>CM041217.1:14505742-14880589 GCA_023065735.1 Coffea humblotiana
CTGGTCTTTGTGGAAAAACGGGTTCAACTTAAATTTATGTCATAAAGTAATTTTCGCCCGAAAGCAAAATGGGCACTCTGTTCTTACAATGGAACAAGTCATAAAGAGCTGGTGTTTTATTGTAAAACGGGTTTAATTTAAATGTATCCGATAAATAAATTTTTATTTCAGGAAATCGGGTACTCTGTTCTTGTAATGGAGGAAAGCATAAAAGCTGGTCTTTTAGTGGAAAATAGGTTCAGATTAAATTTATGCCATAAAGTACTTCTGGTCCGAAAGGAAAATGGGTACTCTGTTCTTATAATGGAGGAAAGTCATAAAGAACTGGTGTTTTATTGCAAAATGCGTTTAATATAAATGTAGCCGATAAATTAATTTTTATTTCAACAAATTGGGTACTTTATTCTTATAATGGAGGAAAGCTATAAAGAGTTGGGCCTTTATTGCAAAACGTGTTTAATTTAAATTCATGCCATAAGGTAATTTTGGCCCGAAACCAAACTGGATACTCTGTTCTTATAATGGAGGGAAGCCATAAAGGGCTGGTGTTTTAGTGCAAAATGGGTTTAGCAACAATTTATCGGAAAATAAATTTGTATATATGTCAATTGGGTACTCTGTTCTTATAATGGAGGAAAGACATATAGATCTGTGTTTTAGTGGAAAACGGATTCTATTTAAATTTATGCTATAAGTAATTTTCGCCCGAAAGCAAAATGGGTACTCTGTTCTTATAATGGAGGAAAGCCATAAAACGCTGGTCTTTTAGTGAAAAACGGGTTCAATTTAAATTTATGCCATAAAGTAATTTTCGCCCGAAAGCAAAATGGGCACTCTGTTCTTACAATGGAGGCAAGTCATAAAGAGCTAGTGTTTTATTGCAAAACGGGTTTCATTTAAATGTATCCGATAATTAATTTTATTTCAGGAAATCGGGTACTCTGTTCTTGTAATGGAGAAAAGTAATAAAGAGCTGGTCTTTTAGTGGAAAACGGGTTCAAATTAAATTAATGCCATAAAGTACTTCTGACCCGAAAGCAAAATGGGTACTCTGTTCTTATAATGGAAAAAGCCATAAAGAACTGGTGTTTTATTGCAAAATGCGTTTAATATAAATGTAGCCGATAAATTAATTTTTATTTCAGCAAATTGGATACTTTGTTCTTGTAATGGAGGAAAGCCATAAAGAACTGCGCCTTTAGTGGAAAACGTGTTTAATTTAAGTTCATGCTATAGTAATTTTGGGCCGAAAGCAAAATGGGTGCTCTGTTCTTATAATTGAGGAAAACCATAAAGAGGTGGTGTTTTCGTGCAAAACGGGTTTAAGCAATAATTTATCCGAACAATAAATTTGTATATATGTCAATTGGGTACTCTGTTTTTATAATGGAGGAAAGCCATATAGAGCTGGTGTTTTAGTGGAAAACGGGTTCTATTTAAATTTATGCCATAAAGTAATTTTCGCCCGAAAGCAAAATGGGTACTCTGTTTTATAATGGAGGAAAGCCATAAAGCGCTGGTCTTTTAGTGGAAAACGGGTTCAACTTAAATTTATGCATAAAGTAATTTTCGCCCGAAAGCAAAATGGGCACTCTGTTCTTACAATGGAAGCAAGTCATAAAGAGCTGGTGTTTTATTGAAAACGGGTTTAATTTAAATGTATCCGATAAATAATTTTATTTCAGGAAATCGGGTACTCTGTTCTTGTAATGGAGGAAAGCCATAAAAAGCTGGTCTTTTAGTGGAAAAGGTTCAATTAAATTATGCCATAAAGTACTTCTGGTCCGAAAGGAAAATGGGTACTCTGTTCTTATAATGGAGAAAGTCATAAAGAACTGGTGTTTTATTGCAAAATGCGTTTAATATAAATGTAGCCGATAAATTAATTTTTATTTCAACAAATTGGGTACTTTATTCTTATAATGGAGGAAAGCTATAAAGAGTTGGGCCTTTATTGCAAAACGTGTTTAATTTAAATTCATGCCATAAGGTAATTTTGGCCCGAAACCAAACTGGACTCTGTTCTTATAATGGAGCAAAGCCATAAAGAGCTGGTGTTTTAGTGCAAAATGGGTTTAGCAACAATTTATCGAAGAATAAATTTGTATATATGTCAATTGGGTACTCTGTTCTTATAATGGAGGAAAGACATATAGATCTGTGTTTTAGTGGAAAACGGATTCTATTTAAATTTATGCTATAAAGTAATTTTCGCCCGAAAGCAAAATGGGTACTCTGTTCTTATAATGGAGGAAAGCCATAAAACGCTGGTCTTTTAGTGAAAAACGGGTTCAATTTAAATTTATGCCATAAAGTAATTTTCGCCCGAAAGCAAAATGGGCACTCTGTTCTTACAATGGAGGCAAGTCATAAAGAGCTAGTGTTTTATTGCAAAACGGGTTTCATTTAAATGTATCCTATCAATTAATTTTATTTTCAGGAAATCGGGTACTCTGTTCTTGTAATGGAGAAAAGTAATAAAGAGCTGGTCTTTTAGTGGAAAACGGGTTCAAATTAAATTAATGCCATAAAGTACTTCTGACCCGAAAGCAAAATGGGTACTCTGTTCTTATATTGGAGAAAAAGCCATAAAGAACTGGTGTTTTATTGCAAAATGCGTTTAATATAATGTAGCCGATAAATTAATTTTTATTTCAGCAAATTGGATACTTTGTTTCTTGTAATGGAGGAAAGCCATAAAGAACTGCGCCTTTAGTGGAAAACGTGTTTAATTAAGTTCATGCTATAAAGTAATTTTGGGCCGAAAGCAAAATGGGTGCTCTGTTCTTATAATTGATGAAAACCATAAAGAGGTGGTGTTTTCGTGCAAAACGGGTTTAAGCAATAATTTATCCGAACAATAAATTTGTATATATGTCAATTGGGTACTCTGTTTTTATAATGGAGGAAAGCCATATAGAGCTGGTGTTTTTAGTGGAAAACGGGTTCTATTTAAATTTATGCCATAAAGTAATTTTCGCCCGAAAGCAAAATGGGTACTCTGTTTTTATAATGGAGGAAAGCCATAAAGCGCTGGTCTTTTAGTGGGAAAACGGGTTCAATTAAATTTATGCCATAAAGTAATTTTCGCCCGAAAGCAAAATGGGCACTCTGTTCTTACAATGGAAGCAAGTCATAAAGAGCTGGTGTTTTATTGTAAAACGGGTTTAATTTAAATGTATCCGATAAATAAATTTTTATTTCAGGAAATCGGGTACTCTGTTCTTGTAATGTAGGAAAGCCATAAAGAGCTGGTCTTTTAGTGGAAAATAGGTTCAGATTAAATTTATGCCATAAAGTACTTCTGGTCCGAAAGGAAAATGGGTACTCTGTTCTTATAATGGAGAAAAGTCATAAAGAACTGGTGTTTTATTGCAAAATGCGTTTAATATAAATGTAGCCGATAAAATTAATTTTTATTTCAGCAAATTGGGTACTTTGTTCTTATAATGGAGGAAAGCTATAAAGAGTTGGGCCTTTATTGCAAAACGTGTTTAATTTAAATTCATGCCATAAGGTAATTTTGGCCCGAAACCAAACTGGGTACTCTGTTCTTATAATGGAGCAAAGCCATAAAGAGCTGGTGTTTTAGTGCAAAATGGGTTTAGCCAACAATTTATCGGAAGAATAAATTTGTATATATGTCAATTGGGTACTCTGTTCTTATAATGGAGGAAAGACATATAGATCTGTGTTTTAGTGGAAAACGGATTCTATTTAAATTTATGCTATAAAGTAATTTTCGCCCGAAAGCAAAATGGGTACTCTGTTCTTATAATGGAGGAAAGCCATAAAAACGCTGGTCTTTTAGTGAAAAACGGGTTCAATTTAAATTTATGCCATAAAGTAATTTTCGCCCGAAAGCAAAATGGGCACTCTGTTCTTACAATGGAGGCAAGTCATAAAGAGCTAGTGTTTTATTGCAAAACGGGTTTCATTTAAATGTATCCTATCAATTAATTTTATTTCAGGAAATCGGGTACTCTGTTCTTGTAATGGAGAAAAGTAATAAAGAGCTGGTCTTTTAGTGGAAAACGGGTTCAAATTAAATTAATGCCATAAAGTACTTCTGACCCGAAAGCAAAATGGGTACTCTGTTCTTATAATGGAGAAAAGCCATAAAGAACTGGTGTTTTATTGCAAAATGCGTTTAATATAAATGTAGCCGATAAATTAATTTTTATTTCAGCAAATTGGATACTTTGTTCTTGTAATGGAGGAAAGCCATAAAGAACTGCGCCTTTAGTGGAAAACGTGTTTAATTTAAGTTCATGCTATAAAGTAATTTTGGGCCGAAAGCAAAATGGGTGCTCTGTTCTTATAATTGAGGAAAACCATAAAGAGGTGGTGTTTTCGTGCAAAACGGGTTTAAGCAATAATTTATCCGACAATAAATTTGTATATATGTCAATTGGGTACTCTGTTTTTATAATGGAGGAAAGCCATATAGAGCTGGTGTTTTAGTGGAAAACGGGTTCTATTTAAATTTATGCCATAAAGTAATTTTCGCCCGAAAGCAAAATGGGTACTCTGTTTTTATAATGGAGGAAAGCCATAAAGCGCTGGTCTTTTAGTGGAAAACGGGTTCAACTTGAATTTATTCCATAAAGTAATTTTCGCCCGAAAGCAAAATGGGCACTCTGTTCTTACAATGGAAGCAAGTCATAAAGAGCTGGTGTTTTATTGTAAAACGGGTTTAATTTAAATGTATCCGATAAATAAATTTTTATTTCAGGAAATCGGGTACTCTGTTCTTGTAATGTAGGAAAGCCATAAAGAGCTGGTCTTTTAGTGGAAAATAGGTTCAGATTAAATTTATGCCATAAAGTACTTCTGGTCCGAAAGGAAAATGGGTACTCTGTTCTTATAATGGAAGAAAGTCATAAAGCGCTGGTGTTTTTATTGCAAAATGCGTTTAATATAAATGTAGCCGATAAATTAATTTTTATTTCAACAAATTGGGTACTTTGTCCTTCTAATGGAGGAAAGCTAAAAAGAGTTGGGCCTTTATTGCAAAACGTGTTTAATTGAAATTCATGCCATAAGGTAATTTTGGCCCGAAACCAAACTGGGTACTCTGTTCTTATAATGGAGCAAAGCCATAAAGAACTGGTGTTTTAGTGCAAAATGGGTTTAAACAACAATTTATCAGAAGAATAAATTTGTATCTATGTCAATTGAGTACTCTGTTCTTATAATGGAGGAAAGCCATAAAGCGCGGGTCTTTTAGTGGAAAACGGGTTCAATTTAAATTTATGCCATAAAGTAATTTTCGCCCGAAAGCAAAATGGGCACACTGTTCTTACAATGGAAGCAAGTCATAAAGAGCTGGTGTTTTATTGTAAAACGGGTTTAATTTAAATGTATCCGATAAATAAATTTTTATTTCAGGAAATCGGGTACTCTGTTCTTGTAATGTAGGAAAGCCATAAAGAGCTGGTCTTTTAGTGGAAAATAGGTTCAGATTAAATTTATGCCATAAAGTACTTCTGGTCCGAAAGGAAAATGGGTACTCTGTTCTTATAATGGAGAAAAGTCATAAAGAACTGGTGTTTTATTGCAAAATGCGTTTAATATAAATGTAGCCGATAAATTAATTTTTATTTCAGCAAATTGGG
Source organism: Coffea humblotiana (assembly GCA_023065735.1). Lineage (NCBI taxonomy): Eukaryota > Viridiplantae > Streptophyta > Magnoliopsida > Gentianales > Rubiaceae > Coffea > Coffea humblotiana. The sequence continues at coordinate 14,511,361 of CM041217.1, forward strand.
TACTTTGTTCTTCTAATGGAGGAAAGCTATAAAGAGTTGGGCCTTTATTGCAAAACGTGTTTAATTTAAATTCATGCCAGAAGGTAATTTTGGTCCGAAACCAAACTGGGTACTCTGTTCTTATAATGGAGCAAAGCCATAAAGAGCTGGTGTTTTAGTGCAAAATGGGTTTAGCCAACAATTTATCGGAAGAATAAATTTGTATATATGTCAATTGGGTACTCTGTTCTTATAATGGAGGAAAGACATATAGATCTGTGTTTTAGTGGAAAACGGATTCTATTTAAATTTATGCTATAAAGTAATTTTCGCCCGAAAGCAAAATGGGTACTCTGTTCTTATAATGGAGGAAAGCCATAAAACGCTGGTCTTTTAGTGAAAAACGGGTTCAATTTAAATTTATGCCATAAAGTAATTTTCGCCCGAAAGCAAAATGGGCACTCTGTTCTTACAATGGAGGCAAGTCATAAAGAGCTAGTGTTTTATTGCAAAACGGGTTTCATTTAAATGTATCCTATCAATTAATTTTATTTCAGGAAATCGGGTACTCTGTTCTTGTAATGGAGAAAAGTAATAAAGAGCTGGTCTTTTAGTGGAAAACGGGTTCAAATTAAATTAATGCCATAAAGTACTTCTGACCCGAAAGCAAAATGGGTACTCTGTTCTTATAATGGAGAAAAGCCATAAAGAACTGGTGTTTTATTGCAAAATGCGTTTAATATAAATGTAGCCGATAAATTAATTTTTATTTCAGCAAATTGGATACTTTGTTCTTGTAATGGAGGAAAGCCATAAAGAACTGCGCCTTTAGTGGAAAACGTGTTTAATTTAAGTTCATGCTATAAAGTAATTTTGGGCCGAAAGCAAAATGGGTGCTCTGTTCTTATAATTGAGGAAAACCATAAAGAGGTGGTGTTTTCGTGCAAAACGGGTTTAAGCAATAATTTATCCGAACAATAAATTTGTATATATGTCAATTGGGTACTCTGTTTTTATAATGGAGGAAAGCCATATAGAGCTGGTGTTTTAGTGGAAAACGGGTTCTATTTAAATTTATGCCATAAAGTAATTTTCGCCCGAAAGCAAAATGGGTACTCTGTTTTTATAATGGAGGAAAGCCATAAAGCGCTGGTCTTTTAGTGGAAAACGGGTTCAACTTAAATTTATGCCATAAAGTAATTTTCGCCCGAAAGCAAAATGGGCACTCTGTTCTTACAATGGAAGCAAGTCATAAAGAGCTGGTGGTTTATTGTAAAACGGGTTTAATTTAAATGTATCCGATAAATAAATTTTTATTTCAGGAAATCGGGTACTCTGTTCTTGTAATGTAGGAAAACCATAAAGAAGCTGGTCTTTTAGTGGAAAATAGGTTCAGATTAAATTTATGCCATAAAGTACTTCTGGTCCGAAAGGAAAATGGGTACTCTGTTCTTATAATGGAGAAAAGTCATAAAGAACTGGTGTTTTTATTGCAAAATGCGTTTAATATAAATGTAGCCGATAAATTAATTTTTATTTCAGCAAATTGGGTACTTTGTTCTTCTAATGGAGGAAAGCTATAAAGAGTTGGGCCTTTATTGCAAAACGTGTTTAATTGAAATTCATGCCAGAAGGTAATTTTGGCCCGAAACCAAACTGGGTACTCTGTTCTTATAATGGAGCAAAGCCATAAAGAGCTGGTGTTTTAGTGCAAAATGGGTTGAAGCAACAATTTATCTGAAGAATAAATTTGTATATATGTCAATTGGGTACTCTGTTCTTATAATGGAGGAAAGACATATAGATCTGTGTTTTAGTGGAAAACGGATTCTATTTAAATTTATGCTAAAAAGTAATTTTCGCCTGAAAGCAAAATGGGTAATCTGTTCTTATAATGGAGGAAAGCCATAAAACGCTGGTCTTTTAGTGAAAAACGGGTTCAATTTAAATTTATGCCATAAAGTAATTTTCGCCCGAAAGCAAAATGGGCACTCTGTTCTTACAATGGAGGCAAGTCATAAAGAGCTAGTGTTTTATTGCAAAACGGGTTTCATTTAAATGTATCCTATCAATTAATTTTATTTCAGGAAATCGGGTACTCTGTTCTTGTAATGGAGAAAAGTAATAAAGAGCTAGTCTTTTAGTGGAAAACGGGTTCAAATTAAATTAATGCCATAAAGTACTTCTGACCCGAAAACAAAATGGGTACTCTGTTCTTATAATGGAGAAAATTCATAAAAAACTGGTGTTTTATTGCAAAATGCGTTTAATATAAATGTAGCCGATAAATTAATTTTTATTTCAGCAAATTGGATACTTTGTTCTTGTAATGGAGGAAAAGCCATAAAGAACTGCGCCTTTAGTGGAAAACGTGTTTAATTTAAGTTCATGCTATAAAGTAATTTTGGGCCGAAAGTAAAATGGGTGCTCTGTTCTTATAATTGAGGAAAAGCATAAAGAGGTGGTGTTTTCGTGCAAAACGGGTTTAAGCAATAATTTATCCGAACAATAAATTTGTATATATGTCAATTGGGTACTCTGTTTTTATAATGGAGGAAAGCCATATAGAGCTGGTGTTTTAGTGGAAAACGGGTTCTATTTAAATTTATGCCATAAAGTAATTTTCGCCCGAAAGCAAAATGGGTACTCTGTTTTTATAATGGATGAAAGCCATAAAGCGCTGGTCTTTTAGTGGAAAACGGTGTTCAACTTGAATTTATTCCATAAAGTAATTTTCGCCCGAAAGCAAAATGGGCACTCTGTTCTTACAATGGAAGCAAGTCATAAAGAGCTGGTGTTTTATTGTAAAACGGGTTTAATTTAAATGTATCCGATAAATAAATTTTTATTTCAGGAAATCGGGTACTCTGTTCTTGTAATGTAGGAAAAGCCATAAAGAGCTGGTCTTTTAGTGGAAAATAGGTTCAGATTAAATTTATGCCATAAAGTACTTCTGGTCCGAAAGGAAAATGGGTACTCTGTTTTATAATGGAAGAAAGTCATAAAGCGCTGGTGTTTTTATTGCAAAATGCGTTTAATATAAATGTAGCCGATAAATTAATTTTTATTTCAACAAATTGGGTACTTTATTCTTATAATGGAGGAAAGCTATAAAGAGTTGGGCCTTTATTGCAAAACGTGTTTAATTTAAATTCATGCCATAAGGTAATTTTGGCCGAAACCAAACTGGGTACTCTGTTCTTATAATGGAGGGAAGCCATAAAGGGCTGGTGTTTTAGTGCAAAATGGGTTTAGCCAACAATTTATCGGAAGAATAAATTTGTATATATGTCAATTGGGTACTCTGTTCTTATAATGGAGGAAAGACATATAGATCTGTGTTTTAGTGGAAAACGGATTCTATTTAAATTTATGCTATAAAGTAATTTTCGCCCGAAAGCAAAATGGGTACTCTGTTCTTATAATGGAGGAAAGCCATAAAACGCTGGTCTTTTAGTGAAAAACGGGTTCAATTTAAATTTATGCCATAAAGTAATTTTCGCTCGAAAGCAAAATGGGCACTCTGTTCTTACAATGGAGGCAAGTCATAAAGTGCTAGTGTTTTATTGCAAAACGGGTTTCATTTAAATGTATCATATCAATTAATTTTATTTCAGGAAATCGGGTACTCTGTTCTTGTAATGGAGAAAAGTAATAAAGAGCTGGTCTTTTAGTGGAAAACGGGTTCAAATTAAATTAATGCCATAAAGTACTTCTGACCCGAAAGCAAAATGGGTACTCTGTTCTTATATTGGAAAAAAGCCATAAAGAACTGGTGTTTTATTGCAAAATGCGTTTAATATAAATGTAGCCGAGTAAATTAATTTTTATTTCAGCAAATTGGATACTTTGTTCTTGTAATGGAGGAAAGCCATAAAGAACTGCGCCTTTAGTGGAAAACGTGTTTAATTTAAGTTCATGCTATAAAGTAATTTTGGGCCGAAAGCAAAATGGGTGCTCTGTTCTTATAATTGAGGAAAACCATAAAGAGGTGGTGTTTTCGTGCAAAACGGGTTTAAGCAATAATTTATCCGAACAATAAATTTGTATATATGTCAATTGGGTACTCTGTTTTTATAATGGAGGAAAGCCATATAGAGCTGGTGTTTTAGTGGAAAACGGGTTCTATTTAAATTTATGCCACAAAGTAATTTTCGCCCGAAAGCAAAATGGGTACTCTGTTTTTATAATGGAGGAAAGCCATAAAGCGCTGGTCTTTTAGTGGAAAACGGGTTCAACTTGAAATTTATTCCATAAAGTAATTTTCGCCCGAAAGCAAAATGGGCACTCTGTTCTTACAATGGAAGCAAGTCATAAAGGAGGCTGTGTTTTATTGTAAAACGGGTTTAATTTAAATGTATCCGATAAATAAATTTTTATTTCAGGAAATCGGGTACTCTGTTCTTGTAATGTAGGAAAGCCATAAAAAGCTGGTCTTTTAGTGGAAAATAGGTTCAGATTAAATTTATGCCATAAAGTACTTCTGGTCCGAAAGGAAAATGGGTACTCTGTTCTTATAATGGAGAAAAGTCATAAAGAACTGGTGTTTTATTGCAAAATGCGTTTAATATAAATGTAGCCGATAAATTAATTTTTATTTCAGCAAATTGGGTACTTTGTTCTTTAATGGAGGAAAGCTATAAAGAGTTGGGCCTTTATTGCAAAACGTGTTTAATTTAAATTCATGCCATAAGGTAATTTTGGCCCGAAACCAAACTGGGTACTCTGTTCTTATAATGGAGCAAAGCCATAAAGAGGTGGTGTTTTAGTGCAAAATGGGTTTAGCAACAATTTATCGGAAGAATAAATTTGTATATATGTCAATTGGGTACTCTGTTCTTATAATGGAGGAAAGCATATAGATCTGTGTTTTAGTGGAAAACGGATTCTATTTAAATTTATGCTATAAAGTAATTTTCGCCCGAAAGCAAAATGGGTACTCTGTTCTTATAATGGAGGAAAGCCATAAACGCTGGTCTTTTAGTGAAAACGGGTTCAATTTAAATTTATGCCATAAAGTAATTTTCGCCCGAAAGCAAAATGGGCACTCTGTTCTTACAATGGAGGCAAGTCATAAAGAGCTAGTGTTTTATTGCAAAACGGGTTTCATTTAAATGTATCCTATAATTAATTTTATTTCAGGAAATCGGGTACTCTGTTCTTGTAATGGAGAAAAGTAATAAAGAGCTGGTCTTTTAGTGGAAAAGGGTTCAAATTAAATTAATGCCATAAAGTACTTCTGACCCCGAAAGCAAAATGGGTACTCTGTTCTTATAATGGAAAAAGCCATAAAGAACTGGTGTTTTTTGCAAAATGCGTTTAATATAAATGTAAGATGTAAATAAATTAATTTTTATTTCAACAAATTGGGTACTTTGTCTTGTAATGGAGGAAAGCTAAAAAGAGTGGCCTTTATTGCAAAACGTGTTTAATTTAAATTCATGCATAAGTAATTTTGGCCGAAACAAACTGGGTACTCTGTTCTTATAATGGAAAGCCATAAAGAGGTGTTTTAGTGCAAAATGGGTTTAAACAACAATTTATCAGAAATAAATTTGTATATATGTCAATTGGGTACTCTGTTCTTATAATGGAGGAAAGCCATAAAGCGGGTTTTTAGTGGAAAACGGGTTCATTTAAATTTATGCCATAAAGTAATTTTCGCCCGAAAGCAAAATGGGCACACTGTTCTTAAATGGAAGCAAAGCATAAAGAGCTGGTTTTATGTAAAACGGGTTCAATTTAAATGTATCCATAAATAATTTTCAGGAAATCGGGTACTCTGTTCTTGTAAATGGAGGAAACATAAAGAGCTGGTCTTTTAGTGGAAAATAGGTTCAATTAAATTATGCCATAAATACTTTTGGTCCGAAAGAAATGGGTACTCTGTTCTTATAATGGAGAAAAGTCATAAAGAACTGGTGTTTTATTGCAAAATGCCGTTAATATAAATGTAGCCGATAAATTAATTTTTATTTCAACAAATTGGGTACTTTATTCTAATGGAGGAAAGCTATAAAGAGTTGGGCCTTTATTGCAAAACGTGTTTAATTTAAATTCATGCCATAAGGTAATTTTGGCCCGAAACCAAACGGTACTCTGTTCTTATAATGGAGGGAAGCCATAAAGGGGTGGTGTTTTAGTGCAAAATGGGTTTAAGCAACAATTTATCGGAAGAATAAATTTGTATATATGTCAATTGGGTACTCTGTTCTTATAATGAAGTAAAGCCATATAGATCTGTGTTTTAGTGGAAAACGGATTCTATTTAAATTTATGCTATAAAGTAATTTTCGCCCGAAAGCAAAATGGGTACTCTGTTCTTATAATGCAGGAAAGCCATAAAACGCTGGTCTTTTAGTGAAAAACGGGTTCAATTTAAATTTATGCCATAAAGTAATTTTCGTTCGAAAGCAAAATGGGCACTCTGTTCTTACAATGGAAGCAAGTCATAAAGAGCTAGTGTTTTATTGCAAAACGGGTTTCATTTAAATGTATCCGATAAATTAATTTTATTTCAGGAAATCGGGTACTCTGTTCTTGTAATGGAGAAAAGTAATAAAGAGCTGCTCTTTTAGTGGAAAACGGGTTCAAATTAAATTAATGCCATAAAGTATTTCTGACCCGAAAGCAAAATGGGTACTCTATTCTTATAATAGACAAAAGCCATAAAGAACTTGTTTTTTATTGCAAAATGCGTTTAATATAAATGTAGCCGATAAATTAATTTTTATTTCAACAAATTGGGTACTTTATACTTCTAATGGAGGAAAGCTATAAAGAACTGCGCCTTCTGTGGAAAACGTGTTTAATTTAAGTTCATGCTATAAAGTAATTTTGGGCCGAAAGCAAAATGGGTGCTCTGTTCTTATAATTGATGAAAACCAAAAAGAGGTGGTGTTTTCGTGCAAAACGGGTTTAAGGAACAATTTATCCGAACAATAAATTTGTATATATGTCAATTGGGTACTTCTGTTCTTATAATGAAGTAAAGTCATATATAACTGGTGTTTTAGTGGAAAACGGGTTCTATTTAAATTTATGCCATAAAGTAATTTTCGCCCGAAAGCAAAATGGGTACTCTGTTTCTATAATGGAGGAAAGCCATAAATCGCTGGTCTTTTTGTGGAAAACGGGTTCAACTTAAATTTATGTCATAAAGTAATTTTCGCCCGAAAGCAAAATGGGCACTCTGTTCTTACAATGGAATCAAGTCATAAAGAGCTGGTGTTTTATTGTAAAACGGGTTTAATTTAAATGTATCCGATAAATAAATTTTTATTTCAGGAAATCGGGTACTCTGTTCTTGTAATGTAGGAAAGCCATAAAAAGCTGGTCTTTTAGTGGAAAATAGGTTCAGATTAAATTTATGCCATAAAGTACTTCTGGTCCGAAAGGAAAATGGGTACTCTGTTCTTATAATGGAGGAAAGTCATAAAGAACTGGTGTTTTATTGCAAAATGCGTTTAATATAAATGTAGCCGATAAATTAATTTTTATTTCAACAAATTGGGTACTTTATTCTTATAATGGAGGAAAGCTATAAAGAGTTGGGCCTTTATTGCAAAACGTGTTTAATTTAAATTCATGCCATAAGGTAATTTTGGCCCGAAACCAAACTGGATACTCTGTTCTTATAATGGAGGGAAGCCATAAAGGGCTGGTGTTTTAGTGCAAAATGGGTTTAGCCAACAATTTATCGGAAGAATAAATTTGTATATATGTCAATTGGGTACTCTGTTCTTATAATGGAGGAAAGACATATAGATCTGTGTTTTAGTGGAAAACGGATTCTATTTAAATTTATGCTATAAAGTAATTTTCGCCCGAAAGCAAAATGGGTACTCTGTTCTTATAATGGAGGAAAGCCATAAAACGCTGGTCTTTTAGTGAAAAACGGGTTCAATTTAAATTTATGCCATAAAGTAATTTTCGCTCGAAAGCAAAATGGGGACTCTGTTCTTACAATGGAGGCAAGTCATAAAGAGCTAGTGTTTTATTACAAAACGGGTTTCATTTAAATGTATCCTATCAATTAATTTTATTTCAGGAAATCGGGTACTCTGTTCTTGTAATGGAGAAAAGTAATAAAGAGCTGGTCTTTTAGTGGAAAACGGGTTCAAATTAAATTAATGCCATAAAGTACTTCTGACCCGAAAGCAAAATGGGTACTCTATTCTTATATTGGAAAAAAGCCATAAAGAACTGGTGTTTTATTGCAAAATGCGTTTAATATAAATGTTGCCGATAAATTAATTTTTATTTCAGCAAATTGGATACTTTGTTCTTGTAATGGAGGAAAGCCAAAAAGAACTGCGCCTTTAGTGGAAAACGTGTTTAATTTAAGTTCATGCTATACAGTAATTTTGGGCCGAAAGCAAAATGGGTGCTCTGTTCTTATAATTGAGGAAAACCATAAAGAGGTGGTGTTTTCGTGCAAAACGGGTTTAACCAATAATTTATCCGAACAATAAATTTGTATATATGTCAATTGGGTACTCTGTTTTTATAATGGAGGAAAGCCATATAGAGCTGGTGTTTTAGTGGAAAACGGGTTCTATTTAAATTTATGCCACAAAGTAATTTTCGCCCGAAAGCAAAATGGGTACTCTGTTTTTATAATGCAGGAAAGCCATAAAGCGCTGGTTTTTAGTGGAAAACGGGTTCAACTTGAATTTATTCCATAAAGTAATTTTCGCCCGAAAGCAAAATGGGAACTCTGTTCTTACAATGGAAGCAAGTCATAAAGAGCTGGTGTTTTATTGTAAAACGGGTTTAATTTAAATGTATCCGATAAATAAATTTTTATTTCAGGAAATCGGGTACTCTGTTCTTGTAATGTAGGAAAGCCATAAAAAGCTGGTCTTTTAGTGGAAAATAGGTTCAGATTAAATTTATGCCATAAAGTACTTCTGGTCCGAAAGGAAAATGGGTACTCTGTTCTTATAATGGAGGAAAGTCATAAAGAACTGGTGTTTTATTGCAAAATGCGTTTAATATAAATGTAGCCGATAAATTAATTTTTATTTCAACAAATTGGGTACTTTATTCTTATAATGGAGGAAAGCTATAAAGAGTTGGGCCTTTATTGCAAAACGTGTTTAATTTAAATTCATGCCATAAGGTAATTTTGGCCCGAAACCAAACTGGATACTCTGTTCTTATAATGGAGGGAAGCCATAAAGGGCTGGTGTTTTAGTGGCAAAATGGGTTTAGCCAACAATTTATCGGAAGAATAAATTTGTATATATGTCAATTGGGTACTCTGTTCTTATAATGGAGGAAAGACATATAGATCTGTGTTTTAGTGGAAAACGGATTCTATTTAAATTTATGCTATAAAGTAATTTTCGCCCGAAAGCAAAATGGGTACTCTGTTCTTATAATGGAGGAAAGCCATAAAACGCTGGTCTTTTAGTGAAAAACGGGTTCAATTTAAATTTATGCCATAAAGTAATTTTCGCTCGAAAGCAAAATGGGCACTCTGTTCTTACAATGGAGGCAAGTCATAAAGTGCTAGTGTTTTATTGCAAAACGGGTTTCATTTAAATGTATCATATCAATTAATTTTATTTCAGGAAATCGGGTACTCTGTTCTTGTAATGGAGAAAAGTAATAAAGAGCTGGTCTTTTAGTGGAAAACGGGTTCAAATTAAATTAATGCCATAAAGTACTTCTGACCCGAAAGCAAAATGGGTACTCTGTTCTTATATTGGAAAAAGCCATAAAGAACTGGTGTTTTATTGCAAAATGCGTTTAATATAAATGTAGCCGATAAATTAATTTTTATTTCAGCAAATTGGATACTTTGTTCTTGTAATGGAGGAAAGCCATAAAGAACTGCGCCTTTAGTGGAAAACGTGTTTAATTTAAGTTCATGCTATAAAGTAATTTTGGGCCGAAAGCAAAATGGGTGCTCTGTTCTTATAATTGATGAAAACCATAAAGAGGTGGTGTTTTCGTGCAAAACGGGTTTAACCAATAATTTATCCGAACAATAAATTTGTATATATGTCAATTGGGTACTCTGTTTTTATAATGGAGGAAAGCCATATAGAGCTGGTGTTTTAGTGGAAAACGGGTTCTATTTAAATTTATGCCACAAAGTAATTTTCGCCCGAAAGCAAAATGGGTACTCTGTTTTTATAATGCAGGAAAGCCATAAAGCGCTGGTTTTTAGTGGAAAACGGGTTCAAATTGAATTTATTCCATAAAGTAATTTTCGCCCGAAAGCAAAATGGGCACTCTGTTCTTACAATGGAAGCAAGTCATAAAGAGCTGGTGTTTTATTGTAAAACGGGTTTAATTTAAATGTATCCGATAAATAAATTTTTATTTCAGGAAATCGGGTACTCTGTTCTTGTAATGTAGGAAAGCCATAAAAAGCTGGTCTTTTAGTGGAAAATAGGTTCAGATTAAATTTATGCCATAAAGTACTTCTGGTCCGAAAGGAAAATGGGTACTCTGTTCTTATAATGGAGGAAAGTCATAAAGAACTGGTGTTTTATTGCAAAATGCGTTTAATATAAATGTAGCCGATAAATTAATTTTTATTTCAACAAATTGGGTACTTTATTCTTATAATGGAGGAAAGCTATAAAGAGTTGGGCCTTTATTGCAAAACGTGTTTAATTTAAATTCATGCCATAAGGTAATTTTGGCCCGAAACCAAACTGGATACTCTGTTCTTATAATGGAGGGAAGCCATAAAGGGCTGGTGTTTAGTGCAAAATGGGTTTAGCAACAATTTATCGGAAGAATAAATTTGTATATATGTCAATTGGGTACTCTGTTCTTATAATGGAGGAAAGACATATAGATCTGTGTTTTAGTGGAAAACGGATTCTATTTAAATTTATGCTATAAAGTAATTTTCGCCCGAAAGCAAAATGGGTACTCTGTTCTTATAATGGAGGAAAGCCATAAAACGCTGGTCTTTTAGTGAAAAACGGGTTCAATTTAAATTTATGCCATAAAGTAATTTTCGCTCGAAAGCAAAATGGGCACTCGGTTCTTACAATGGAGGCAAGTCATAAAGAGCTAGTGTTTTATTGCAAAACGGGTTTCATTTAAATGTATCCTATCAATTAATTTTATTTCAGGAAATCGGGTACTCTGTTCTTGTAATGGAGAAAAGTAATAAAGAGCTGGTCTTTTAGTGGAAAACGGGTTCAAATTAAATTAATGCCATAAAGTACTTCTGACCCGAAAGCAAAATGGGTACTCTGTTCTTATATTGGAAAAAAGCCATAAAGAACTGGTGTTTTATTGCAAAATGCGTTTAATATAAATGTAGCCGATAAATTAATTTTTATTTCAGCAAATTGGATACTTTGTTCTTGTAATGGAGGAAAGCCATAAAGAACTGCGCCTTTAGTGGAAAACGTGTTTAATTTAAGTTCATGCTATAAAGTAATTTTGGGCCGAAAGCAAAATGGGTGCTCTGTTCTTATAATTGAGGAAACCATAAAGAGGTGGTGTTTTCCGTGCAAAACGGTTAAGCAATAATTTTATCCGAACAATAAATTTGTATATATGTCAATTGCGTACTCTGTTTTTATAATGGAAGGAAAGCCATATAGAGCTGGTGTTTTAGTGGAAAACGGGTTCTATTTAAATTTATGCCATAAAGTAATTTTTCGCCCTGAAAGCAAAATGGGTACTCTGTTCTTATAATGGAGGAAAGCCATAAAGCGCTGGTCTTTTAGTGGAAAACGGTTCAATTTAAATTTATGCCATAAAGTAATTTTCGCCCGAAAGCAAAATGGGCACTCTGTTCTTACAATGGAAGCAAGTCATAAAGAGCTGGTGTTTTATTGTAAAACGAGTTTAATTTAAATGTATCCGATAAATAAATTTTTATTTCAGGAAATCGGGTACTTCTGTTCTTGTAATGTAGGAAAGCCATAAAGAGCTGGTCTTTTAGTGGAAAATAGGTTCAGATTAAATTTATGCCATAAAGTACTTCTGGTCCGAAAGGAAAATGGGTACTCTATTCTTATAATGGAGGAAAGTCATAAAGAACTGGTGTTTTATTGCAAAATGCGTTTAATATAAATGTAGCCGATAAATTAATTTTTATTTCAACAAATTGGGTACTTTATTCTTATAATGGAGGAAAGCTATAAAGAGTTGGGCCTTTATTGCAAAACGTGTTTAATTTAAATTCATGCCATAGGTAATTTTGGCCCGAAACCAAACTGGGTACTCTGTTCTTATAATGGAGCAAAGCCATAAAGAACTGGTGTTTTAGTGCCAAAATGGGTTTAAACAAACAATTTATCGGAAGAATAAATTTATATATATGTCAATTGGGTACTCTGTTCTTATAATGGAGGAAAGACATATAGATCTGTGTTTTAGTGGAAAACGGATTCTATTTAAATTTATGCTATAAAGTAATTTTCGCCCGAAAGCAAAATGGGTACTCTGTTTATAATGGAGGAAAGCCATAAAACGCTGGTCTTTTAGTGAAAAACGGATTCAATTTAAATTTATGCCATAAAAGTAATTTTCGCCCGAAAGCAAAATGGGGCACTCTGTTCTTACAATGGAGGCAAGTCATAAAGAGCTAGTGTTTTATTGCAAAACGGGTTTCATTTAAATGTATCCGATAAATTAATTTTATTTCAGGAAAATCGAGTACTCTGTTCTTATAATGGAGAATGTAATAAAGAGCTGGTCTTTTAGTGGAAAAACGGGTTCAAATTAAATTAATGCCATAAAGTACTTCTTGACCCGAAAGCAAAATGGGTACCCTGTTCTTATAATAGAGAAAGCCATAAAGAACTGGTGTTTTATTGCAAAATGCGTTTAATATAAATGTAGCCGATAAATTAATTTTTATTTCAGCAAATTGGATACTTTACTCTTGTAATGGAAGGAAAGTCATAAAGAACTGCGCCTTTAGTGGAAAACGTGTTTAATTTAAGTTCATGCTATAAAGTAATTTTGGGCCAAAAGCAAAATGGGTGCTCTGTTCTTATAATTGAGGAACAACCATAAAGAGGTGGTGTTTTCGTGCAAAACGGGTTTAAGCAATAATTTATCCCGAACAATAAATTTGTTATATATGTCAATTGGGTACTCTGTTCTTATAATGGAGTAAAAGCCATATAGAACTGGTGTTTTTAGTGGAAAACGGGTTCTATTTAAATTTTATGCCATAAAGTAATTTTCGCCCGAAAGCAAAATGGATACTCTGTTCTTATAATGGAGGAAAGTCATAAAGCGCTGGTCTTTTAGTGGAAAACGGGTTCAACTTAAATTATGCCATAAAGTAATTTTCGCCCCGAAAGCAAAATGGGCACTCTGTTCTTACAATGGAGACAAGTTATAAAGAGTTGGTGTTTTATTGTAAAACGGGTTTAATTTAAATGTATTCGATAAATAAATTTTTATTTCAAGAAATCGGGGTACTTTGTTCTTGTAATGAGGAAAGACATAAAGAGATGGTCTTTTAGTGGAAAAATAGGTTTCAAATTAAATTTATGCCATAAAGTACTTCTGGTCCGAAAGGAAAATGGATATTCTGTTCTTATAATGGAGGAAAGCCATAAAGAGTTGGTGTTTTATTGCAAAATGCGTTTAATTTAAATGTTAGCCGATAAATTCAATTTTTTATTTCAGCAAATTGGGGTACTTTGTTCTTGTAATGGAGGAAACCATAAAGAGTTGGGCCTTTATTGCAAAACGTGTTTAATTTAAAATTCATGCCATAAGGTAGTTTTTGGCTTGAAACCAAACTGGGTACTCTGTTCTTATAATGGAGCAAAAACCATAAAGAGAACCCGTTTTAGTGCAAAACGGGTTTAATTTAAATTTATCCGAAGAATAAATTTGTATATATGTCAATCGGTACTCTGTCTTATAATGGAGGAAAGCCATATAAAGCTGGTGTTTTGATGCAAAACATAGATTTTTTTTTTGTTGACAATTGATTTTTTTGTAGGGATAATGGTACACTGTCTTATTATAATTTATGGGGCCATATAGAGCTTGTGTTTTTATTAAAAAATGGGTTTATTTTTTTTTTCCGTTAACCAAAAATTGGTTTATGGGAAAATGGGTACTCATGTTTGTTATGAAGGCGGAAAGCCATACATAGCTGGTGTTTTACAGTGAAACAGGTTAACTTTTTTGGTGATCCGATAAATACAATTTTATTTTGGAAAAAATAGGGTGCTCAGTTGTTATAATGGAGGAAAGGCATATAAGAGCTGGTGTTTTATCAATACACAGTCTGCTGCTATATTATTTATAGAATTCCCGATAAATGTATGTCTTTAATGGAAAATAGGAACTCTGTTTCTTATAATGGAGGAAAGCCATAAAGCACCATTTACGGTACAACTTTTGGGAATTTTTAAGAATTTAACATTGTTTCAGATATTTTTATAATGAATTTGAACCTCCACCACCGCCCACTGCCACCGCCTCCTTTCTCTCTCTCTCTCTGTCTGCAATGGTTTCTCTCTGCTCTCTTTCTTTCTTCCATTCTTTCTTCCTCTTTCATGCTGCTATCTTCTCCCTGTCATTGCTCCCTTTTATTTAGTCCATCTCAACATTTTGTGTACCTGCCACCACCCAGCACACCACAGCCACTGCCACTCCCACCCCCAATTGCCGCCCTCTCCGTCTGTTCTCTTTCTCTCTTTGCACATCTCTCTCTCTCTCTTTCTCTCCCTCTCTCTCTGTTTGTCTCTCTCTTCTCTTTTCTCCTCCTATTTCTTCCCCCTCCAACAAGCACCCCAGCCACCACCCACCGCCACCGCCACCGCCTCTCTTTCTCTCTCTCTCTCCCCCTCTTTCCTTGTCCCCCTCCGTGCTTCGATTTTATCCCTCTCCGGCTTCTCCATCTCCTTCCTCCCCTTCTTCTCCGTCCCACCACCACCCTCCTCCTCATCTCTCTCTCTTTTCGCTCATTCTTCGTCTCATTTCTTCCTCTTTCCGTGTCCTCTCTTCTCCATCTCGTTCCTCCCCTTTCTTCTCTTTGACACCACCACCGTCGCCACCATACACCGCCACTATCACAGCCGCGTCCCCTTCTCTTTTGGTCTCTCTCGCCTCTCTCACTCTCTATTCGTCTCCTTTCTTCCTTCTCCTCTTGTATCCATCCTCCCGTTCACGAAAGTACATTTCACATCATAGCGCAACGGTTGCCCTTTGGGCAACATCTCTGCAATTGTACAAAGGAAGTACCAATTCCCTGTACTCAACCCCCATTCATTGTAAACCACAGCTACATTTCACATGGCGACATTTGCAGCTGCAAGTGAAGACTCCACCGCGACATCGGAGCTGCAATGTCGCTGCGGATTGGTTGCCCGTATACAAACTTCTTTTCACGCGCGGCAACCCAGGTCTTAGATTTGCAGTATGCAGCAATTACCCGGTTTGTTCCCTGTTGTCACATAAAGTTTATAGATAACTCATCTACTTATGCAATTATATTGGAGGGACCACAAACCCCCTTTCAATGCAGCCACATAGATGCTTTTTTTTCAGGTGAGTTGATGTTGATAGCTGTTGCAACAGGGGGAAGATCACTCGCTAAGCTAGCAGCTGAGAAGATATTGTACACTAAAGGAAGCCAATTCGGCTCTGCAGGCGACGAACGTCCATGCCATAGATCGGAATCAGTGTTTGACACGTAGGGTGGCAGAATTGGAGAAGGAGAATGAATGTTTGCGAATGGTTGTGCAAGAATGCGGAGAGAAGCAGCAGTTGTTGTACAGGAAGTTACGGTGTTACAACAAGTGCTTCTTGGTAGTAAGTGTAGTGTATGTGGGGTGTCATTGCGTTGGCCTACTATTGGAATGCACACCATTTGCCAAAGGTTGGGAACTTGGCATTATCTAATGCCATCACACAGGAACAACCCCCACGCATAGAACGTTTTGTTACCGAAAGGTCTGGACAATTAGCTACCACCGGTTATTTTATTCCGGTGCTTTGTCCCCTGCTTTTGTAAATATTGCATTCCTCAATTCCGTCGAACAAACCTAAACATGCGTGTTGGCTTATTAAGGTGGAGTGGCACTTTTACGGGTTATAGTCAATTGCCAAGCTACATTTGAGGGTCAGGACTGCTGTTTTTGTAAATAGAGGTTAATTTCAAAAATATGAAGTCAGTAACCTGGTTAGTGTAGTGTACAATTTCTTCCCATGCACAGATGCACATTCAACCCGATCTCATGGGTTGAGTCCGTATGTGCACAGCTCGTTAAACGTATTATCGACACATTTTGGGAGATTGGGAAGACCAGGTGCACAACTCTTGAATGGAACCGTTTTTGCCGTGCCTATGTTCAGGTCACTGCAGTTAACACATGAGAATGCGGTTGCACCGCCCCTCCCGCGAAATTCGTAAATCTCCATTGTCAGTTAAACTTGGGCAGCACAGGCCCCTTTAAACAAACCTGTACTAACTTGTTTCGCTTATATGCAACCAATTGAGGTGTGAATGCAGATGGCCGGTTGCATAGTGACTGAGTGTCAAAAACAAATGCAACTGAAAAATGTTTAGGTCGCACATGAAGGTTACACCTAAACGTTTATCCCGTTACACATTAATTTGATGAAGCCGGACTACAAAGCCACAATGAATTCTTACCAACGAATTGCAAAATGTAGGATGCATATAGTTCAATTTCGAACATTACAGATGACCTCAACATAAACAGTAGTACAAAGTATATTTAGGTTCACACATCAGTAGAACAACAACCGACCTAATTTTGTCCACCGCAAACAAGTAGTTTACGGTACACATTCACATACAAAAGCAACTGCCAATTCAGTGTACCCAAAATAACATGCTTCACCAATCAGCAATGTCGAGTCGATGCTGGTACAAAGCCATCAGCAGGTCCAGCTGGTGGTTGATCAACCTGCGCAACATGACCACAAAATATGTAAATTACCCCGTACTGAACGCAGTTACAAATTGCTTACACATCTGTCCATTGCATGGCCAAAAATTCAAAATGCATTATAATGTGGATGAATACCTGATACGAGTAAGGGCGTGGTAATGAAGGATGTATCCGAAAAACCCATCCACACTGCCCGGTCCTTCCTAATCCAATTCAAATAATGGTGGTCAGTTAAAAAATGCCTTGACATGCAACATGAACGACTCATTATGCAGTAAACTAACACGCCAATGCATGCTACTATAGTAATTACGATTCCATTGACTTCCCCTGCCGTACGCCATCTGCTCCTCCCACATCCATGTCCTGCAACCAATTACACATCCCATATAAGTACACGCACTCGCATACGGGTACACAGGGTTTTAGGCTAATATTTGAAGGACACAATGTATTTCCTTCAAATACCTTATCGGTGTCACTTAGTGGCCACAAAACTATACAAATTATGCCTAACACCAATTTCTTCGTGATATTATGTTCATTTTAGCAGATTACTTTCAATATTATCACAATAAGTCAACCCCTTGTCACTATATTTACCATTCGACAAAGAAGATGTACGCATTAGTTACGGGGCGGTCGAACATGGGTTTTGTGTACGCAGAACTTAGCAGCAAAGGTAGCGAGAGATGTATACAGACCATAGTCGATATGGTGCACATAAAATCCATTCCAACCTTGAATCCGTAAAACGGGCTCCAGTGGTCGCTGGTGCTTCCAGTTTTTTAGGCACAATGATTCGACGAGCGGGTGTCGTCCCCCGTATTGCTTAGTTGTGCTTGAGCAGTGCAACTACTGTTTGCATGACGAACATCGTTGTCTGTGGCTCTGCGCTTTGATGACGTGTTTGGCCAACTTCCTCTCCCCCTGCATTAGTAACAAAACAAATCGGACTAAAACTTCCACACTCACCCTTTTGTGTTCCATAGCAAGTGACATATGTTATGTATGCCTATTTATGTATACACAGTTCGAGTGTGTGCCGAAGTGCATTGTACATGATATGTTACAGTAATACGCCACAGATATTGTTGCCTACCTCGGTTTCCCTCGACACAGGACTCGTGCCTGCAATCAATTCGGGGTCCTTAACCCAATCCCTTTGACCTCCTGTTTCATTGGTCCCCTGGACAGCTGCACAGCCCTCGCCTCTGTGCCTCTTGCATTCCAGCTCCTTAGCTCGAACTGACTCATTTTGGAACAGTTCCAATGCATTTCTGAATCCATTCGACGTCCTGCACGCATGCCTACACACATCATTTGCTGCCGAAACAAATGTAGAATATCTGTACATCTCTGTGAGGTGTGGGCTGCTTGTTTGGGCCGCCTCGTCACTTATTACCCCTTCCTTTGCCTGTCGAGTCCACCTGTTCATGATGCAGTTTGGAGGGATCCTTTTCAGTTCCTCGGAATAGCATTGCACGAAACATGTGACAACAAGGCAGGCCATGTGTTCCATTTTCAAGCAGGAGCACTTCATATGTCCCGTGGACCTGTTATAGACCACAGTATAATACGAGTAATTGGTACGGATGTTTCATGAAGTGGACAGCGGTGATTCCATCATCTGTGCCATTAATCCTATAAAATAGCCCCTGCTTCTTCATTTCCTCCCGTACCACAACGAATGTGGACCTAGTAAACACTTCACCAAGCATGTTTTTCCAACCCTTGTAAATGTGTCGCTCCCAGAAGGGTACTGTGCTCTGTCACAGCCCTTTGACGCCTCTCTTCATGTCTCAAACGGCCCACGGCCAAGTCATATGTTTGAAGGCATTCAAAAAACTTCAATTTCGGGGTGAGATGTAATTTCAAGACTTGATGCATTTTCTCACACCATTGGGTACTCCGCACTCCCCCAAAAAAGTTGCCTCTCAAGAAAGCCATAGCCCACAGCTCCCTCTTCCGGTACATCTTCTTAATCCAATTTGTTATTTTCAAGCCCAAAACGTCTCACAACCTCTGCCCACCTCGTTTCAAAATTTATTGCTGTATAATTCATAAACATGCAGGTCTTGAATGCTTGCAGGAACTCTTGTCCCTTACATTTGTGGCTGCATTCATTTTCAAATGGAAGCTGCAAAGTTTATGCTTAGTTGTTTGGCATTAATTTTTTAATGCACTTTCGCATTGACTTGTCCCCATCTATCACAACTGCTATCGGTTTTCCTCCCATGCATTGCTTTCTAAGAACTGTACTTATAACCCAATCGGTATCCCTCATCTCTTTCACAAATGATAAAAGCACAGGCAAAGATACATTGTGGAGTAGTGATTATTAACCCCACACAACACAACCAATGGAAATTTGTAACTGGTTCGTATTTATACGTGCTGTCAACACTAGCACATCACCAAAACTTCTATAGTCGTCTCTACACACTAAATCAGCCCAAAGCAGGCGATTCAGACGGCCATGGGCCATCTACAGATATTTGAAAAACAAATTTGGATCGCCTCGTTGCTTGCCTGACAAGAATGCAATTGCCGAATCACTGTCCCCATCACCAACTGCTACCTGCTTTTGCCAATTTAGCGCATTGTACATATCAGTTTCATGGCAAGTCCAAGTTGTGGTATCCTTCTGCCTGTACAGCTAGTAGTCTCATAATGTGACTTGTTCTTATGCCTGATTGTTGCATAACTACTGCCTGTTGTAGGTCCGACTTCCGAACCTTTCTATGAGAACCTCATGAAACGCACACTTTCAGGGCTGCACAACGATGGCAATGTGCACTAACAAATTCTATAACAACGTACTTCTTTTTCGCCTCACATAATCGATCTTCAAACGTACTTGACAGTTCACTCTTGTTACTGCCTTTGGTTCCCTATTCGATCACCTCTGTTCAGGTGCTTTTCAAGTCTTTCGCCTTCCTTATTACAAAGCCATGGACCTCACTCGGACAATCCCTTTCTTATCTTTTCTCTTGCACCCTTTTCGTACCCCAAAACCGGTTGCTCTTTGTGTACATCATATACAAAGCTTCTGCCTCTTCAGTACTCTCAAACTCCATTCTACCTACATCAATGTCATCAATACCTTCAAATGCCAGTGTTTACATTTCCCCCATCTTCACCAACATGGGTCCCTTACACCCACCTGCCCTGTTATTCCTTCTGTTCTGCAATACGTTGTTGAATTCCCATTTTTTAATCTGTTTAGCCACTGTCTTTCAACTTCGGCATGCGTGGCAACATACCGTCTGCTCGATGGATTCTCCTTCCACCATTTTCCATTCGCAGCCAGGACGTTATCTACCATTCAAACATACTGTATTACCATGTCGCCATTGTGTGCGAGATTTATCCGAAAACTTTCCATGCCACTTTCCCCTACAACATTCGAAAAACCAAACAGCCCCAGCCACGTAACGCGAACTGTCCAAGCAGTTGCCGAGGTGCCTATGCCTCACCAAGTTATAGTGCCGACGCTTATGCAGCAGCCCTTAACTAACACAGTTTGATATTTGAAGCATGCAAACTACAGGTACTATTTCAATGTTTGGTACTGCAAAAACATATCAGCTGTCGCTACTACTCTATCCTTCTGGGTGAAGCCAGCAAGGTCAAACACAGAACCGAGGCTGTCAAGCAACGGAATCTTTCTATCAATAGGCACACATTATTTATGTCTTAGCCTACACAAGCATATTAAGAAATCTACTCTATTTGCATAAGTACAACAAAGTGATAATCGTCCCCAAAGCACATGCTGTGTCAATTATGTCAGCAATTTAACAGACAAATCAGTTGGCGGTTGAATATGTTTATCTACCTCGTTAGGTAACTAAGAAACGAATAAATAGAGCCATCATGTGAAGGGGTGCAGTCATGTTTATTGCTAATTGTGTATGCGGGCATAATGAACCTTGTTCCTTTCTAAATTGTCTCCACCAAACTTTTGGAATTGAGCACCACGAATAAAGAATGCAAAATGAGCTTACAAACCTAAAATAACCAATACAAGGTAATCATTCAGTGCCATCATGAGGTTATGAACATTATCTGATCAACACAATGTTTTTTCAGATAAATGTCATGACATGATAATTCCCCTCAAAATGGCCCAAAAAATTCCCTCTCTGACAATCAATGTAGGTCAAACAAAAACATAGGTTCATACTTACACTGTTGCTCTTCCATTTGCATGATGACAAAATAAAGACTTACGAATATGCTTTCTTAATTGACACTCTCCACTGCTGCCTTCCCTCCAAAGGACCCGCGACGAAGAGGGTGATTCAACCATGCGACTCAATGACGGCAAATGAGCTTTACAAACCTAAAATAAGGGATGAAGGTAATCATTCAATGCCATCATAGGTGACGAAAAATTTCTGATGTACACAATGTTATTGCAGGTAAATATCATTACATGATAATCCCCTCAAAGTGGGGTAAAGATTCCCTCTCTGACAATCAATGTACGTTACACAACAGACACATTCATCCTTACAATCTTGTTCTTGCATTTTCATGATGAAATCTGACACAGAATTATTCTCGAACATAAACGGAATCGCAACATAAAGACATACCAATACGCTTCCTGATGTGATACTCTCCACTGTTGCCTTCCCTCCACAAAAGCCGCGACGGAGAGGGGAATACGACACACTTCCAATACCACGTTCTCTACACACCGTTCCCATTCACATTTGCAGGTATTAATTAATTACAAAGCAATGTTCCGGCAAATACCGAGAAAGAACCAACGCACCTTTGTCGTACAGTTGAAGAACATAATTGATCTTCAACACCGGAGTGTCACTGTACCTCGGCTGACTTTGTTGGAGATTCACAACAAATGCCGCTGAAGCGTTAGGCAATTTAGGCCTCATCAAGAATCTGAGCCTCATCACATTAGGCAATTTAGGCCATTGAACATTTTCCACCATTGCACTAGCAATTAGAGTGAAATCAAAGTCCATTTGTACAAGATGATTACTCAATATCAAGAAACAGAAGTATCTATACATGCTTATTCATCATTCCGAGTAATTAAATTACCATAAGGAGTAACCAATCGCAATTTATTTTTTTAATTTTTTTTTAAATTTTTGTGGGGAGCAAATGATATGAAGGAAATGCATCAAGTAATATCTTAAAGTAATACCACTGGAGTTGAAACTGGTCTACTAGAATCTCTGACAGTGGCCGGTCTATGGTGACTAAGTGGTTCCATAAACAAAACACAGCAATGTAGCACATTTGTACATCCTCATTCCAAAAGGACCATTGCAAACAATTAGTCCGGAAACCATGTCAATCAGTACAAAGTATGAACTTTTTACTTACCAAAGAAGCTTAGAAAGAAAAGAAAAACACAAAGTAAACTGGGCAAGATCTTAGCTACCAGTATAGGTGCAATGTATCACGAATCAATTTACTTGGAGACAGATGCAGTGCAAACTGACAACATCTAATAAATGTTCCAAATCAACTCAAACAAAAGCTGCAAAAAAAGCTCACTTCAAGATCAACTATCTTATGAGGTACTGAAAACAAGATGAAATACAAAAAATGCTACTATATTGTACAAATCTAGCATCTGCATCCCCTGTTCTGCAAAATGGTCTTCCTGTTCGGCTCCTGCCACGCAGGAAAGAAACTGCAGACATTCTGCATGAACATGGTTGTGATTGTATACTTTGGTTGAAATCAGTAAGACCTGAAAATGCAACAGTTTAACCATGCAATTATTGATCTTATTCCAATATGGTAGTAGTCTGCTCTCATTATTCTCATATAATCACAACTTTACTGTTGACATAACTGAACTTTTGTATTGGTTTTGCAGAAAAAGTACTTTAGTGTTACCTCTGGAATACTAACTGCTGAATTGTGGAGCCACATCAAGTAGCATTGTCTGCAATTCTTCCGCATCAGGCCTTTCACGAGGAGAAATGCTTACACAAAGCGTAGAGATCTTAAGCATTGACCACATTTGTTGATGATTCTCTACAGATGTGCTTCTCACCCTAGGGTCAAGAATTTCTTCCAATTGATCATGTTCAACTTTGTCCTTTACCCATTTCACCAACTCTATTCCTTCATTTAGAGCTTGTTTGCCAGTTAACAACTCCAGCAAAATGGTTCCGAAGCTAAAGATATTGCCAGATTTGGTAACTCTCATGGTGTATGCATACTCTGCCATATACAAAATGTAAAATACAGTAAAATAAGACAAAATATAGTAAGAAACTCATATGAGGACTACAAGATTAGCATTACACTACGAGAATCTTGTTGATTTAAATGATTGTGAAATTTGCAATTACTGCATGCTGACTGCCTGAATAACCTTTATTTGTAATCACTGACATTTTTGCATATTAAATTGTAGTTTGTTTGTATTCCCATCTGCTTTTACACATGCTTATCCTTCATGTCTTTCTAAGTTATTAATCTAACATTGAAATATTCTCTTTGTGGTTATAGAAAATGAGATCTTTTCTTGACCTTTTTCCCTCAGGTATACACAGTCAAGAATTTCCTTCTCAACAAACCAAATGGGAATAACATTACCTGGAGGGACATAACCCACTGCTCCAGCCACTACTGAAAGAGTCCCCAAGCTCTTTGAATGATCAATAACTTTAGTGAGCTCAACATCTCCTATTAAGGGCTCTGAAAGTGATCTCATAAAGATACTTCTTGTCGAAAGACAAAGGAGCACAACTGGAGCAGAAGTAGAATCATAAAATCCATGTAGATGAGCGAGGCCTTTGGACACTGAAACAGCTATGTTGTAACGAATTTCCCAAGTTAGAACATTTTCATCACTTCCATGGAGAAGATCAAAGAGAGTTCCATGTTGAGGGCATTCATATATTAGAAGTGCACCTTTAACTGTCAAAGCATAAGCAACAGGAATCATGATGTTTGATTTGCTTAACTGATTGAGTAGCTTTACCTCTTGAGAAAATTTTTCTGGACTAACCAAACTGAGTGCCTTGCTAGTCCAATATAGCTTTTTTATGCAATAGTTCATGCCCCAAGGCATTGATGCCTGATAGTAGGTATAGAACTCACTCTTCAACAAGATATTGGCCTGTCTGTGAACTTCTTTCATGGCTTTGGAGAAGTGAAAGCTAGGTTTGTGGATGCCATCATTGATGATCCACTCAAATTTAGTTCTATCCCAGGAATAATTGAGAGATCGAATAATCTTTACGATCAAGAAGCTGAGAATAAAACCACTGACAAAAGCAACAGCAATCACCATCCCAATAGATAATCCCTTTGAATGTTTAGAACCAGCAGTTGCTATTGAAACATGAGTAGCTTTGTTTAGACCCTTATTTCCATCTGCCACAACAATAACATCTTGTTTAAACTTTGGAATATCTCCAGAAAGTTGGTTGTTTGAAAGTACAAGTTGCGTTAAGCCTGCCATTTCAGTGAGGAAGTTCGGGATTACACCTGAAAATTTGTTATTCGAAAGATCCAAAACCTCCAATGCGATCAATCCAGATAGCGACACGGGAATAGGCCCGCCAAATAAATTGTTGCTGAGATTCAGAGCAATCTGCAATGATGATGGCATTGCTGGAACATCTCCACTGAGTTGGTTATTTCCAAGTTGAAGTTCCAATAGGAGATTCAGAGTGCGAATGGAAATGGGAATTGGACCACTCAGATTATTATGTCGCAAGTCCAAGTTTGTTAGACTTTGCAATTTGGAAATTGAAGCAGGAATTGGGCCACCAATTGAATTTGAACTGAAATTCATTCTCTGCAAACTGTGTAACTGTGTAAACTGATGAGGGATAACTCCAACCAACTTATTCTTCTGAAGGTATAAAACTTGAAGATTGGCAAGATTACCCAATTGTACAGGCAAGACCCCAGTCAGCCCATTCTGGGCTAAATTCAAGAGAGCTAAACTTTGGCATAATCCCAATTCAGGAGGTATTTCGCCTGTTAGACTGTTGTTGTCCAGCTCCAAATAGGTCAAATTGGTAAGGCTTCCATATGATCGAAATGAGACTGTCCCATTTAATAAATTGCCTCCCAACCTCAACCTGAAGAGGCTCAAAGAGATCTCTGTTGGTATTGGCCCCTCTAACAGATTGGAAGACAAATCTACTGACTGCAAATTGGGTGGGGATAAAAGGTCTTGGGGAATGGTTCCACTTAGCTGTTGAAACTGAGGTCCAAATTCCTGAGATACGTAGTAATCCCAGGAGGAATATTTCCAACAAAATTATTCTGGTTCGCAGCAAATCGGAACAGTGTTTGAATATTTACAAGGTGCTTAGGAATTTCACTTCTCAAATTGTTTGCTGAGAGAACCAATATTTGGAGCTTGGAAAGCTCTCCAAATCTCTCAGGGATTGATCCTGAAAGTTCATTGTGATTAAGATCAATCAGAGATAAATTACCATATTTCACTAGCCCTACCGGGATTTCACCTTGAAAACCATTAGTAGATAGCTGAAGTTCTTGTAAAAGATTGTTTTTCCCAAGATTGGTTGGTAGAGGACCAGTGAATTTGTTGTAGCTCAGGTTCAAACTCTTCAGAGAATCCAACCCATCGATTGCAAATTGATGTTCCCATCAGAGAATTACGAGACAAGTCCAAGACCTCTAACTTTTGAAAACCATTAAAAGTAGGCAAAGAACCACCCAATTCGTTCCTACTAATATTCAGCAGTTTCAAACCACTGATCCCACCACAGGAAGAGATAAACACATCTGGGATTGAGCTCAAATGATTATTAGAGATGTCAAGAGATTTTAAGCTATCAATCTGGCAAACAACAGGCAGAATTTCTGGCTAGATATTGAAAACAATGGTAAAGAAAGTTCAGTTACAGAGGAGTTGCTTGAACTGCATGAAACTCCCACCCATGAACATGGATTAGAGTCTTTTTTCGCATTACTCCATCGAAATGATGAATTCCCACTATTATTCTGAAGCATCTCATAAAGATTAGTCATGGTGGCAATTTGCTTTGAAGGTAGCTGAGAGAACACTGAGTAAATGAACAAAAAGAAGAAAAAAATTGTTGAGGAGATGTCAACATACTCACTCATTTTGGGCAGAAATCTTTGGCTGACTTAGGCTTAGGTTTTGGAGTATTTCACACCTGAATCTCAAGTAGTAATTGTGAATATGCATATATCCAGGTATGTGCATGTACTTGTCATTCCATGTGTGAGGTAAACCAATGTGTGGAAAAATGTTCTTGACAATATGGAAGTTATTTAAGTTGACTGGACTTAGAGATCGGATTGGCCGTGACGCACCGGGCAGCAAACAGCCAGTTCTGGCAAAATTTCTTGAAGTCAAGTCAAAAAATAAGGTTGGCAATTCATATGGTGTCAGAAATTCCATTTCCATAAATTGTGGACCACTTTTTACCTGTTAGGAGCAAGTTTTGAGATAGTTCTGATGTAGGGCTAACAGCTCCAAGAAGTGGAATGAAATGTCTTGAACAAGAAGTAAAGCTAAGATGGATTTTGACAGTGGAGGTGAAAGCTTTTAAATTGTCTTTCCCTATAGTATGTTTAGCAGTTTCAACTAACTGATCGTTTCCAAAGAACATATAGATATAACCAAATGATCGTCGCCCTTCAACTATTGCTGAATCCACTTTTTAGGTGGAGCTTAACTGCTTGTACATGAGTGCCAGAGACTTGATTGCTATTGCTAACAGGTTTCTGACAAGAGAAGTAGCTCTCTCAAAGGAATTCTTGTTATCAAGTCCAAGCTTCTTGTAAATCAAACATACCCCAAAAAAACAAAGTAACATGCAAACAGAAAGTAAAGAGAAATTGATGAAGCTGCTGAAAATGCTTCTCTTCCTTTCTTTTTCCAAAATTTTCTTAGATTACTGTCACTTGGTCTCAATCTGTCAACAAACGATGCTAATTCAGTTTTACCTGTATCATAATTCATATGTCCAGCTATAAAGTTGAAGGTTTAAAAAAAAAAAGTTGAATGTTTATGGCAAAGGAAAACAAATTATCAAATATCACTGAAGCCAAATGGTTGCCTGTGTCTCAACACTTTTGATGTCATAGACCAATGCAAAGTAATCGTTGCTAGCCGTGGTCGCTACTCGTTAATTAACTAACAGCTGGAGCATTTTTAAGGGCTTTTAAAGTATCTAGATGTCTATCGAAGGATTCATCGTATATATAAAGAAGACAAAAAAAAATAAGAAAGCATGACTGCTGGTTGGAAAATTTCAACTTATTTTACTTTAAGTAGGAATAACTCCAGTCTTTACGCTTTCAGTCCCTAATAAATGTGATGTGTAGATTGTAGACCAAGACACCAATGTCATTTCGATTGATCAACCATTAACTTCTATTCTACCACTGTTGGGATTAAATGCCAAAGACTTAAGTCTTCCAATGACTCCAGGAAGAATTTTGTCACAGGAGACTTAAATGTGAAGAATACACAGATTGTCAGATTTAAAGATGCAAATATAAGTAAACATGTAACTATACAAGACTCATTAAAGCGGAGGAGGAAAGATGATCTAGAGTGGAGCCGTGGAGGTGCAGGCTCAAAACCAAGTCTTTCTTGATAGGTTAAACTCATAGTGCCGAAATGATGCGAAATTCACGCGTTTTTGGTGTTTTTGGCATTTTTGTAGTTCTTAGTGCCTTCTTTGACCTGTGCTCCTTAGTATTTGCATAGGGACGGAACCAGAAACTTCACTTTGAGGAACAACTTTCATAGACATGAAAGCGTTACAGTTAAAAAAAAAAAAAAAACTTCAAAAAATTTCCGAAGTTTGAAGGGGAAATAACATAATTTTCAAGAACTTAAGGGCTGTGACTCCTCTCCGCCCCTTTTGATTCCGTCCTTGGTCTCATGGAAGTCACCTGATAGATCATGTAGATGTACAGCTAATTATGCCCTGAATTTGGACAATGATGTTAAAAGGAAAGTTAACTTCGCACCGTGGATGGTGGATGCCATTAGTATGGGTTTGTTTGGATTGCAAGATTTTCAAATACAAATTTCAGATTTTGTTTTGCTTGCATCATACACACAATTTCTAACTATCTTTTTATCTCATATATATTACATCACAAAAAGTGCTACAGTAATTATTTCAAATAAATATTTTACATAACTTCCTATCCAATCAAACCCAATGGTTTTAGGAATTGCCAATGTGGATGTATAGCTCCTGATTTGGACAATAATGTTGAAAGAAAGTTTAATTTGGAATTGTGAATAATCACTCTGGATTGGTTTAATGGTGAGAAGAAAACTCTTAGAATCCTTTAGATTGCTAAATTCAGGGCTTCAATCTTGAATTTGATGGTTGGGAGTGAAAAATGTATGGGGAGGAAATAATAAACCTCTTTTTTTTTTTTTAATGGCCCAAATCTAGGCCATATCAAGGTAGCCCAATTTGACCAATTGCTTTGGCAATCATATTGAAATTAAGTCGATATTCATCATTCAAATTGTTAAACTAACCATAAAGACTAAAAAAAAATTTTTTTTTTTTGTTGAGCAAATGAATGAACAAAATGCGTCAATATTTTAAATTAATATCATTCAGTTTGTAATATTCAATTTAGCTTATAAACGCATAAGTTAGGTAATTGTGAGATCACTGATTTGACTCTCGATCCTTCTACTTTTTCCCCTTTCGCATTACAAGGTTTGAAAGTCTATTTTTGAAGCAAAGAAAGTAATACCACTCAACCTCTTGCAAAGTTTAAAGCAATGTGCATTCTCCCAAGGGATATAGAAACCAGATTCAAAAGGGAAATTCCTACCAATGTCAGCATATAAAATCACGTGGGAAGAAAAGGAGCCAAGGCATGGAGATGCAGGATGGGATACGATTTGGAAAATTAGGGTCCTCAAAGGTGGCAATTCCTGCCATGGACAATTCGGAAACGAAGACATTTGGCAACGGATGACTTGTGCCAGATTTGTAACAAATGCTCGTGCAGTCAAGCATTCCGACTGAATCAGGGCATTGTGGATACTGGTGGTAAATCAGAAT
Source organism: Coffea humblotiana (assembly GCA_023065735.1). Classification (NCBI taxonomy): domain Eukaryota; kingdom Viridiplantae; phylum Streptophyta; class Magnoliopsida; order Gentianales; family Rubiaceae; genus Coffea; species Coffea humblotiana. The sequence goes on from CM041217.1 coordinate 14,540,276, forward strand.
AAATGGGAGTACTTTTTCAGTAAATCGTCATTTGAATTGTTTGATTGCAATCTGAAGCAGGATGGAATTGGATTTGGGGGTAAACTGAAAGTTACCCCAACAGATTATACATTTTGCATGGAGAGCAAGAAATACAGTGAAGGCGGTAACCTTTGTTACATACTTGCCTAAGTACTCTATTAGCAATGGCAGATCAAGCAAAGAGAGTAATTCTTTAAGGCTCATGTTGAACTCCAACGCAGGAATGTTTTCATCAGATGAAGTCCACCCCGGAAGGTACTGTTAAAGACAATGGCAGCGCATCTGGGAGTAATCCAGGAATGGCAGGAATAAGGAGGGCTGATAAGCGATGACATGGGAAGATGGAAGAGAGGCTCTCAAAGAATATTGGCAAGGGAGCAATTATTGAAGTTGGCATGGGAGTAGGGATTCAGGAAAGTCATCTTACAGAATGATTCCAAGGTGCGGTTAGCTTCGATTGAAAAGGTAGATTTTACTTCACCGCACTATAACTTAGCAAAGCAAATCAAAGAATGAATGAGAAAGCATGGTCGTGCAGCCTCCAACAGAGGGAAGACAACTGGAGTGCTTACTGGCCGACTAAGGCAGGAATACAAAACCAATATGATCAAGGTTTATTAAATGAAGGGCCCTTAAAGAAATTTTAGGGGCTGATGTAATCAGGGTAGCCACCCCACGTTTTATTTCTGCTAAGGGGACTAGGTAAGCTGACTCGTTTGTTCCATAAACAAAAGACAGCAATGTAGCTAGCTTGAACATCCTCATTGGACCAGTGCAGAAATTAAACTATAAACCATATCAATCAGTAAAAACTCTGAACCTTTTAACTTATACCAGAGAAGCATAACAAGAAAGAGAAACACGAGTAAACTAGGAGAGATCTAAGCTATCATTCATTATAGGTGCAATATACATCAGGAATCAATTTATTTGGAGAGATATAGTGTAGACTGACAAATTTCACCTATTTACTGTTCCAAACCAACTCAAACAAAGCTAAAAAAACACTCACCTCAAGATCAATCAATTAGCGAAATACAAAAAAAGTGCCTATAATTGTACAAATCTAACATCTTATCTCCAAACAAAACAGATGCAAAAAGCTTCAACCAACCCCTACCAACTTCTCCCCCCCCCCCCAAAAAAAAAAAAAAAAAGAAAAGAAGAGAGAGAGAGATGACACCTAGGCGCCATCCTCTATTCTGGAAATCATTTGCTGTGCCAACAGTTTATCGATGATCATTTTAAGTGCAGGGGCACTCACCCGACATTTATCGTCGGAAAAGCACGATCTTCCTTCTTCAGCTGCTTTGCATAGCTGAGGATCCAGTGGAACCTTTCCAAGAAAAGGGATGCCCATCTCACTGCACATTCTACCAGCACCTCCAGCACTACTATCGAATATTTCAGTGTAAGCGACAACATCCAGCATTTCTGGGGCTTTCTCCTTCATATATGATAGGATCCACTCAGTCATATCCTTTTGTTCACCTGTTTCTGTTGTCCTCATGAATCTGAACTCCGACAATGGTTGACACAGCCCACTCATGTTTTCAACAACACCAAGAACCTTTAGGCCGACTTTCTTGCAGAAACTCACTTCTTTTCTGACGTCTATTAGAGATACCTGTTGTGGAGTAGTGACTACAATAGCACCATCTATTCCAGTCGCTTGAAGAAATTGAACAATTGAGATGTGCTCATCCGAGGTTCCAGGTGGAGCATCAATCACAAGAAAATCAAGCTCCCCCCAATAAACGTCCTTTAAGAACTGCTTGATTAGGCCATTCTTGCGGGGACCTCTCCATATGACGGCCTCATCTGGGTTGGGAAGCATAAATCCAATCGACATGACCCCAAGGTTAGACTCAACATAAACAGGAGACCATCCAAGATTGCTTTGGTGAATCTCTTGTCCTTCAAGGCCAAGCATCTTTGGGATGCTTGGTCCACAAATATCTATATCAAGTAGACCCACTTGAAAATCCATAGCTGATAGTGAATAAGAAAGTTGAGCTGAGAATGTACTCTTGCCCACACCACCCTTGCCAGATAAAACCAGTATCTTGTGCTTTACAGTAGCCATTCGCTCTACTATGGTAACCAAATCTGCAACAGAAATCAAGAAGAAATAAACCAGTAAATAAATGTTCCTTGCCTCATAAGAGCAATGATCGAGCAAAACTATATAAAAGCTGCAGGAAACTAGGAAAGGCAAGCTTGAAAAATTTTCTGCCATATAGCACTCAGATAAAAATTATTCATATGAACCTCTAATGAAATTTGAGATCCAGTTAAAAATGAGATCCACATTTTCCAGAAGCTAATACATGGCAGAAATATCTGTTTTAGATGATGCTTGCATCAGAAGAAAAAATTTGAAGCATGCCAATTTCCTACCAGTAAAACTTGACAGTTTCAATTTATCTCAAGACCACCCAACTCCTGGTTTCTCAAACTTTTCATTAATTGTTGGTACTTCATGCCAACAGAAGAAAATGCATCAAGTCATCAATATTTTCAACCCTCAAAAGCAGTAAAATACACACAGACTCATGCAAATATAGTAAAATAAAAGTTCACATTGATCCATTTTAAAAAGGGGGGGGGGGGGGGGGGAACCCACACTAACTGCGAGCTCAGCACAGCCAAGAATACATCAGCTAATGTTGGAGTTCAACCTTAGACGGAATCATGAACCCAAGAACTTAATTACCAGAACACAAAATAACAAGACAGTAGTTAAAGTACTTTAGAAGAAAATATTCTTTTCTTGACTCCAAATGCCTCAATTTAATAACTATTCATTTCCAGTGACACGCTACAGATAATTTCACTAAAATCTCAATTCCAATGTCCCTAGTTTCATGATTGAATATGTTCCATTCTCATGCAATTCAGCATTACTACCACCTAAGGCAAGTTTTCCGCAAGAAGCAGTTGGAATTCAACATGTCAGGTAATAAAAATTTCCTGACATGTTTTCCCATTAGTAGACATGCCCATTTAGAATCAAGTTGAGCATATCATAATCTCACATATTTAAGGATCTAGCTATTTGAAAGCTAGATATCATGCATTCTGAAGGATTAACAAAAAGCATAAATTCATTGGCAATAACAGCAGTTTTATGAAAACACTTAAAAGAATCAAGATGCAATATGAAAGAGAGATAAGATTAGAAGTATTTATAAGAAAAGCAGCTGGAGTGGCGAAAGCTATTGCAAATGAATATGATTAACAAAAGCATGGCACATGCCATTGACTTTGGTTACTGCCTTCTGTTTTATATCAGTTCATTCTTTTGGGGGCAGTGCAGAAAGTAAAATCTTCAACTTAAGCAATACAAGAAAACTTTACAGGAGGTCCAGAATGTGTGAATGCTACACGTGAGACACACACCACTACCTAATGGCTTCCTTTTTCCCAGAAACAATCGCAACAGATAAATCCGGCATAGTATGTTCAGTTTTGACATATGACAAATTCCTATCTAAAGCGTCTTTCCATCAAGTTAACAACACACAGTCATGAGCTGCAAAACTGTTTATGACATATGAAAACACAATTCAAGTAGCACCAATCAGAACAAGTACAGTACTGAATTGTTTCTTCTTTTAAAAAAAAAAAAAAAAGCAAATTAAAAACCACAAGATCATGTGGCTAACATCAAGTGATCCAGATTGGGCTTCATCTAGCCTGTAGTATTCGAGAAATTCAAGTTAGTTAAGTTACCTAACAGCATTTAACTCCAATACTATATCTCACTTACTTTGAGAGTGTGATCTTGAATACGTTCTAGGGATGCTTGGTTTAACTGAACACATCAAGCTAATCTTGATTACATTCTAGGGATGCTTGGCTTAACTGAACATATCGAGCTATCAGTCAAGCTCTAGTACAGCGTTGGAGAAATGTTATTAGAACGATTCAATCCCATTTTGCTAAACTTTACCAAATATTTGTCTGCCAATATTAACAGAGGTAGCCGCAAAAACATATTTCAGTAAAAACTACCCGTGTACAAACTACTCAAATTATTCTAAATTGGAAATTTGGCTTTTCAACCTTATTCTCACCATCTTCTGAAATTTAAGAGGTTTAACAGTACATCACAAATCAAATAAAAATTTTACATTTTTTATGCCTCCCCTCCTTGCAACCATTCAAAAATCAATAACAATAATTTAATTTGAGTTAAACACCTTCTCCCTCCCCGCCGCGGCCCTTCCCCATCAAAACAAAAACTAAAAAAAATAACATATATTTTTCCTAAAAAAAAGACCTGGGTCGGGCCCTTTAGGAGCAGTAGCACAGGCTTCTTGATTAGGGCATCCTTTACATGCATCAGATTTTCCCGCTGACTCCGATTGGGTTCCTGGACAATCTGAAAACCCAAAACAAAATTTAAACAAACAAAGAATAATTTATTGGGTAGTCGAAAACAAAATAAAAATCAACTTTACTGGTAAAATTGAAAAGGAAAAAAGTGAATACAGTGTTAAAATTTCTTTACATACGTTCATTTGCATTTTCTGGGACGTCTTTGTAGTCTCCGTTCTCCATTTTTCTTACCTCCGCCAGGTAAAAGTAGAGAAATCCCCAAATTTTCTTGCTTCTGACACAATGAAATGCAGTGAGAGATGCTGTTTTAGGCCCTTCGATTAAGCTGCACACGGCAGAATTCGGATTTAAAAGAGACGGTTTCAAGTTTCAAAGAAAATTAGCCGACCTTCTGAACCGCCAGTAAAGTCAGCTGGGTATTTGAACCGGGCTGGACCGCCAGTAAAATCAACCCGGTATTTGATGCACCCAACCGATATTAAATCTGAGCAAACTACTCAAACCCGGAAATTGTTCCGGGTATCTAAGCAACAAAATTCGCATTTATAAATGTTGAATTTGTAAACCAACACAAATTTAGTGTTTTCAAAACCTTTGATGTCAAATTATTTCTTCAAATATTCAACTGCCTGTTGAAACCCCTATAAAATTTGACCGAGTTTCTTTTATAAAAATACATGGACATATAGGATTATTAATATAGCCTTTTTTTAAACAAATATTCACTAAGGCGATTATACCACATGCGTTCACATTATTTGAATCCATACAAAAACCGTTGCAATTTGATAGAATAAATTTTTCTAGGATTTAATCTACATGTTTTAGGGACGCAGGTAGGGCTGCAAACGAGCCGAGCCGAGTCGAGATTTGTCCTTATCGAGTCGAGCCTTGACTTAATTTCATCGAACTCGAACTCGAGCTCGAGCTCGACGAGCTGGCAATTTTGAAGCTCGAGCTCGAGCTCGACTCGATTCGAGCCGAGCTCGAGCTCGAGTTCGAGCTCGAAAAAATAAAAATAATTATTTTATTTTTTAAAAAAATAAATAAAATAATATTTTTTATTAATAAATAATAAAATATTAAGGATATTTATGTAATTTTACTATTAAAATAAAAATAAAAATAAAAAATATATATATATACTCGAGCTCGCGAGCTAACGAGCTTCATATTTTAACCTCGAGTTCGAGCTTGACTTTGACTCGACCAGCTCGAGCTCGAAAAATGTCGAGCTTGACTCGAGCTTGAATCGAGCCCTCGCGAGCGGCTCGCGAACGGCTCGATTCGTTTGCACCCCTAGACGCAGGAATGCTAAATCCTTTAGGAATCGAATGTTCCATAGATATCATTATCTAATGTTCCAAAGAAATAAGTTGTGACTATATCACATATATCAAGTTTTTGATACACTGCTAAATTTACAAGATATCTCAATATAATTCCATCGATTACTAGTGAATATGTCTCATCATAATCAAGTCCTAATCTTTATGAAAATTCTTGGGTTACAAGTCTTGCATTTTATCTCACAACTTTATTTTTCTCATTTTTTTCACAAATATCCATTTATATCCCACCGATTTTAAACCTTCAAGTATTTGGACGATAGGGTCCAAAACTTTTCTTTTAACTAATGAATCTAATTCATATTAAATTGCATCTATTCAATTTTGTCGAACATTTTCTACACCGACATTCATCAACTAATTTATGTTCATGATCCTCATCTTCTTCCATAATATTAAGTGCTATATTATATTCAAAATATTATCAACAATTATTTCTTTTTGGTTTCAACTTTTTCTCGTAGTAACAAAATTAATTGAACTTTTTACAATTTCCATCATCTTCCAAGAGTGACCTCTTCAAAGAGGTTGAATTTTATCGCTATTAGTATTTTGGAGTGTTTGATCAATTCTTGATTCTTTAATTTTATTATCATTATTCAATCCTTTTTTCTTGCAAGAATTTTTATCTTTGGAATCTTAGGAGTTTGCCATCCTTCAAGCATATTTACACTCATTAGCACTTGTAATTTATTACTTTTGGGATATCAATTTTAATTAGAGCATTTTTCCAATAATATATGATTTAATAATTCTTTTGGTGTCACTAATTGCATCAGTAAGTGATTCACAATTGTTTGTAAGTGATTCACATCAGTAAGTGATTTCACAACTTTGGCAGGCTCGAGAGAACTCCACAAAAATGTAGTCTTTACTAGAATTGTCCTTAGTTCATTTAGTTAGGGTAGATTAGTATAGTTAGTAGAGTTTATCCCTTCTTGTATTTGTAGTTAGATTTGGATGAAGATTTGAAGAGCAAAGATTGAGAGGTTGAAACTCCATGTGACAAGGGTGATCTCTCTCCTATCACTTTCTTTTTTGTATTTAAGTTCATGTTTAACTATAATACAAGTTTGGATCCTTGTTCTTCTTGTTTTAGTTAAAGTTTATGCCTAGAGTTATGGATAAACTTTCTATGATCTTATTTGTGATATTTACTGGGTTATTTGATGATATTATTCTGAGTAAGTTATTTATCACTTTTTGTTTATCTGATCATGATTAACCGCCCATTAATTGTGATAATTTTAAGGTGTTAAGTTTGCAATGAGAATTGAGAATTTAACACTAGTTCAAAGAAGTGATAAACCTTGGGAGTACACTCACAAGAATAGAGGTGCACCTTTGTGCTTTTTAGTGACTTGTTTCATTTAATTTCATAGAAGAAAGAAACTTGTAACTAATTTCATAACCATGAGAGTATGTATGGATTAGTTATAAGTATAGTTGATTCCACTACGAGAGTAGGTTTCACATACATTAGGAAATTACACCATAACTTAACCAAGATTAATAACATACAAGTAACCAGTAATTTCATTTGCAAGAGTAGTAAGGAATTTCCATACCTCTAGAAGCCTTTATATTGTTATTTTTATTACTTTTATCTCATATCTGTTTTGTGTAGATTTAATCCCTTGCATTGTGTTAGTCTAAATAATAAAGGAGTTTGAAAATCATTAGTAATTGACAATCTTCTCTGTGCGTTCGACCCTAAATACCTTATACTCAATCACGACCTGTATACTCGCAAAAAATGGCGTGTGGTGTATTTAGGATGTTATAAATGTAAAATTTGACTGTGAAATGAGCTTAATTATTATAAGTATACCCCGCGCTCGTCAGCCAACTTCCAAAACTTGTGTGAAAGTGTCCTTTAAAGGCATGTCGATGTTCGTCTAGTGATGCCCCAATGAAAAGAAGGCATTCTGATTGTCAATGTAAGGCCTACTTCCATTTTCATATCCTATAACTACTTACTTCCTTGCATGAGCACGTCACAATCTTCTTTTTGTTGGTCTTTAGCTTTTCCCAACAATTGCACATTGGACTGCATCGTCGAGTTATTCTATTGAGTCAAACAACCTAGAAGAGTGCATCAGTAACTTCCAAGCAAAGGTAGAGATTATTGATTCACATATTCTAATGAATATGTTTTCGTTTAGCTGCCTTGGTGTAATTAGCCTAACATGGTTGTGATGTTAGGAAATGGCTAATAAGTTTCAATGGACTCCTGAGATGGACAAGCACTTTCATTGATGCTTATATCATCTTCAAGGTGTCTAAAAAATGGGACAAACTTAGAACACTCAAATGAAATTATGGCTAGATAGTTGACCATTTACCATGACAACCATAGACATCAAGTGACTGCAACTCAATGCCATCAAGGTTCTACCAACTCAAAAAAAAATGGCAATTATTTTGCTAGTTTCGTGGGCTGTCTAACAAGGCTAAGGCTGGTATCGGATGGGAAGAGGACACCCAACATTTCACTGCTAGTGCTGAGCAATAGCTGGCCTTGGAAGTGGTGAGTGTCGACCTTTTTCCTACTAGACTAGAAGACAAAAACTTGCATCCCATTTCTCTAGTGCTTTATCAATTCTTCTCTGCAGCACAATATTAGGTCCAAAGGTAGTTTATTGGGATTGGAGTTCAGGTCCACTAATGGAACCTTCTTTTTTGTTGATCTTGGTCCCTGTCTTTTGATGTTTACAAAACAATTGGATAATACTAATATCTTTTCAATAAGAAATCCTTTCAACTCTAAAGCAACTTGATTCAAAAAACAAGAGCAATTGAAAGAAGATAAAGGAAGATGAAAGCTGTCGGATGCTCACAAAGACAATACCGAACGTCCGATAAACAGTGCAGATCATATCGGACGCAGAACATCTTCACCGGACGTCCGAAAGAGTTGAAATAATTTTTCAAACTCTCTGTCTGCTTTCGGAAGCAAGCATCGGAGGTACCGAACGTCTGAAAGAATTGAAAAAAGATTTTTCAAACTCTCTGCCCGCCTTCGGACGCAAGCATCGGAAGTGCCGGACGTCCGATACTCCCAATGGCTAGTTGACTCTTCAACTACATTCTATCCGTTGGAAGCATTAATGAAGCACTTTTTGGTCTCATATAAATAGTGCATGGTCAGAAAGTTAAAAAAACTTTTGCACACTGAGAATACAAGAGATCAAAAGTAGTTTTAGTGAGGAAAATACTCTCTAAGGAACATTTGTACTCTTTGGGGTATAAGATTCGTGTAAGTTTTTCATTTGTGAGAAAATCTTCAATAGTATAGATTTGTGAGGGTTATCTTGAGGGATTGTAAAATTTCCTAACTTGATCGAGTGCAACTTGGGGCAAGGAGGAAGTGAGCCTTCCTTTGTACACAAGATTGGTCGTATTTCATCAATTTGAAGAAGCTTGTTTTGAGAATTGATCTTCAAGCTCAAGAGGAGTTTGGTAGTCAATTGGTTTGCAAATTCTTCCCTTTTCACTTATCATCTTGTGAACCTTAATTGCTTATCTCTTCTACTCTCAAGTGACATTACTCCTTTATTGATTGTTTCATTGTGTGATCACTTAAAAAAAGCAGGGTAAATTTTCATATTGAGCAAAAAGTGCCCTTTAACTTGATTAGTTTTTTAATCAACCTAATTCATTCCCCCCTCTTAGGTTGTCTTCGGGCCCTAACACTTTTGTTTTATGAAGTGTATTTTGCATGTCAAAAAACTCCATGCTGCATTATCAAATGATGGATTTACAAACTGCAATCGAAGTCTACTAAATAGCCTAGTTACAATGATATATTAGCAATTTCACCCATAGTAAACCTTGTTATTGTTGTTAATCATGCACTATTGTTGGCAGTTTCTTGTTTGTTTTCTTTTTAAAGTAGCAAAATCTGCACCCCAAGTTATTTTCTTTTTTGTAGCCTATATATAGATTTGTCTTTCTTGATAAAAACATGTTGATATTTTCCTTTCACTAATTTGCTTAATTAGGTAAGTTGAACGCCATAAAAAGGGTTTTGATTTCGAGATGATCAGTCATAAAGGCTTTAGTTTTGTAATGTATAATGGTAACTGTATCTTTTGTGATGCTTTGGTGGAGGATCATGCAAAATATGAATGATTAAAACTTACTTCTTATTGTGATGGGTTCCAGGGTCAGGTCTTGCAACTTAATAACCAGATAGAAGCATTAGGAAATGTGACCCTTCCTAAACTATGAAATGGGGAAATTTTAGGCAATCGCTAGTCAAGTACTTGTTTTGTGGTGGGAACTGGAGGAAATGATTACACAGTTAATCATAGTACATTGTGATTAAAGCAATGCTAGATAAATGAAAACTTAAACAAGACACGTAAGGGTCCCAGTATAGAGCAAAACCTCATTTGAGTAAAAGATGAAGACGTAAGATTACAACTATGGTGATTTCATGATTACTTGCCAACAAAATGCAATCCCTTCTTCCTTTGTCTTCAAATTTATGTATAGCTAACGAAAAAAATACTTTATGTTCATTTAAACAACCCATATAAATATGTGTGTATATTGAAAAGGAATTTATATCCATCTTTTTTTTATTTAGCTGTCACTTTAAAATTGTAGACACCAAATTTTTGTCAATTTTTAATGTTTTCTTGAATTTTTTGTATTTAATAAGTTATTTATTTTCTTGCATTTTAATGTGCATTTATCTCATTTTTACAGGTTTGTTTGAGGAAAAAAAAAACAACAAAAAAAAGAAAATTAAGAAATCAAAAATCTTCTCCTAATTATTTCTCTTTCACAAAATGCACTATTGATCCATTTTTGCACTCAAAATCTCCATGGCATCTTTCTTTTTATTTGGAAGAAACCATCATTCTTACCAACCTAACACTCCACCCTCAATTGACTCTCTCTCGGCCTTGGCTGATTTCTCTCAATGGGCAGAGGACAAAAACTGGACGAAAAAGCCAAACAAAAAAGACTCCACTCTTCCTCCCTCAAAAACTCATCTCTCGGCTCTCCTCTTTTCCTCTCGAGACAAGAACCAAAAAACTCCACTTTGGCTCCAAAGACACCTTTCAGCCGTTTCTTTTGCTCCCGAACAGACAAAACAGACACAAAAGAAAGAAAATCCCCTCACTCTCTCGACCATATCCCCCCCTCAATTCACGCAACACACCCACACACAACTCAGACATAACAAGGCAGCAACCGGTTGGGCAATTGGAGCTTGGGAATTTGCATCAAAAACTTCAACAAGGGATTGCCACCTACATTGAGGTAATTTTTAGTTTTGTTTAGCACATTAAATCTATGCTTCATTGATTAATTTTCTTTTGGCTGGCTTCCTTTGTTGTTGGGTTGCTGAATTTTGGGGTAAGTCACGAGTGACATTAAGAGAAAAAGAGGATTTCTGTGAATGCATGTTAACTGTCTGAAAAAATGCCAAAATGAAAAAAAAAACGAATTTTAGGGGTTGTTTTGCTTTATTTTAGCCCTTTTATGTTGTTTTCTTGTCAAATTAAAATCATAGATGTATTGTAGAAGTTGTAAGGAGTGTTATAGTATAATTTTTATGATTTTTGGTGAAGGATATGGTGTTTTGAAAAAATAAAAACTGGGCTGTCTTTTGTCATTTTCGCCACTTTCGGTTCATTTTTTGTAAAACATAAGCCCAAAAATGGAATATACGCGAAAAATCGAGTGAGGGGTTGTATTTTGAGAAAATTTGGTGACCAGAAAAAATTTGCCGGTGGCCAAAAAAGAAGAAGAAGAAGAAGAAGAAACAGAAAGGGAAGAAAAGAAAGAAAAGAAAAGATGGATTGGGCTAATGTTTTTTTTTTTCTGATGGGCTTGTGTTTATTTTTTGGTTGGGTTTTGGGGAATGGGTTTTGGTTTATTCTTTTGGGTTTCAGTTTGGATTAGGAGGTCAGAATCCATGCATTTTTTGGTTGGGCTTGAGTGATAAAAAGACGAGCTGACCTGCTCGCTTCTCTTGGACTTTCGGTTGCGCTTAAGTAGTGTTCGGCCCAAAGAAATAAAATAATGGCCCGATGGCCTTTTTTTCCCCAAGTGAGAAACGAAATTTGCACTTTAACCCCTGATCTTTGGAGTAGTTTTACTGTGGCCCACACAAATTTAAATTTCTTTCACTTAGGTCCTTAAATTAATTACACTTTGGTCCCTAAACTTTATCTTTCATTTAATTTTGACCCCTAAACTTTGGAAAAATTATATTTTTGACCCTAAAAGTTTTTCAATTTTTGCAATTCAGTCCCTAGTGAATTTTGACTCTCTTTATTATGATTGTTTCTTTTCTTTAATGGCTAATTATGTTACTTTTGAGTATATTTAACTTATAATTTTGAGATGTTCTTAAGTTTCTTTATATTTGACATATTAATGTGAATTTAGTATTTTTATCATTATTATTATTTTCAATTAAATTGGTGTCATGATTCTTTTGTTCATTTTGAGTATAAATAGGGTAATCTGACTCTATTTAGTCACCACTTCAAAAGGGAGGTACACCTATTATTATTATTTCAATGTCAATTACGTGCTTTTATGTGCTCCTACGTGCTCTTATGTGTCTATATATTTTTATATGTTTTGTTATTTATTTGATTCAAATGTTTATTCCGATTTTCTTATGTTTGTTTAGTTAATTTTTTAATTATTTAAGAGGTGTTTAAATACCTCAAGATGTAATAGATAGGTAATATTTTTTACAAAAATTGTAATTAGATAGATCAATGTAATAGATAGGATATGTAGGTTTATTTTATCATACTTTTCCCATTTTTAGATTGTAGTTAGGCTCCCCGATATAATAGGTAGGTTGTGTGTTTATGTGGTTTATGTGTTATATGCTTTATTCCGCTTTCCTTAGGAATTTTACATCTAGATATTATATTTACGTGTTACGTGCTATGTGCTCTTATGTGTTTTATTTTTTTTAATTTATACTTTATTTGTTTTATTATGTATTATTAATGCATGACGTCACCACACTAGTCCAACACTAGTTGTGGCTTCTCTCTCCGTTTACTTGCTAGTCCAACGCTAATAAGGATTTTTAGAAATGGACTAGTCCAATGCTAGACCCTTAGATCGTTCGTGCGTTAGATTCATTTTGTGTAATGTTCATTACATTTTCATACATATTTTTATTTTTAGAATCTTGTGTCATTTGAATGATATTTCCTATTATATTATCCTCTATCCCCTACCCTCTAATATGTGTTAATCATATTATTTAAAATTGCATTTCATTTAAGAAATTCTAAAAAAATAAGTTAGTTCATTTGCTTCATTTGCTTGTTCATGTTAGGAGAATTATTCTTCAAAAATGGGAAATAGGTGATTATAACTTCTTAGTTTAAATACCCCATCGATCCCTGTATAAGAAAATTATGTCGCGATTTTTGTCTCCTGTACCCATTATGTTGCATTCCTATTCTTTAGCCATTTATATCTAGATTTATAATTTAAGTTTCTTTTATTTTCTTTGAATTTCATTCATGCATGCTCGTGACCTCTTCAAGGAATTATTTTGATCTTCGCAATCAATGCGATTGGTATCAATTAAATTCTTGAATGGATATTTTGTTCCTTTCGATATTTTCTAAATTTAGATTTGCATCCATGTAGGAAACATCTAAATGTGATAAAATTAAGGGTTAGATTAGGAAAATTTTGACTAAACCTCGCAACTAACTTAGACTAGGTTTGAAAGGGTACCTTAGGTTTGAGTTAATCGAACCTTTGCCTTTCTTCAACCGTGACTCCCGAACCCATTTTCTCTTGTTTTTCAAAGACCTGGAGTTGTTGAAAAAGGTTTTATTTTATTTCATTTTTATCAAAATATTTTTGGGTGACTTGGTACACCCAAACTCAATACCAAGTGGCGACTTCTATTTTTCTTAAAACCCTTTTGAGTAAATTTTTGGACCCAAACTGTCGCATTTTTAAAATCCCATTTTAGGTCCTTTTCCACATATTTTTTTTACATATTTTAAAATAAAATCACATCTTTTGTAGTACCAATTTTCATCGTGAAAAATGGGGCGCGACAACTTGGCGACTCCACTGAGGACGCTAGAGAGTCCAAGCACTTGGTTTAGTTATTTTTTCTCTTTTTAACCCTTTTATTTATCATATTTGGATGTTTTAGGTTGTATTTTTCTTTTTTAGGATGTTTTGCATTTCCACACTCGTATTCGTTCATCGTTCCTTGTGTATGTGATGAATGGTTTATTTATTTACTTTTGTTTATTTACTTATTCGTATCGCGCTTTGCATTTGGGGTGGGGAATATTACCTTAGAGCCTTCACGTGCATTTAATGTTAATCCCTCCCTCAAAGGAGCACTTCATACGTGCATACGCTATTTATTTACAACCCTACATCTTATTTTCCTTTTAGTAGTTGTCACACCACTCCTCCCTGTTAAAATTAGGATCGATTCACTTGGACATGTGGCCGTGGCACGACGTGCACGTAGCAATATCTAGGGGATCACTCGAGCCACCGACTAAGGGCTTTGGAATTGATGACCCTTCGCCCTTTTGTCTGAAGGCTTGGGACTTGAAACCTTACCGAATCTAGATGCATTAGTGAGTCCAACCTCATGCATTCATATTAGAAATTGCCTAGGATAGAGTCGACCTTACCCAACTAGAAACACTAGACACGAGGGGAGGGATTCTACCCCTCATTCTTTACTTTATATTTTTGTATAATTAATTGCTCCAACGTGTTATGTGTTATTTGTTGTACTAACCTATTTTTGTTTTCTTTTTGTGCATTCACCAACTTTAGATAATAAGAGTCATGACATGGTACTCTTTTTGATACGAACCCGATTCTCCAAGGACCACTCGAGAAGAAATCGAATCCATCAGGCAACGGAAGGATCTATCTTGATCAGGTTATGGGTACAAAAGACGGATTCTAAACCAATCAAGGACAGATCGAGATTGTTTAGAATGGTAGAATGGCGCCACAATTCAACATGGTCTTGAATGATAAGCCAAAACTTGAACAAAGGAGACATGACTCACTTTGTATCAAGGAACGTTCCCAAAGGAACAAGAAAGAGAAAACTCTCACATTTTATTCATAATTGTCTTACTCTTGAAAATATCATAAGTTTGGCTATTTATAGCCTTACAAGACTCAAAACCCTAATCTAAATTGGAAACAATACAAGTTTCCTTATTTGACTTGACTTCTAAACTTGACACAACTTCCTAAATAAATTTGGAAGCAATTAACTACTTTCCTAAAACTCTAATTCAACTAGAATAGGAAACTAATTCAAATAGGCTTAACTATGGTCAACATGACCTTAGCCTTTATTCCCCTTATTAAGCATTCAAAAATAACTCAAGACTAACTCTAATTAACTAACAATATTTGCTGAAAACTTAATTAAATAAATAACAAGAAATAACCATGACAAATCTTCAATGATTCTTGAGCCCGATTGCACCATCAACCATCAAACTTATTTCCTTGAACTTGAAAGGGATCCAAATCTTCATGTTCTCATCACTTTTTAGAAACCCACCTTAGTAGATAGATTCGCACACGTTTAAATTATAAGTTCTTGCATTTCAATATTACATTTCATTTTTAGGCCTACCTTGTCATATAAAAAGGTTCCTTTAGGTCACGTTTAATTTTCATTATCACATATTTACTTGTTTTAATAAATTGACATCATGCATCAATTTTAGAGGGAATGCCGCATAGAAAATCCCACGGTAGGAATAAACCACCTTGTGTCTCGGATATGTAATCCAATGAGACTTGCACGTTTATATTCTTGTACCATCCAAAGAGGTAGTGCACAAAGTAAAGTAGGATCTGGTCCTTTCCACGATGACGACATTGAGAATGATGGAACAGTTTTAGCGCATTAGAATATGAGTCTCTAATAATCATTTTTGGCCATTTTGTCAAAATTGGTAAAATCCCTTGCATAAAGGACATTAAATTGAAGAAATTCACAAATAATTCCTTATTGTAGAGATAATAAATATATCGATGCCAAATTTTGATTTTAAAAGACTCATAGACTAATGCATTGCAACAAAATTTGTGAGTTTTGAAACTACAAATGGGGGAGCAATCCAGTTGATTTTCAAATAAATTGTTAATTCCATCCAATACATTTTGACCAATTTATTCACTTTAGGTCAATCTAGTCCAATTTTGAATAAATCGTCAATTTCATCCAATCCGTTTTACCAGTTTATTCTTTTTTAGGACAATACAATCAATTTTGCATAAATCATCAATTCCATCCAATTCGTTATTCTTTTTTAGGACAATTCAGTCAATTTTTTAATAAATCCTCAATTTTATCCAATCCACTTGATCAATTTTATTCACTTTTAAGATAATCCAGTCAATTTTTGAACTAACCATCAATTTCATTCGATCCATTTAACCCGTTTATTCTCTTTTAAAGTTTCGACTTATGGTTCACCGAGAAAACTAGTCGAGACATTTCAATCCTTTCAAAAATAAGTTTTTCACACTAAATTGATTTTTAATATTACTTTATGTGTCAATCAAAGCAATCAATCCATTCGGACTTTGTCCTCATTTTGTTAGGACAAATTGTCTCTTATCACTCCAATTAGCCAAATATTTCAAAATTATCTTTTATTCGAATCTCAATAAGTCGATCGGATTCATCAGGTATTGTATGGTGCCTACCCCAGAGGATTGCATTTTTCATACTAGGCAACCCTTAGCATAAAAGGGCTCCCCCATAGGACATGCATACCAATTTTACAGTTTTGCTTGCTAATTCTGGGTATTTTTCTTTTATTTTTTCCCCTCCTTCATATTTATAAAAGATGTTTCAATAGAGTAAAATTTTTTTTCCTATATCTGATAATATTTTTAGTCTGATAAATTTTGAAAATTACAAGTGTTACTTGATTTTTTGAACAGATCCTACAATGAAAAAAAAGAATGAAAAATCCATTTGAAAATGCCAGTCTAAAGTATTTCAAAAATCTCTTGATTCATTGTTTCTATTACATTTTGTCTCAACAGATAGAAAGAAAGTGTATATATATATGAAAATGTATTCTTTAGAGATTTTTCTTTTCTCATATATATTATATTTGAGTACGAAATTTTTTTTTCAAACATTTGAATAATAAATTTTTTATTTAGATAATTATTGTTTGTATATATTCATTCTTTATTTGCTCATTGGGAGATTTCATAATGAATTCTAAGAAATAAGACGAAATTGAGATTTAAATTTTTTATTTAGATAATTATTGTTTTGTATATATTCATTCTTTATTTGCTCATTAGAAGATTTCATGATGAATTCTAAGAAATAAGACTCAATTGAGATTTTTCGACCTCTTGTTTGAAAATTCATGAGTGTATGTCCAATTACCAAAAATCTTTGTATACACTAAATTTGTGGTCTAAACTATTCAATGAGAGTAGTCGAAAATAAAAGGGGTCACTCAAATTTGATAGTTTGTCATAAAAAATCAACTCCGACACTTTTCTTTTTCATTTTTTTGTCCACTTCTATCGAACCTACAAAGTCAGTCGCATTGGTTGACTAGTTTCAGAGTGAGACAATTTTTAACCGTGAAAATGTTCAATGTGTCTAATCAGATTCAATCCACATTTGAGTGAAAGCAAAAATGTACATTACTTCTTATTTGTTTTTAAAAATTTGGAATGAACTTTAGGCTTTCGTTTCTCTATCTATACAGATTTTATCATTTGTTTTTCCATTTGAGACTTTAAAAAATAGAATTTCGTGTCAAATAAAAGCCTCAATGATCATGACCCTACATGGAAAAATTTTCAAATGTTAAAAGGAAATGGATTTTTCTAACGGGCTATTCTTTAATTTGGTTGTCATGAGAAATAAGAATGATGCTTTGGCCATCGTTTCTACCATCTAAACACTTTTTATCCTTTGCATCCTTATTTGAGCATAAATTGGTGATTCATTTCAAAAGCACTTATGATCGCACCCCTCACACTGGGGAAGGAGATTTGGGAAAAAAAAAGAGAAGAAGAGAGAAAAACTATAAGTTGGAGGAATTTGACTTTACCATTGATTTTTGATCTTCAATATTGGAAAGAAAGAGGGGCCATCTATACTCCAAAAATTAGGGAGTTTTCAATTCTATCATTGGCATTTGGGATCTCAGTATTGGTAAAAAAAAAGAAGAGAGAAACAAAGAAAAATGTAAAAAAAATGATGAAATGAAAAGAAAAATGCAAAGACATCCAATGCTGAATTCCCTCTAGTGATTGATAAAAAAAAGGGAGCCAAAATAGGGTCCCGGATTTTAAGTCCAAAATTGGGGCAATTTTTGGGAAGAAATGTGATCTTAAATGCATTGTTCTTGAAAATTTTATTTCTTTTCGCTATCGTTGTCAAGCCACATTACAAGTTCATAAAGTCTATTGTTGACTTATCTTTCATGACAATTTGAAGTGAAAATCTTGCCTCTAAGGAATTTACCAATCATTCGTGATCATAAAGCAATAACTTGTTTCCATATGTTTAGCTATCATTTTTACTCGTACATTACAAGCCTATAGAGCTTATATGTTGACTAAATTTTCTCAAGAAATAAGAGTGATAAACTATCTGCTTTCACCAAGATGTGATATTGAATGGGTTAGACACAATTTGGGTACAAAAACAAGACAGATCCTGACATACCATCTCCCCAAACCACCTCAAAATCATGAATAATACCCATTTGATTGGTCCTAAAAGATGAGTTAACAAGAAGGGGACCTTTTTCCCTCAACACCGATTCTAAAATGAGGAGGAGATTTTTTGCAATTTGGTCTTGTTTTGAGAGATTTATCATGGAGTCTTCTACATGACATTTAAAGTTTTTTTTAGTGGAAAAATACATTTTCTATTGTACATCAACTCACATTGCATGTTTAGTTTTCTAAATTTTGAAGAAAAACAGTTTTCTTGTTTTGTCCAAATAAATGAAGAATCACTCGAATAAAATTTTATAATAGGTCCAAATTGGGACAAAATTTTTGTAATATATTTGTCAGATTTTGTCAAATATGTGCAAATTGAGGTAAATTTTATAATACATTTATAGGGTATGTCCAAGGTCAAGTATATTTTTCAAATTTTGATAAGTCAACACTTTGCATGAACCTTAATTGTTACATCATTGCTCAAAAAAAAAGGAAAAAAGAAAAGAAAAAGAATTCTGAAAAATTCAAGCGTTTTGAAAAATCCCCCCTTGTGCAGGTGTTTATGGTTAAGATCGAGAAAAAGACGCAAGTCAAAATCTTGCAAATTTGGAGGATAGTCACGAATAAAAAGGGAGCAATAATACTACACTGCAAAGTGGAGAAGTTTCTTTTTATTCAGAAGGAGTACGTACTTTAGTAGCAAAAAAGAAAAAGAAAAAACAGTGAAAAAAAGAGAGTTCTTCCTTCAATTTTGTAAATTTTTGCTATTGAACTTTGGGAGCATTTCACTTGGAGATTACATTTCTAAGTTGGGGCAACACCTTATGCTTCGAATAGAAGTGATAATACCTGACAAAATTGAGATCCCGTCCTTGCATATTTTGACGAAGGATCAGGTAGAAGAAATTAAATGGATCAAGGAGCGTAATGAGTTGCTGTCTCCAATTGATGAAAAAGAGATTGAATGTTACCTGCCATAGACAATGTTATCAACAAAGGATGGTTCGTTGGTTATGACAAGAAAGACAAATCTCGCCTATTTGAAGTAAGGGATAAAGTTTTGAAGCGAATTCCTCCGATTCAAGAGAAGGTTAAAGGAAAGTTTGCTGCAACTTGGCAAGAACCATTTATTGTTCAAAGAGTGCTATCCAGAGGTGCTTATTCTCATGGAAATGGACGGACAATTTTTCCTCAACTAATCAATGCAGACATGTGTAAAAAGTTTTTCATTTTGATTATAAAAAATTTTCTTTAAAAATTACTACAAGAGACGGATTTAAGGCAGACTTTCTCTCTTTTTTCCATTTCGATATTCTATCCCTAATTTTTCCCTATTGACTTTTCAGAACCACCTTCCTTTTTTGCTTGGCAATCGCTTAAGATCACTAACCCTATACTGGGACAATTTTGTTTTTTTTTGAAAAAAGAAGAAGAAGAAGAAAAAAAGCAAAAAAGAGAGCAAAAAGAAAAGAAAAGAAAAATAGAAAAGTTCGGTTAGAATTAAACTGGGGCAAAATTTGATCTCTTTCCAATTCTAGACCGGAGCAAGTTTTTCGAAAAGAATGTTATCTCAAATGATTGCAAACCCATCATATGATCGACGTTCAAGCCTTAACCTTTCCTTCACTACTTCATCCGATTCTAGTTACAAGAGCTCAAAGTTGCCGACTTTCATCTTTTGCAGTACTTTGAGGAAAATTTTTTTTAATCAATTGGCAAATGATGTAAATACAACTTTTCTGAAATATATCAGAGATGGTTGTCTCACTGATGCCACAAATTCTCAAAATATGACTGGATTGATGCAATTGGGTTTAAAATTGTCTTATCTATGTCTCAAGGTGAAAATCTGAAAGTGCACCTTTAAAAAAAAAAGAGGAGAGAGAGAAAAAAAACCAAAAAAAAAAAGAAAAAAAACAAAACAAAAAAGAACAACAAAAAGAAAAAAAAAGAAGAAAAAGGAGAAGAAGAAGGAGGGATAAACTCAGTGAAAATCCGAAAAGTTAAGGTCATCAAGATGAGGTTTTGGAGCACAAGAGAATCATGAACGAAAAGCAGAGTGTTGAAACTTGAAACGGGCATTCCTTCAAATCTGGTCATTAGAAAGAGTTGATTTGTGATACAAAGGGAAGTATGACTGACTGATGTTAGAAAATTGAGAAGATTCAACACAAGTTGCAGCACAACTCTTGGGGAGCAATTTTGACATCGAAAGATCATACTTGCATGGTTATCAAGGCCAAAGGGATCACATGGTGGTGGTATTATGTGATCAGTCTTTCTGCCTGCTCGAAAAACATGAAAAATGTGGCCTTTGTTAAACATAATTTACACTGGGGCAAATATTAAAAAGAGTGAGCTCCAATTTTGGAAATGCATTTCAAATCTGCTTTGAAAAAAAAAGGTAAAAAAAAGGGAGGCCCTACACTAGGGCAAATTTTGAAAAATTGCGATTTCAAAAAGTTATTTCAAGACCATTTTATTTTGTTGGGTTCGAGTTTTATCCCACTAACCTCGGCAGACTCGAGTTTCATCCCACTGATCATTTTATCTTGTTGGCCTCGGGTTGTATCTCACCAATCTCGGCAGGCTCGGGTTTTATTCCACTGACCGTTTTATTTTGTTGGGCTCAGGTTTTATCCCACCAATTTGTTATTTCTTGACAATCAAATTTAATTTTCTGTTGGTGAGTTTCAGCATCCGCCGCGCACTCTTTCTACCACCCTTCTTGATAATTTAATTTTCTGTTGGTGAGTCTCAGCGTCCGCCGCGCGTCTTTCTACCCCCCCTTCTTGACAAATCAAAAAATCAAATTTAATTTTCTGTTGGTGAGTTTCAGCGTCCACCGCGCACCTTTCTACCTCCCTTCTTGACAATTTAATTTCCTGTTGGTGAGTCTCAAGGTCCACCGTGCACCCTTCTACCTCCCTTCTTGATAATGAAATTTAATTTTCTGTTGGTGAGTCTTAGCGTCCACCGCGCACCCTTTTACCTCCCTTCTTGACAATTTAATTTCCTGTTGGTGAGTCTCAACGTCCGCCGCGCACCCTTCTACCTCCCTTCTTGATAATGAAATTTCATTTTCTATTGGTGAGTTTCAGTTTCCGTCGCGCACCCTTCTACCTCCCTTCTTGATAATAAAATTTAATTTTCTGTTGACAATCAAATTTAATTTCCTGTTGGTGAGTTTCAGCGTCCGCCGTGCACCCTTCTACCTACCTTCTTGACAGATCAAAAGATCAAATTTAATTTCCTGTTGGTGAGTCTCAGCGTCCACCGAGCACTCTTCCACCTCCCTTCTTGACAATCAAATTTAATTTTCTGTTGGTGAGTCTCAGCGTCCACCGCGCACCCTGACTCAGCGTCCACCGCGCACCCTTCTACCTCCCTTCTTGACAAATCAAAAGATCAAATTTAATTTCCTGTTGGTGAGTCTCAGCGTCCATCGCGCACCCTTCCACCTCCCTTCTTGACAATCAAATTTAATTTTCTGTTGGTGAGTCTCAGCGTTCACTGCGCACCATTCTACCTCCCTTCTTGACAGATCAAAAGATCAAATTTAATTTTCTGTTGGTGAGTCTCGGCGTTCGCCGCGCACCCTTCTACCTCCTTTCTTGATAATCAAATTTAATTTTTTGTTGGTGAATCTCAGCGTCCGCCGCACACCCTTCTACTCCCTTTCTTATTAGATAAAAAAAAATCAAAAAATTAAATTTAATTTCCTGTTGGTGAGTCTCAGCGTCCGCCGCGCGTCCTTCTATCCCCCTTCTTGGAGCGTAATCGCGTTCCTCCGCGAATCTTTTTCTAGTTATGACAAGTTACTTTTCTTGACTGTTTTGATTAACAATTGCGCTTTCTCATTCATTTTGTATTTCATGTTTAGAAGTTTCTGAGAGCTCAGACTTCTTTGACTTTGCAAAGATCACAGATAGTCAATGCATTTGTTTCATTGTGATTCACTGGTATTCGAACTATATTTGACCTGATTCCCATGACGGGATACGTAGGCAACTCTACATGAGTTCGGTCACGCGTTTTGTAATGTTATTGCATCGTTTTGCTAGATAATTATAACCAAGTGTTGGTTTGTTATTTTAGCTCAGATGCAGTTAGAAGAAACATGTAAGCAATTTGGTGTCTCCGTCTTTGTCTTGAGTTTTTTTGAAACTCTAGACAAAGAGGGGCAAGCTGTAGACACCAAATTTTTGTCAATTTTTAATATTTTCTTGAATTGTTTGTATTTAATAAGTTATTTATTTTCTTACATTTTAATGTGCATTTATCTCATTTTTGCAGGTTTGTTTTTAGGGAAAAAAAAGCAAAAAAAAATTAAGAAATCAAAAATCTTCTCCTAATTATTTCTCTTTCACCAAATGCACTATTAATCCATTTTTGCACTCAAAATCTCCATGCATATTTCTTTTTATTTGGAAGAAACCATCATTCTTATCAACCTAACACTCCACCCTCAATTGACTCTCTCTCGGCCTTGGCTGATTTCTCTCAACGGGCAGAGGACAAAACTGGACGAAAAAGCCAAACAAAAAAGACTCCACTCTTCCTCCCTCAAAAACTCATCTCTCGGCTCTCTCTTTTCCTCTCGAGACAAGAACAAAAACTCCACTTTAACTCCAAAGACACCTTTCGGCCTTTTCTTTTGCTCCCAACAGACAAAACAGACACAAAAGAAAGAAAATCCCCTCACTCTCTCGACCATATCTCCCCTCAATTCACACAACACACCCACACACAACTCAGACATAACAAGGCAGCAACCGGTTGGGCAATTGGAGCTTGGGAATTTGCATCAAAAACTTCAACAAGGGATTGCCACCTACATTGAGGTAATTTTTAAGTTTGTTTAGCACATTAAATCTATGCTTCATTGTTTAATTTTCTTTTGCTAGTTTCTTTTGTTGTTGGTTGCTGAATTTTGGGGTAAGTCACGAGTGACATTAAGAGAAAAAGTGGATTTCTGTGAATGCATGTTAACTGTCTGAAAAATGCCAAAATGAAAAAAAATGAAATTTAGGGGACTGTTTTGCTTTATTTTAGCCCCTTTTATGTTATTTTCTTGTCAAATTAAAATTATAGTTGTATTGTAGAAGTTGTAAGGAGTGTTATAGTATAATTTTTATGATTTTTGGTGAAAGATATGGTGTTTTGAAAAAATAAAAACTGGGCTATCTTTTGTCATTTTCGCCACTTTCCGGTTCATTTTTTGTAAAAAACTAAGCCCAAAAATGAAATTTACGCGAAAAATCGGGTGAGGGGTTGTATTTTGAGAAAATTTGGTGATCGAAAAAATATGCCGTTGGCGCCGGACGCCATGGCCACCAACGGCGAGGAGGTTTAGCTGGCCAAACAAGAAGAAGAAGAAACGGAAGGGAAGAAAAGAAAGAAAAGAAAGGAAAGAAAAGAAAAAGAAAGAAAAGAAAAGATGGATTGGGCTAATGTTTTTTTTTCTGATGGGCTTGTGTTTATTTTTTGGTTGGGTTTTGGGAATGGGTTTTGGTTTATTTCTTTTGGGTTTCGGTTTGGGTTAGGAGGTCAGAGTCCATGCATTTTTTGGTTGGGCTTGAGTGATGGTCCTTAAATTAATTGCACTTTGGTCCCTGAACTTTATCTTTCATTTAATTTTGACCCCTAAACTTTGAAAAAATTATATTTTTGACCCTAAAAGTTTTTCAATTTTTGCAATTCAGTCCCTAGTGAATTTTGACTCTCTTTATTATGATTGTTTCTTTTCTTTAATGGCTAATTATGTTACTTTTGAGTATATTTAACTTGTAATTTTTAGATGTTCTTAAGTTTCTTTATATTTGACATATTAATGTGAATTTAGTATTTTTATTATTATTATTATTATTAATTAAATTGGTGCCATGATTCTTTTGTTCATTTTGAGTATAAATAGGGTAATCTGACTCTATTTAGTCACCACTTCAAAAGGGAGGTACCCCTATTATTATTATTTCAATGTCAATTACATGCTCTTATGTGCTCCTACGTGCTCTTATGTGTTTATATATTTTTATATGTTTTGTTATTTATTTGATTCAAATGTTTATTCCGATTTTCTTATGTTTGTTTGGTTAATTTTTTAATTATTTAAGAGGTGTTTAAATACCTCAAGATGTAATAGATAGGTAATATTTTTTATAAAAATTATAATTAGATAGATCAATGTAATAGATAGGATTGGTAGGTTTATTTTATCATACTTTCCCCATTTTTAGATTGTAATTAGGCTCCCCGATGTAATAGGTAGGTTGTGTGTTTATGTGGCTTATGTGTTATATGCTTTATCCGCTTTCCTTAGAATTTTTACATCTAGATATTATGTTTACGTGTTACGTGTTATGTGCTCTTATGTGTTTTATTTATTTTAATTTTTGCCTTATTTGTTTTATTATGTATTATTAATGCATGACGTTACTACACTAGTCCAACGCTAGTTGTGGCTTCTCCTTTCGTTTACTTGCTAGTCCAACGCTAGTAAGGATTTTTAGAAATGGGTTAGTCCAATGTTAGACTCTTAGATCGTTCGTGCGTTAGATTCATTTTGTGTGATTTTCATTACATTTTCATGCATATTTTTATTTTTAGGATCTTGTGTCATTTGCATGATATTTCCTATTATATTATCCTCTATCCCCTACCCTTTATATGTGTTAATCATGTCATTTAGAGTTGCATTTCATTTAAGAAATTGTAAAAAAATAAGTTAGTTCATCTGTTTGTTCATGTTAGGAGAATTATTTTTCAAACATGGGAAATGAGTGATTATAACTTCTTAGTTTAAATACCCCATCGATCCCTGTATAAGAAAATTATGTCACGAGTTTTTGTCTCCCGTACCCATTATGTTACATTCCTATTCTTTAGCCACTTATATCTAGATATATAATTTAAGTTTTTTTATTTTCTTTGAATTTCATTCATGCATGCTCGTGACCTCTTCAAGGAATCCTTTCGATAGTTTCTAAATTTAGATTTGCATCCATGTAAAAAACATCCAAATGTTATAAAATTAAGGGTTAGATTAGGAAAATTTTGACTAAACCTTGCAACTACCTTAGATTAGGTTGAAAGGGTGCCTTAGGTTTGAGTTAATCGAACCTTTGCCTTTCTTCAACCGTGACTCCCGAACCCATTTTCTCTTGTTTTTCAAAAACCTGGAGTTGTTGAAAAGGGTTTTATTTTATTTCATTTTTATCAAAATATTTTTGGGCGACTTGGTACACCCAAACTCAATACCAAGTGGCGACTCTTATTTTTCTTAAAACCCTTTTGACTAAATTTTTGGACCCAAACTGTCGCATTTTTAAAGTCCCATTTTAGGTCCTTTTCCACATATTTTTTTCACATATTTTTAAAATAAAATTACATCTTTTGTAAATACCAATTTTCATAGCGAAAAATGGGGTGCGACAAAAATGGTTCTTGATTAGTTTCTTGATTTTGAGCAAAGGGGATGAGGGCACCGCTGAAATATACATATATATTTGTTATGTTAATGCGACAGGTAACAAGTTTTTGGCCTTACAAGATATATTATCAATCCTGGGTTATCTTAAGAAATGTCATTGAAATTCTTTGTTACACACTTGAACTTTTGCCTATGTATTGGCCTGGGCGGATGCAATACTACTGTCTTAAAATCTACCTAAGACTTAATTTAATTTGCTTTTTAGTTTCAAGCATTGTTTGATTGCCTTTTAATATAAACAACTTCTCATGACGCTTGATTCGTTCTTCCTTTTATCCTTTTTACTTGACTTGTGGGTAGACCAACAAGAACTTTGCTAAATTCAATATGCCCTTTTGCTGTGGCCTGTACGAGTAGTTTACCACTATCATGCTAACTGAGACAACAACAGGAATTCGAGCACAGTCAACTAGCCAGCCAGTTGCTCTCAAAATAGCACCCTATTGACCAGCCTACCTCTAGGAGGAGTCAAAAAAAGCAATGGCAAAGCCTTATCTTCATCCCAGTGTCCCTCTGGCAACTATCCTTGGGAAGGAGAGGATGTGTACTGTGCCCCACAAATCCTAGGAGCGGTAATTAATAAGCAGCTAGCAAGCGGTTTGATGAACTTCGACGAGTGAGAGAGTTCCAAAGGGACCCAATCGACTAGATCCTTTGTGGATAGGATCGAAGATGCATTAAGCAAGATTAGCAACTTCTCTGAGATGGCTCTCGTCAACTAATAATGCCAGATGGACAAAGAAGAGATGTACAAAGTTGAGCACTGTCAAAATATTGTCCAGGCCATGGAAATGCCGACGATTGGAAGCTAGAAATAAATTCCTATCATGCTAAAGATTTTAACATAGACCAATGCATTCTCTTCCTTTGGTACGATGAAGCTAAACAGTATGCATATGTCTCGAGGCATATGAGGAAAAATGGCGAGACCTAAATACTAGTGAGCATCAAGCATCATGTGGCCCTTAGACTATTGGGGGTTCAGTTGTCAGGATTTGATGTTACTGTTAGCTGGTGTTCTTTTTTCCTACTGACTGTACTTCTGCTTTATGGGAAATGGGCGGAGCATTTTCCTACTTCTGCTCCTGCCTCACCCAACTATTAATTATTAGCTATTCATTTAAGTATAATGACTTGCTGATGTAATTGATAAACCACCCCAAATCAGGGGTGTAGGAACGTGTGATTTTGCTACTTAGCCCAAGGTGAATGCTATAAGATTGAAATTTGTTTAGTTGGTATGATTGTTGCGTAATTGCGTAATATATGTCACAGTTGGCGCTAGATTTTTATTCCTTTTTCCCATCTAGTTGAAGACTTCTGGTTTTCTTTTTTTTTTTTTTAAATTTTTGTGTCAGGTGTCTCCTTGATTAGAATAGGTCCTCATGCACCTCAATTCTTAGTTGCACCTGGCAAATATGGGTATGGACCGTTTATTTGGAGGTTTTTATTGGGGTGAATATTTGAGGTGGGGAGCGGACTAAAATTAAGCTCCATAGGACCCATTTGCATACTACCAAAGTGAAGACTTTCATTTTTAATGTGACGACTGGAAAATTCGCTCATATTTTCTTAAAATTCCCTCTTATTTTGATTAAATTCCTTCTTATTTTGATTAAATTACTTTATAATATCTTTACTACTCATTTACTCCTCAATAGTTGTAATGAATAATAGAATTAAGAGTTTTGCTCTTAGTTTTATAGTTAGGGTAAAATAGGGTTTTTGCGTATTTTTGGTAGTGCGATTAATTGGTGAGGTGTATGTACTAATTTTGGTGGTTAAAAGTGAGTTTTATTTAAGAGGAAGTGTGTGATTAAAAGTGCTAGAAATAAGCTAGTGAAACATAAGTAAAAACACAAGTACGCGCGAGTTAAGGAAAATCGGCTTGAACCGCCATGCACCGTTTGCTACCGATTGAGTACACCACTTGACCACTACATTCTTACCCTAATCTCCTTGCTTTTATTTCACCTAATCCTCCCTAAATTAACCCTTAAGTCAGCTACCATTATTGACTAAAGAAAAGGAAGAAAAGAAACAAAAACAAAGAAAAGATCTTAAAGTGACAAGTGTTGGAAATCCATGGAAGTTTGACCAAGACATTTTCCTTTCTTCTTATCTTTCCTTTTGGCTCATTTTTCTTCATTTTCCTTCATGTTGGCCGAAATTCTTGGAGAGAAAAACAAGAGAGGAGAAACCTTCCATTTCCACCTTGATCTTGCTTGTTTGAGTTGAAACCAAAAAACTAAACCGATTAAACCTTCACTTTGGTGCTTGGAAAGTTTGGTGTGGTGAAATTTTTTGGAAGATAGTGGTTTGTTTTTCACTTGCAAGAAGCTCTTGGAAGGTATAAGGCTTAAACTTCCTTTTCTCTTGTTTAATCTTGCTAAGTTTGGTATAGGAATTTTTAATCTTGGCTTGTTATGGTTGATTGTTTAGTTTTTGATGGTGTAGTGGAATATTTAGTTAGGGTTTGCATTTTTAAGCTTTGATTATTGTTGGTTACCTAGTAAATGGTGTTATTAAGCTAGGAAATGGAACTTGTGAAGTGATTATGGGCTTGATTGTGACTTTGTAGAGTTGAAAGTTGAATTTCCAGCATTTGATAGGTTCTACCCTGTTTTTGGATCAACGTGAACTACATTTTCGTCCATGATAAAGGCCAAATCAGTTCTTTCTCAAAACATGAAAGTTGTATGGATTTGAGTTAGCTTTCTATCCAGAAAATTTCAGATCAATATGAGTACTGTAGCTTGTGAAATGACGAAACTACCCCTGACTGCCCAAATGCCCTGTTTAACCGACAGCTTTCTGTTTTCTCTGAGATTTCAATTTTTGACCATGAAAATTCATGATTTGGCTTTCGAGGTCTTCATAATAAATGTAGGTCTATGTCTTAGCTTCGAAACGACATAAAATTTACCTCGATCCGATATACCTATCTGCAGTTATGACCAAAACACCAAAGGATGACAAATCTGCCATTTATAATTTCTTCTTTAAAACTGGTTTCCAGCTTTGATCTTGATGGTTTCATTGCTAGAATTGACTTGTCTTCGGATGATATTATGCCTAGTTGAAGAGCTATCTTGTTAAGTTTGCTTATATGTTGAATTTGGGCTGAGTTGAGGAAAGAAATGAAGCCCTAAGTGGCTGGAAAATAGCTAAATACAAAGGGCACGCTGCCCAAATTGTCACTCGAGGGTTAGACGTATGTACTCGCGACTTGCGTGATGATTTGAGGTCGAATTGAACTTGGATTGTCTAAGGTATTCGAGTTTTCTTTAGTAGAGGTATATAAACTGAAATTTTGCCGGAACTCGTGCCCTTGAAAAAAATGAAAGTAGTGACCCTTGAAAATACAATTTTCTCAATCTTTTATATCAAGTGCGACTTCAAAAGTATGAATCACTTCTTTATTGAAACTAAAAGAGCGAGTATGAATTTTCTCGAGTTTGATAAGCCATATGACTACTACTTAAACAAGTTTCATTTACTTGATCTTCTTGAAGCGAAACTCCTATGTTTCAAACCCTAGTGGATTTTAAACTCATAAATGATATTTTGTCGCAGATTTGGACTCCAACCAAGGAGTTGTACCTGAGCGTGATTTTGACAAGCACTAAGTCTTTGGTGAGTGCTTCGAAATACATTATTAAACTTGATACTTGATTTAAATACTTGATATTTGATTGGTTTGGTCGGGCAAGGGTGTACTTTATCGCAGTTGCCCTAATGTGATATATACTTGTTTATTTGTTGCTATTGACTTGAGATACTTGTGTATGATGCGCGCACTCCCTGGAATTCCAAAATCCCTGTGGCTAGTTACTCGAGTCGAGCTGGCAAGGGCCTGGTCGATTGGGTAACGAACCTTGGGTCTCTTGTTTTGTCGAGTGGAGTGTTATCTCCTCGACTAATCGGTATGTTCGAGTATTACCACCCGTGTTTATTGTGGATTTTGGGCCCGATAGGGGGTTTGAATGGTGGACGAAGACAGTAGTTAAGTGGTGCTCTACTGGATTGGTTGCTTTACTTAAAAGTTGACGGAGTGTCAACTACTACATGATCAAGCTTTGGTGAAGTAATGGGAATTTGGCTCTTGAGAGCCATTCGTATCCTTATACTCTGAAATGATTATTACTTATCGTGTTATTGTTTCTTTTTTTTTAAAAACTTTTACACTTGTTCATTTTAAGAGTTCAAGTTTTACATATGGTGAACTTGCTACTTGGGTCCAATTCTTGACTTGTTATGCATGCTACTTTGCTACTTTGATACTTGCACTTTTAAATACTGGTCAACTTGCTATGTGGAACCTCACTGAGCTTTAACTCACTCTATTTCGCTAAATTTGTTTTCCTTACAGGGGGTACGAGCAAGGGCGTGAGACTGGTACAGGCTAGTTTAGTCTAGTTTTTTGAATTTTAGCGATTGCACTCGCGCTAGTGCTCGGTTAGGGTTGAATGTATCTGGAACTCAAATCTTTTGTTATATTTGGGATTGTATGAATGTTTGGAATAGAAAGGAATGTACTTGTGCGTTCCAAGCTTGGGAACCGTTATTTCATTTACTCTTGTGGTGGTAAACTATTTTATTAGAAGTGAGTGAGTGAGTCCAGGCGAGAGTTGGGCAGGCGATCCGCTAAACCCTGGGGGACGCCCTAGGGGGAGGTGGAGTTGTCACAGATGGTATCAGAGCTCTTATCGAGCTCGTGCCGGGAGAGGGTTCTCGGACTGTGGGGATTGGCTTGTTAAGTATGGAGCAAATGTCTATTGTTGGGGACATTAGATATGTATGTTGGGTAGGAATCTCAAAAGTGGTTGATTTCCTCTTGAAACTAGCTAATTCAAGTGATGAATTATCATATTTTCGAATTCTTGTACCCGAATACCAAAGTGTGATGCCTTTTGATAAGTCGATATCCCGAGTAATATTAGGATAAGTCTGGATGGCGAAATCCAAAGCACGGGGAATGCGAATAGTCTGGATTTGGGAGATATTGAAGATATTAGTGAGATTTGGGACCCTTATTATTCAAGTGTATATACCTGGTTGTCCTTCTTCGAGTTTTGATTAAGTGTAGTGCTTGAGCAATACCTGAGATTAATGTCTCATAGGGTATGTTACTTGTACTTGATATGGCTTACGTACAAACGTCTAAGTGTGAAACCCTAGGGAGTAGGTGGTTAACTTGGCCTTACTTGTTTAAATGGTTTATTCTCATGATACCCTTTATAATGTAGGCAATGGAAGGAAACGGCGAGAACGGGAATGCCGAGCAACCTTGTCGAGTGCTTAGCTATCAGGAACATCCAGGAGGGCCGGTACTTCATGGGCCCCTGAACTTAGGGTCAGGCACTGTGATTGCTGGCAGACCTACTCATATCCTGATAGGGTGGTCCTTGCCATAGAGGACGAGAGGAAAATGTTGGCCAGTGCTAATCATAGGGCCCAAACTGAGATCGAGCACCTGAGGGCAATGTTAGGCGAGCAAGAGGCTAGGATCGCAGAGCTTGAGGCTTCTATTCTTGAGGAGTACGAGAGAACCAATGCCTTTAGAGAGCAAGCTCAGGAGGCTAATGCTCGCCTTGTTCGGATAGTAAGGGAAGTTAGGGACCGAACCGATAATATTTTGACAGAGTGTGGGGCCCTTGTGGGGGAAGTAGTACAGGTGAACTTGGCCGAAGGAGGTCAAGAGAATGTAACCCCTAGTGATCCTGAGGAGGATCCCGAGGAGGAGCCAGCTGCACCCGATGAGGAGGCGGGATCGGTTGGGTCGGCGACTACCTAAGTTAGGGATCTAGGCTTTTGAGAATTGTGTGAGATAGTTAGGGACATAGTTAAGATGACACGTTATCTTTTGTTTTTGATATTGATGTGTTAAGGGTGATATACATAGCACCTGTGAGGACCCAAAAATTTACTTATTTTTATCTTATTTTACTGGCTTATTTAAATATTTATTCACCCGTTTTCTCCGAATAAGTTATTTCAACCATTTTAAATTCATTTACACGAAACAATGTCTCACTTACATTTTTAAAACGTCCCGTTAGTAAATTTAATTTTCGAAGGCTCGTTTAGTAAGGAATAACAAGTATGCTTTCTTCGAGGCAATATTCGATCCGAGAGTGCAATGATCTTGGAGATTTGAGAATTCATGTTTTACTTCTAAAATAGTTATTTTTATGATTAATTACCCTAGTATTAGTTAGTTATACTATCGTTACAAGAATTTCTTAGAAATTTCGCTTTATCGCGCGCGAGTCGGAAGTTTTGCGTTTTCACGCGCGCGACTATTTGAAGGACTTTAGAAATTATTTTAGACTACTAAGAGTGAATAATAATAGTGTTAAAGGAAGCGCATTAGAGGTTTAGTGCACAAGTGAAACAAACCCGAAAGAAAACGGACACAAAACGCGCGGGCGGGAAACATTATTCAAAGTTGACTTTTGCTCAAAATTGAACCACCTACCACCAAGCTTCTTCAAGAAGCCTCTTTGATCAGCCATTTCTCTCTCTTTCTTCACTCCATAGTCGGCCAAGCTACCAAGGGAAGGAGAAGAAGATCCTCTCTTCATTTCACCTCATTTGAGCTTCCATTTCACTTCAAATTTCTCACACAAACTCACAAACACTTGGAGATTCACTTGGACTAGGAAGGAAGCATCTTTCTCACGGTTTCTTGGAGCTTTTAGAAGTGCAAAATTTCTGATTTATCATCAAAGCAAGGAGGTAATCATCCAAACCATCCAATCTTCCATCTTTAGCTTTAGTGGTTTTGATATCGGCCATGAAGCTTGTAGCTTCATTGTGGGTGTTGTTATTTGGTTGTAAATGTTGGAGTGGGCTCTATGAAATCCCACAATGGATATATTGGACTGATATGATGATATAATGGTTGATTTGAGTTGTTTTAGTGTTGTTTAAGTTAATTATGAGTAGAGAATTGAAGGAAACCGAATGAAATTTTTCTTGGGCTGTTGACCGAATTCTGCCCTGTTATTTCCGTGCATTTGATTCGAATTTTTGGTGACCAAATGACTTGAATCTGATATAGATATGTTGTATAGGATGTGTGGAAAGTTTCCACCAAAAATCACTTGATTTGGTTGAGAAAAAGTTGAGTTTTGGGCAAGAACAAAACTGGAAAATCGTATAACAGGGGCCCTCTGGCAGTAAACTTTGAACGATCATAAATCTTTGCTCGGATGTCGAAATCAAGTGCCATTTGTGGAATTTGAAACTAGACATCCGTAGTTTTCTAACGGTGTATCATGAACCTTTTAATTCTAAGTGAGTCACCTGTAGTGACTAATCAAAGTCGACTGCTCTGTTCTGCCAGTACAACCGAGAAAATTGTAGAAGCTGCAACTTGTGGCTCCATTTTCTCTTATTTGAAAACTGAGTTTCAAAACGACTCCTTCTAATGAAATGTAGCCTTTTGAATTTAGTTTCTAAAGCCACCAACCATGTCCAATTCCAAGTTGAATTGAGTGAGGTATAGTCCAACTCCCGAGCTGTATCAAATCTGGAAAACCCTAATTTTGCTAGCCGAATGGCCTAGCTTGACTTGGGACTTCATGTTTTGAAAATTCTGATGTCAATCACCTACCAAATGTATATTAGGTGTTTCTAAGACCCTTGTTTCACAAACAAGCCAGAATTGAGTCGATTTTATTGGGCAAAATGTTTGAAAAAGGAAAAAGAAAGCAAAAGACAGATTGGTCTTGGGATTTTCTTGAACTTTGATAGTTCGTTCACTACCTTCCCGTGTGAATTTTCAAATGAAATTTGGTAGAGAAATAGTCCTCATATGGAAGTTGAATTGTACCAATTTTGGTGTCATTCTAAGACTGTTTTGAGATATAAATGATAGGCCAAAGTTGTCTTCAAAATCTGGAAAATTTACCAATAGTCTTCATCTTTGGGCCAACTTTGAGCTGCTATATTTTGGCACTCAAAACTCCGAATTTAGTTCTGTTTTCTGTGTTTGAAACTTTGTTTAGAACTCTCATTGTATTACAAATTTCAGAGGCTATTTCACATTCTGTGAATTTTGCCGAATTTCCAAAGTTTACCGAAAAACAAGACTAAAACTGTCTTGTGAGCCTATAGCAGCCACTTTGGGCTGAAAATTTGAGTGTCTTCCATTTTGAATCTTGGAAAAGTGTCTTCTAGGAACCTTTAGTACTTTGAGACTAGTTTCCAATGGTGCCAAGTTTTCCAATTTTCGGACCTACAGAGTGTAAGATATGATTTTTCAAATATTGCCCCTTAAAACTGAAAATTTTGAACTTGAAGGGAATTGAGTTTTTAGAAAACTCTTCACTACCCTTCGATATTGAATGACCGTTTTAGAATTGATCTCTTGAGGGAAAACAGTTTTTACCTTGCCATGATTAAACCCCACTTTTGAGTCTCGATTTACGAGTAATTTAGGCTCTTTTCACGATATTTTCTTAAGAACTGTACAAGGGTACAATCTTCCCCGATAGTTTAGGGGTTTTTTAAGTGGTAGCGTGTGATTGCCGATTATTTTTGCTCAGGCACTCAAGGGGACCTTCAAAGAGGACGTCACAGCGGACGCTTAAATACTTGATTGTGCACCACTCTCTTATTTTGACTAGGTGAGTGTCAAGTGCATGAATTGTTGATAAATGCTTTAATTGTTAATTGAGTATTATGGAATTGTTGAGACGAGTGTGTACTTTACCGCACTCGTTCTCCCTTAAGTGATGCTACAATTAAATTGTGCTATGTGAGTTGATATTCGAATTGTGTGAAGTGAATTGTTATATGAATTGAGTGAAGTGTTGCTATTGCAAATCATATTTGTGTTGTGATGTCGAGTGGAGTGAACCTCCTCGACTTATGTGTATACTCGTGGGGATGCCCTCGTCTTCTCTTTCTTTTAATTATGCGATACTTGTTACTTGAATACATATGATCGGTAATTGTTCATAAACATGTTTAACTCATAAGCCCTGAGCGGATGCATGTACCATACCAATCTGGGTGGGAGGTGCCTCTCATACCGTCTCAGTGCTATAATCGGTTCCCTGAGAGATAGCATGTACCACACCGATTCGGGTGGGAGGTACCTCTCATATCGACTCAAAACCCTAAACAAATAATCGGTTCTCTGAGCGATAGCATGTACCACACCGATTCGGGTGGGAGGTACCTCTCATGTCGACTGAGTACCATAAACAATTGTAGTCGGTTTCCTGAGTGATAGTAACTACCACACCAATTTGGGTGGGAGGTACCTCTCATGTCGACTCAGAACCACAAACAAAGTATAAGTCGATTGGAGCGATGTCTCATCGACCACTAAGCGATAGTAAGTACCACACCAATTTGGGTGGGAGGTACCTCTCATGTCGACTCAGAACCATAAATAAAGTATAAGTCGATTGGAGCGATGTCTCATCGACCACTAAGCGATAGTAAATACCACACTAATTTGGGTGGGAGGTACCTCTCATGTCGACTCAAAACCATAAACAAAGTATAAGTCAATTGGAGCGATGTCTCATCGACCATTGAGCGATAGTAAGTACCACACCAATCCGGGTGGGAGGTACCTCTCATGTCGACTCAAAACCATAAACATATAATCGATTCCCTGGTCGATAGCATGTACCTCACCGATTCGGGTGGGAGGTACCTCTCATGTCGACTCAGAATCATAAATGGAATAAGTAAAGTTCTACGGATTTAATTACCCACTCGGGTGACGGAGTGTCATCACGAGGAAGTATGAGGTTGAACTTTGGCAAAGCAAGTGGAAATGAGCTGTTTTGTGAATATTCACGAATTACTTAAATGTTATAGCTTTATTTCTCGTACAAGTTTTACTGCTACTTGAATTACGTGCTTGCATGATTTTCTTGGCCTCATTGAGCGTCAGCTCATCTAATTAGTTTTGTTTTCCTTAACAGGAGCCGAAATGGAAGGAATTATGGAGAGGTCGACTTGATGGCCCTTTTGATTAGAATATTAATGTAATTGATTAGATGACTTTTGGGAGACTTTTTTTGGGGAAAGTGATGTACTTTTGAGAACTTGAGTTGTAACACTTGAAAGTTTGTTTAAGGAAGTGACTTTTCTTACTTCGACTGTCATTCCTTAGTTGTTTATCTTAAGTTTGAATTGAAATTGTATCGAGTCCTGGCGAGAGTTGGGCAGACGTTCCGCGGATACCCTTGGGTTCCCCCTTCGGAGAAGTGAGGGTGTCACAGCACCTACTTTTGTTCTATGTCCTTTGGTTGCTATAAGTACTTGATTTTGTTCGGTTGATGTGTACAGTACTTCGTGACTTGAGATGTATATAAAGAAAGTATGTCATTTTAAATGTGCTCTATTATTTTCATTTTATGATTTGAAAATGCTTTTATCGAGCTCTATAGCTACTTTATTTTGCTCATACCTATATCGTCTATTTTTCAAAAGAGGCATGGAGGGTAGGTGAAGTCAGGGACGTGGAATTAGGCGAGGACATGGTTCGAACCGTGAACGTGGAGCTAGAACAAGTACAAGAGCCGAGAGAAGAGAGAGAAAATTTTGACTAATGATGAGATTTGGGAGTTAGAGACAGACATGCAAGTAAAATACCCTGAGTTATTTACGAATAAATGTATGAATTTCGAGATCGAAATTCTTTTAAGGGGGAGAGAGTGTGACGATTGCAAAATTCGCTCATATTTTCTTAAAATTTCCTCTTATTTTGATTAATGTGAGGACCCGTAAAATTTCCGTATTTTTATATCATTTTATTCGATTTATTTTCATGCACTTTCTTTATTTTATTTTACCACCATAATTTTTCTAGACATTTTATAAGTGAATGTAGTTTTTAATTTATTTTTCTAGTATAAGTTAGTTCGTGTTAATTTTAAAGTGTATTAAGGACGTGAGACCCGCTAGTGCGACAAGTGCGGTAAAATTTTGACGACTAGGTCCAGTGTCGTATTAAGGGATATTATTTTACAAGGTGCTAGGAGACAATTAGAGGTTAGCTAGATAGATTAACCATTGGAAGAAGAAGATAAGCTTGAAACCCTAAAAGGGTGCCACGTGTCGCGACCCGATTGGAAGTTGGACTTTTGACCAAGGCTTTTAACTTTCCTAAAACTCCAATTTTGACCCAATTTTCTCCCATTTTGAGCTTCACTTGGCCGGCCCCTTTGAGAAGAAAAACCAAGAGAGCTTCTTCAATTTCAACTTCAATTCTTGCTTTAAATCTTGAGTTTCAACCGTTGAAATTTCAAACCACTCCATAAAATTGTTTGCTAAGGAGATTCCAAGGTATTGGTGGAGGGATTTGTGAAGGAAAAACCCTAAGCTATCATCTTTCTTGAGGTGTTAAGGTACTTTGCTTAGAAATTCCCTCTTTGTTCTTGATAATGCCAAATTAGTGACTTATAGTGGCTAAAAATGTTGTTTTGTGGAAGATTTATGGTTTAATGTAGAGTTTTGATAAATTTCAGATTTATTGGAGATTTTTCTGCCCTCATATGATGATTAATGGTTGGCTATGATTTACTAGCTTTGACATGTGAGAAATTTGGTGTTTTTGTGTCAGTTTACTTTGTTTAAAGAAATTCCAGCTTATGTGCACAAATTTCCAACTTTAGGGTTTCTAATTTGAGCCACTAATTGGCTATATATGAGGGGTATTGAGACCCTAATTAGGTGTGTTTAATAGCTTGTGATTTATGTGTGAAATTGTGGCTGAATTGGATTGAGTTTGATGTGGTTTGTAGGTTGGAAAAGTAAAGGAAAAACAAGGGAAGTGCTGTCAAAAATTTCGCAGGAACTCCTGAGCAGTCTCGGGGAATCTGTTATAACTTGGGGTAGAAATGTCAGAATTATGTTCCGTTTGTTGCGTTTTAAACTAGATTCATAGAGTCATAAACCGCGAAAATTTCAGACCCTGTTTTCTTTGTACGAATTATGGTGATTTTTCAAAGTTGACTGAAATTACCTACCTGTTCTATCTTTTACTGGATGAAGCTGTGACTTGGGGCTCGATTTCGACCGACTTGTGATCTGAATCTTATAAATGTGTCTTCTAAGAAATTGTACCCCTTTGAGTTTATTTTCCGACAGTATAAATTTTATCAATTTGGACTTAAGAATCGTGAGATATGATTTTTCAAGTGATGGTGCGCAAAACTGGAAAATCCTGTTTTCCTCGAATTATTCTTACTTTCATTTTGTACCTTAAGTTTAGAGTTAGTAGATCATTGTAGGCATGGTTTTGGGTAGAAGCGAAGGGTTTTTGGATCGTTCATGTCTTTAGGACCCACTACTACTTTTTCACTCCACAACTATACTTTTGTATTGCTTTGGTAATTTACTTGGTTAGGCATATGACTCGTAATCGAGTCTCAATTGTTTTACCTTGGTGGTTTAGGACGTGCCGGTGATCCAAGTACTTCGAGAGGAAATGTTTGAAGTTGTTGTTTAAACTGGTGAGTGTACCACTCCCTTAAATTGGTACTTATCTGATTTATCTGTACTTGCAATTTGCAACCTGATTATCTGTGACTTCTGTATACTTTGTATGAAACGAGGGTGTACTTTATCACACTCGTTTCTCTCATCTGTTTATTTTGGTTCCTGTATACTGTATAAATCTGTATTTGTTCTCTGTATCTGTTATCTGTATCTGTTCTTTGTATTTGTTGATGTCGTTTGGAGGGTTGAGTCCAACGACCATTCTATGACCTTTGAGCTCAATACCGGGGGCTAGTTACTCGAGTCGAGCCGGCAAGGGCCTGGTCGATTAGATAATGAACCACGGTAGTCCACTTCTAGGAAATTTTTGGGTATTGGAGACTCTGGATTTCCGGTATACTCGAGTATTACCAACCACTGTTACTGTTGAGGTGTTCGGGCCAGGTGAGGGGGATGTTTGGTGGACGGAATTGGCGTAAAGTGGTGCTCTACTGGACGGGTTACTTTATTTGAAAGTTGACGGAGTGTCAACTACTATTTGATCAAGCTCCGGTGAAGCAATGAGAACTTTGGCTCCTGAGAGCCACCTGTATCCTTTCCATTTGAAGTGTTTATTTATTTCCCTATCTGGTGTGTATAACTGCATGATTGATACGTGAAATGCCATGATTCGTGACTACTTGTACTTTTGGTGCCTCATTGAGCGTAAGCTCACCCCCTTCCCGTTATCTTTGTTTTCCTTATAGGGAATAACACTTTTGAACCGTGATTTTGAAGAAAGTGGTCGAGTTAGTGTAAATGTCCTTTTGTTACGCTCTTTTGTAATCAAAACCCTAGTTGCTTTTATCAAGTATCATATTTTGATTTGTAAAGCTTTCTATGTATGTATGTAAGTGTTTAAGCATGTATATTAAGTGTATTCGTTGAGATGCTACTTGTAATCATTGGACGGTCGGACGAGCGCGGTGTTTGAACGAGGAAAGAAAATTTCTGGTAGGAACTGTTCATCGGATTTGCAGGGGATTTTGGAGGTTTTGTGGTTGAGCCTACTGCCTCCAATCCGGCCAGGAATCCGGCCGGGTATCCGGCTAGAAACCGACCGGATTGTGACGTGACAGTCACTGTTCATTTTCAGTTTCGTTTTCGTTTTTCATTATCGTGGTCGTCGATACATTTAATCGTTATATTTCATTCGGAGCGTTTTAGTTGTGGGTAATCGGTGTAGTAGTCTCCGAGTGTTTGTTTTCTTTGGGTTCTATCGCGTAAAATTTAGGGTTTGTGTGATTCGACTTCATAGTCCTGGCGAGAGTTGGGCAGGCGGTCCGCCAAACCCTTTGGTTCGCTTTAGAGGAAGGTGGGGCTGTCACAATTAACTTACTTCTTATTTTGATTAAATTACTTTATAATATCTTTACTACTCATTTACTCCCTCAATAGTTGTAATGAATAATAGAATTAAGAGTTTTGCCCTTAGTTTTATAGTTAAGGTAAAATAGGATTTTTGCGTATTTTTGGTAGTGCGATTAATTGGTGAGGTGTGTGTACTAACTTTGGTGGTTAAGAGTGAGTTTTATATAAGAGGAAGTGTGTGATTAAAAGTGCTAGTAATAAGCTTGTGAAACATAAGTAAAAACACAAGTACGCGCGAGTTAAGGAAAATGGGATTGGACCGCCATGCACCGTTTGCTAACGATTGAGTACACCACTTGACCACTACTTTCTTACCCTAATCTCCTTGCTTTTATTTCACCTAATCCTCCATAAATTAACCCTTAAGTCAGCCACCATTATTGACTAAAGAAAAGGAAGAAAAGAAACAAAAACAAAGAAAAGATCTTAAAGTGACAAGTGTTGGAAATCCATTGAAGTTTGACCAAGACATTTTCCTTTCTTCTTATCTTTCCTTTTGGCTCATTTTTCTTCATTTTCCTTCATGTTGGCCGAAATTCTTGGAGAGAAAAACAAGAGAGGAGAAACCTTCCATTTCCACCTTGATCTTGCTTGTTTGAGTTGAAACCAAAAAACTAAACCGATTAAACCTTCACTTTGGTGCTTGAAAACCTTGGTGTGGTGAAATTTTTGGAAGATAGTGGTTTGTTTTTCACTTGCAAGAAGCTCTTGGAAGGTATAAGGCTTAAACTTCCTTTTCTCTTGTTTAATCTTGCTAAGTTTGGTATAGGAGTTTTTAATCTTGACTTGCTATGGTTGATTGTTTAGTTTTTGATGGTGTAGTGGAATGTTTAGTTAGGGTTTGTATTTTTAAGCTTTTATTACTGTTGGTTACCTAGTAAATGGTGTTATTAAGCTAGGAAATGGAACTTGTGAAGTGATTATGGGTTTGATTGTGACTTTGTAGAGTTAAAAGTTGAATTTCCAGCCTTTGATAGGTTCTGCCCTGTTTTTGGAATCAACGTGCACTGCATATTCGTCCATGATAAATGCCAAATTAGTTCTTGCTCAAAACATGAAAGTTGTAGGGATTTGAGTTAGATTTCTACCCATAAATTTTAGCTCAATCTGAGCACTGTAACTTGTGAAATGACGAAACTACCCCTGACTGCCCAAATGCCCTGTTTAACCGACAGCTTTCTATTTTCTCTGAGATTTCAATTTTTGACCATGAAAATGCATGATTTGTGTGACAGGCCCACCTTCCCCTAAGGCAAACCAAAGGGTTCGGCGGACCGCCTGCCCAGCTCTCGCCAGGACTCGATCACTCTCTCCAAACAAAATAAGATATAACCTCGAGGATAAACGAAAACAATTCCCAAACTTGAAACGTATACATACATTCATCTCAAAACTCAACCA
Source organism: Coffea humblotiana (assembly GCA_023065735.1). Lineage (NCBI taxonomy): Eukaryota > Viridiplantae > Streptophyta > Magnoliopsida > Gentianales > Rubiaceae > Coffea > Coffea humblotiana. The sequence continues at coordinate 14,581,502 of CM041217.1, forward strand.
GAAGTATAGTCCCAAATATCTCAAAAACTTAAAATTCTCAATACATTCAGCCCTATCCAAACACTAGAGCGAGAACAAAAGCCAAAACAAAACAATTCAAAAAGGACTAGACTATTCTATACAGGTCTCTCGCCCTTGCTCGCAACCCCTGAAAGGAAAACAAAAGGCGTGGAATGAGCTAAAAGCCCAGCGAGGTTCTATATACATAACTAAGTAATTAAACAAAGACATTAATCACATAATAACAAGTAATCCAGAAAACATTTACGATATGAAAGCAATAGTAACACATTCATTAAAAGGATACATGAAGCCATTCGTTCGTTCATTCGCCAACCATTTTCTTATTCCTCCAATCATTAAAAACATGTTTGTAAGTGAAAACTCCTTTATTACTGTTGTCATTCGTTCATTCATTTCATCTCCCCGTCCTGGCCAGTTTATTGGCCAGCTCCTCCATGATTCGTGGTCATACTCGAGTATACCAAACATCAACCCAAGGTCACCAATCGCCCGACCGAGTCCGCTTCTGGCTCGAGTCGACCAGTAACAAAGGGCAAGGGCCCGATTCAGCCAAAAGGCTTACATTCATGCACAATTAGCATTTAATCATTCAATCATTGAAAATTTCACGTTCATTTAGGTCGAGTGCGATAAAGTACACACTCGCCTAGCAAAATTCATTTTTGAAAATATTGGAAACATAACATATCTCAATCACGTATTAAAGCAACAATCCAAATAGTCACAATAGTTCACATAGTCATTAGAAACAAAACGTATATAGAACACTCACCTATATAAACAAAATAACGTCCAAAGTATCCCTCCGGATATCACCCTTAGTCACCAAGAAACCATAAGAACAACCATGAGAAAATATTACGGTTCAACCATCAAAATGTTTGGTGAATCAAAGAAAATCCGAATAACTACTAGTACAAAGAGATAAAAGGTGGCTTTGGAGTAAAAGGTAACGGTTGGTCCTAAGGACGTGAATGACCCCAAAACCCTTCACTTCTACCAAAAACCATACCTACAATGATTTACTAATTCCAAACTTAAGGTGAAAAATGAAAGTAAGCATTGTTCTTAAGAAAACAGAATTTTCCAGTTTTGCGTACCACCATTTGAAAAATCATATCTCAAAATTCTTAAGTCCAAAATTGATAAAATTTATACCGTCGGAAAATAGACTCAAAGGGGTACAATTTCTCAGAAGATACATTTATAAGATTCAGATCACAAGTCAGTCAAATTCGAGCCTCAAGTCGCTGCTTTATCCAGTAAAAGACAGAACAGGTATGTAATTTCAGTCAATTTTGGAAAATCATCATAAATCACACAGACAGAAACTAGGGTCTGAAATTTTCACGGTTTATAACTCTATGAATCTAATTTAAAATTCAACAAACAGAACTTAATTCTGATATTTCTACATCAAGTTATAACAAATTTCCCAAAAACTGCTCAAGGGTTTCTGCGAAAATTTTGACAGCACCTCCCTTTGTTTTCCTTTATTTTTCCATGCTACAACCAACCACCAATCTCATAACTTTCAACCACAATTTCACATACAAATCATAAGCTATCAAACACCCTTAAAATACAACCAATTGGTAGCTTCACAACCAACCACAAAAAGCCCTAATCATGCCCAAATTAAGAAACCCTAAAACAGAAATTATGCAACCCAAGCTGAAATTTCTTTAAGCAAATGAAACTAACACTAAAACACTAGATTTATCACACATCAAAGTCAATAAAACATGACCAACCATAAGCTTCATATATGGGCAGAAAAATTCAATAGAAAACTGAAAATCCACACATCATCACTTCTAACCAAGAAATATTGCATAAAACTACCAAAGTGGCAACCACAAGCCACTAATCTACATCTATTGGAAACAAAGAAGGATGTTCTTAGCAAATTACCTTCAACCTCAAAGAAAATGGTAGCTTATACTTCCTTTCCCCAAAACAACTCCACCAAAGCCTTTAATCCTCCTTAGTGATCATTTGTATAGAGTAGTTTCTAATTTGGTTGGCTAAAACTCAAGATTCAAGTGAGTTTGGAAGCTAGAAATTGAAGAAGTTTCTCTTGTTTTGCTCCTCAAGAAATTCGGCCAAGAGAGTGAAAAATGAAAGGAATTTTGGGTCAAAATTGGATTTTAGGAAAGTTAATATCTTTGGTCAAAAGTCCAACTTCCAATGAAGGCATGACACTTGGCTTCTTGAAGATTCTAAGCTTATCTTCTCTTCCCCAATAATTCATCTATCTAGCTAACCTCTAATCATCTCCTAGCACCTTGTAGAATAATAACACTTAATACTTCACCACCAAAACGCCAAAATTATATCGCACTAGCGGGTCCCACATTCAATAATGCACTTCAATTTAACGTACACTAACTTATACCAGAAAAATGATTTAAAAACTGTACTTACTTGTAAAATGTATAGAACATTTAATATTTTCAAGGATAGTAATAAAATATAGGCAAAGAAATAAAATAATACTTGGAAAATGTGAAAATTTTCGGGTTCTCACAATTTGGCTTTGGAGGTCTTCATAATAAATGTAGGTCTATGTCTTAGCTTCGAAACGCCATAAAATTTACCTCGATCCGATATACCTAACTGCAGTTATGACCAAAACACCGAAGGATGACAAATCTGCCATTTATAATTTCTTCTTTAAAACTGGTTTCCAGCTTTGATCTTGATGGTTTCATTGCTAGAATTGACTTGTCTTCGGATGATATTAAGCCTAGTTGAAGAGCTATCTTGTTAAACTTGCTTATATGTTGAATTTGGGCTGAGTTGAGGAAAGAAATGAAGCCCTAAGTGGTTGGAAAATAGCTAAATACAAAGGGCACGTTGCCCAAATTGTCACTCGAGGGTTAGACGTATGTACTCGCGACTTGTGCGAGGATTTGAGGTCGAATTGATCTTGCATCGTCTAAGGTATTCGAGTTTTCTTTTGTAGAGGTATAGAAGCTGAAATTTTACCGGAACTTGTGCCCTTGAAAAAAATGAAAGTAGTGACCCTGGAAAATACGATTTTCTCAATCTTTTATACCAAGTGCTACTTCAAAAGTATGAATCACTTCTTTATCGAAACTAAAAGAGAGAGCATGAATTTTCTCGAGTTTGATAAGCCATATGACTACTACTTAAACAAGCTTCATTTACTTGATTTTCTTGAAGCGAAACTCCTATGTTTCGAACCCTAGTGGATTTTAAACTCATAAATGATATTTTGTCGCAGATTTGGACTCCAACCAAGGAGTTGTACCTGAGCGTGATTTTGACAAGCACTAAATCTTTGGTGAGTGCTTCGAAATACATGATTAAACTTGATAATTGATTTAAATACTTGATATTTGATTGGTTTGGTCGGGCAAGGGTGTACTTTATCGCACTTGCCCTAATGTGATATATACTTGTCTATTTGTTGCTATTGACTTGAGATACTTGTGTATGATGCACGCACTCCCTGGAATTCCAGAAACCCTGTGGCTAGTTACTCGAGTCGAACCGGCAAGGGCCTGGTCGATTGGGTAACGAACCTTGGGTTTCTTGTTTTGTCGAGTAGAGTGTTATCTCCTCGACTAATCGGTATGCTCGAGTATTACCACCCGTTTTTATTGAGGAATTTGGGCCCGGTAGGGGGTTTGAATGGTGGACGGAGCCAGTAGTTAAGTGGTGCTCTACTGGACTGGTTACTTTACTTGAAAGTTGACGAAGTGTCAACTACTACTTGATCAAGCTCTAGTGAAGCAACGGGAATTTGGCTGTTAAGAGCCATCCGTATTCTTATACTCTGAAATGATTATTACTTGTCTGTTATTGTTTCTTTTTTTTTTAAAAACTTTTACACTCATTCATTTTAAGAGTTCAAGTTTTACATATGGTGAACTTGCTACTTGGGTCCTTTTCTTGACTTGTTATGCGTGCTACTTTGCTACTTTGATACTTGCACTTTTAAATACTGGTCAACTTGCTATGTGAAACCTCACTGAGCTTTAACTCACTCTATTCCGCTAAATTTGTTTTCCTTACAGGGGGTACGAGCGACGGCATGAGACTGGTACAGGCTAGTTTAGTCTAGTTTTTTGAATTTTTGCGATTGCACTCGCGCTAGTGCTCGGTTAGGGTTGAATGTATCTGGAACTCAAATCTTTTGTTATATTTGGGATTGTATGAATGTTTGGAATAGAAAGGGATGTACTTGTGCGTTCCAAGCTTGAGAACCGTTATTTCATTTACTCTTGAGGTGGTAAACTATTTTATTAGAAGTGAGTGAGTGAGTCCAGGCGAGAGTTGGGCAGGCGATCCACTAAACCCTGGGGGATGCCCTAGGGGGAGGTGGGGTTGTCACAGATGGTATCAGAGCTCTTATCGAGTTCGTGTCGGGAGAGGGTTCTCGGACTGTGGGGATTGGCTTGTTAAGTGTGGAACAAATGTCTATTGTTGGGGATATTTTATATGTATGTTGGGTAGGAATCTCAAAAGTGGTTGATTTCCTCTTGAAACTAGCTAATTCGACTGGTGAATTATCATATTTTCAAATTCTTGTACCCGAATACTAAAGAGTGATACCTTTATGATAAGTTGATATCCCGAATAATATTAGGATAAGTCTGGATGGCGAAATCCAAGGCACGGAAAATGCGAATAGTCTGGACTTGGGAGATATTGAAGATATTAGTGAGATTTGGGACCCTTATTATTCAAGTGTATATACCTGGTTGTCCTTCTTCGAGTTTTGATTAAGTGTAGTGCTTGAGCAATACCTAAGATTAATGTCCCATAGGGTATGTTACTTGTACTTGATATGGCTTACGTATGAACGTCTAAGTGTGAAACCCTAGGGAGTAGGTGGTTAACTTGGCTTTACTTGTTTTAGTGGTTTATTCTCATGATACCCTTTATAATGTAGGCAATGGAAGGAAACGGTGAGAACGGGAATGCCGAGCAACCTCGTCGAGTGCTTAGCTATCAGGAACATCCAGGAGGGCCGGTACTTCAATGGGCCCCGGAACGTAGGGTGAGGCACTGTGATAGCTGGCGGACCTACTCATATCCTGAGAGGGTGGTCCTTGCCATAGAGGACGAGAGGAAAATGTTGGCCAGTGCTAATCATAGGGCCCAAACTGAGATCGAGCACCTGAGGGCAATGTTAGGCGAGCAAGGGGCTAGGATCGCAGAGCTTGAGGCTTCTATTCTTGAGGAGCATGAGAGAACCAATGCCTTTAGAGAGCAAGCTCAGGAGGCTAATGCTCGCCTTGTTCGGATAGTAAGGGAAGTTAGGGACCGAACCGATAATATTTTGACAGAGTGTGGGGCCCTTGTGGGGGAAGTAGTACAGGTGAACTTGGCCGAAGGAGGTCAAGAGAATGTAACCCCTAGTGATCCTGAGGAGGATCCCGAGGAGGAGCCAGCTGCACTCGATGAGGAGGCGGGATCGTTTGGGTCGGCGACTACCCAAGTTAGGGATCTAGGCTTTTGAGGATTGCGTGAGATTGTTAGGGACATAGTTACGATGAGACGTCATCTTTTGTTTTTGATATTGATGTGTTAAGGGTGATGTACATAGCACCTGCTTTTGTTCTATGTCCTTTGGTTGCTATAAGTACTTGATTTTGTTCGGTTAATGTGTACAGTACTTCGTGACTTGAGATGTATATAAAGAAAGTATGTTATTTTAAATGTGCTCTATTATTTTCATTTTATAATTTGAAAATGCTTTTATCGAGCTCTATAGCTACTTTATTTTGCTCATACCTATATCGTCTATTTTTCAAAAGAGGCACGTGGTTCAAACCGTGAACGTGGAGCTAGAACAAGTACAAGAGCCGAGAGAAGAGAGAGAAAATTTTGACTAACGATGAGATCTGGGAGTTAGAGGCGGACATGCAAGTAAAATACCCTGAGTTATTTATGAATAAATGTATGAATTTCGAGGTCGAAATTCTTTTAAGGGAGAGAGAGTGTGACGATTGGAAAATTCGCTGATATTTTCTTAAAATTCCCTCTAATTTTGATTAAATTCCATCTTATTTTGATTATATTACTTTATAATATCTTTACTACTCATTTACTCCCTCAATAGTTGTAATGAATAATAGAATTAAGAGTTTTTCCCTTAGTTTTATAGTTAAGGTAAAATAGGGTTTTTGCGTATTTTTGGTAGTGCAATTAATTGGTGAGGTGTGTGTACTAACTTTGGTGGTTAAGAGTGAGTTTTATATAAGAGGAAGTGTGTGATTAAAAGTGCTAGTAATAAGTTAGTGAAACATAAGTACAAACACAAGTACGCGCGAGTTAAGGAAAATCGGCTTGAACCGCCGTGTACCGTTTGCTAACGATTGAGTACACCACTTGACCACTACTTTCTAACCCTAATCTCCTTGCTTTTATTTAACCTAATCCTCCATAAATTAACCCTTAAGTCAGCCACCATTATTGACTAAAGAAAAGGAAGAAATGAAACAAAAACAAAGAAAAGATCTTAAAGTGACATGTGTTGGAAATCCATGGAAGTTTGATCAAGACATTTTCCTTTCTTCTTATCTTTCCTTTTGGCTCATTTTTCTTCATTTTCCTTCATGTTGGCCGAAATTCTTGGAGAGAAAAACAAGAGAGGAGAAACCTTCCATTTCCACCTTGATCTTGCTTGTTTGAGTTGAAACCAAAAACCTAAACCGATTAAACCTTCACTTTGGTGCTTGGAAAGCTTGGTGTGGTGAATTTTGGAAGATAGTGGTTTGTTTTCCACTTTCAAGAAGCTCTTGGAAGGTATAAGGCTTAAACTTCCTTTTCTCTTGTTTAATCTTGCTAAGTTTGGTATAGGAGTTTTTAATCTTGGCTTGCTATGGTTGATTGTTTAGTTTTTGATGGTGTAGTGGAATGTTTAGTTAGGGTTTGTATTTTTAAGCTTTGATTACTGTTGGTTACCTAGTAAATGGTGTTATTAAGTTAGGAAATGGAACTTGTGAAGTGATTATGGGCTTGATTGTGACTTTGTAGAGTTAAAAGTTGAATTTCCAGCATTTGATAGGTTCTGCTCTGTTTTTGGAATCAACGTGAACTGCATATTCGTCTATGATAAAGGCCAAATCAGTTCTTTCTTAAAACATGAAAGTTGTAGGTATTTGAGTTAGCTTTCTCCCTAGAAACTTTCAGCTCAATCTGAGTACTGTAGCTTGTGAAATGATGAAACTACCCCTGACTGCCCAAATGCCCTGTTTAACTAACAGCTTTCTGTTTTCTCTGAGATTTCAATGTTTGACCATGAAAATGCATGATTTGGCTTTCGAGGTCTTCATAATAAATGTAGGTCTATGTCTTAGCTTCGAAACTCCATAAAATTTACCTCGATCCGATATACCTAACTGCAGTTATGACCAAAACACCGAAGGATGACAAATCTGCCATTTATAATTTCTTCTTTAAAACTGGTTTCCAGCTTTGATCTTGATGGTTTCATTGCTAGAATTGACTTGTCTTCGGATGATATTATGCCTAGTTGAAGAGCTATCTTGTTAAGCTTGATTATATGTTGAATTTGGGATGAGTTGAGGAAAGAAATGAAGCCCTAAGTGGCTGGAAAATAACTAAATACAAAGGGCACGCTGCCCAAATTGTCACTCGAGGGTTAGACGTATGTACTCGCGACTTGCGTGAGGATTTGAGGTCGAATTGAACTTGGATCGTCTAAGGTATTCGCATTTTCTTTAGTAGAGGTATATAAGCTGAAATTTTGCCGGAACTCGTGCTCTTTTAAAAAATGAAAGTAGTGACCCTTGAAAATACGATTTTCTCGATCTTTTATACCAAGTACGACTTCAAAAGTATGAATCACTTCTTTATCGAAACTAAAAGAGCGAGCATGAATTTTCTCGAGTTTGATAAGCCATATGACTACTACTTAAATAAGCTTCATTTACTTGACTTTCTTGAAGCGAAACTCCTATGTTTCGAACCCTAGTGGATTTTAAACTCGTAAATGATATTTTGTCGCAGATTTGGACTCCAACCAAGGAGTTGTACCTGAGCGTGATTTTGACAAGCACTAAGTCTTTGGTGAGTGCTTCCAAATACATGATTGAACTTGATACTTGATTTAAATATTTGATATTTGATTGGTTTGGTCGGGTAAGGGTGTACTTTATCGCACTTGCCCTAATGTGATATATACTTGTTTATTTGTTGCAATTGACTTGAGATACTTGTGTATGATGCGCGCACTCCCTGGAATTCCAGAAACCTTGTGGCTAGTTACTCGAGTCGAGCTGGCAAGGGCCTGGTCGATTGGGTAACGAACCCTGGATCTTTTGTTTTGTCGAGTGGAGTGTTATCTCCTCGACTAATCGGTATGTTCGAGTGTTACCACCCGTGTTTATTGAGGATGTTGGCCCGGTAGGGGGTTTGAATGGTGGACGGAGACAGTAGTTAAGTGGTGCTATACTGGACTGGTTACTTTACTTGAAAGTTGACGGAGTGTCAGCTACTACTTGATCAAGCTCTGGTGAAGCAACGGGAATTTGGCTCTTGAGAGCCATCTGAATCTTTATACTCTGAAATGATTATTACTTGCCGTGTTATTTTTTTTTAAAAAAAACTTTTACATTCGCTCATTTTAAGAGTTCAAGTTTTACATATGGCCAACTTGCTACTTGGGTCGAATTCTTGACTTGTTATGCTCGCTACTTTGCTACTTTGATACTTGCACTTTTAAATACTGGTCAACTTGCTATGTGGAACCTCACTGTGCTTTAGCTCACTCTATTCCGTTAAATTTGTTTTCCTTACAGGGGGTACGAGCGAGAGCGTGAGACTGGTACAGGCTAGCTTAGTCTAGTTTTTTGCATTTTTGCGATTGCACTCGCGCTTGTGCTCAGTTAGGGTTGAATGTATCTGGAACTCAAATATTTTGTTATATTTGGGATTGTATGAATGTTTGGAATAAAAAGGAATGTACTTGTGCGTTCCAAGCTTGGGAACTGTTATTTCATTTACTCTTGAGGTGGTAAACTATTTTATTTGAAGTGAGTGAGTGAGTCCTGGCGAGAGCTGGGCAGGCGGTCCGCTAAATCCTGGGGGACGCCCTAGGGGGAGGTGGGGTCGTCACATTTAATCATTTATTAGCAATTGTTTAGCCATTTTCCATTTTGTACATGGTTTTAGTTGGTTAGCTATCCTAGTGGTGTTATGCAATAGAAAATAGCCATTATATTAGAAACAAAAGTGGTTAAGCACACAAATTCATTTAAAGTATAGCTTTAGACATTTCAAAATGACGCTAAACATGAAGACAAATGGAAATGCATTCATTTTCTTAAAAATCATGAGCATTTGTTTATGCAAAATACTTGTGACATTTGGTAAATGTAAGACTATTCACGTTGCAAAACAAATACTGGATAATCCAATGAAATTTGCATTTAATTTGATAATAGATTTGTACTTTCGGTTCTATTTCATTTCAAGCAAATTGAAGAAAATCCTTTTACATAATTCCAAATCAAAAGCAACTGGCCAAACTTTTCCATAAAACTGATTAACTATCGCTCTATAATAGTGCTATTATGTTCCGAGTCTTAAAGGATGTGATTATGTGCCAAAACTAGTCATTCGTCTAATTGGCCATCACAAGTTCATAAGCATATGAGTTGTCAATTTTCTCGAGCTCGATTTTGCATGATTTCATGTTTGCTTTTACATACAACATTGGGGCACAACGTGGAGGGCCATGTGAGTTTCTGGCATCTTTTATTTGTTGCCAATCCAGAAGATGATGTATAGAGAGGACATATTCGATGTCATTCTGATACTCAAAGCTTTTTCTCCTTCTCTCCTATCTTGGGCAATCATCTTGTGTAATGTCTACACTCCCAGTATCGTAAAAGTAAACATTTGCTTACTTCCTTGCATTCCATGTTGATGGTTTCATGTTTGTTGTACTTATTCATTTATACTAATGTCATAGGACAATAGTGTGGAACAATTACTACAAAAATATTGCTTTATACCACACTCCCTGTCTGTGGGAAAAAGTAGATCTAATCGTGGTAAATAGTTTTTGCCACGGCTTTACCATGGTTTTAGAAGAGTCGTAAATACAATCATCATAAAAACTTTGCAACAATTTTGTGTTCGTGGCAAGTACTTGTTGCCATAGAAATGCCACGGTTTTGGCTTTTGTCACTAAAGTACTGTGTTCTATGTAATTGACTATTTACCACGACTTTTAACACGGTTTAAAACTATTGCAACTAGTTTTTGCAATGAATTGTAACCACAATTTGAAAACCATTGAGAAATATTAATGCATGATTATCTCTACAGTTTTGCATTTGTGGAGAAAAATTTACCCCAATTTTTAATCATAATTGTATCCGATTCTACAATTTTTTTACATTAATATTATAAGCACAAATTTGAGATCCTTCACAGTCATTTGTGGCCTGGAAAAAATGTGATGACCCCACCTCTCCCTGGGACGTACCCAAGGGTTTGGTGGACCACCTGCCCAACTCTCGTCAGGACTCACTCACGCACTGCGAAATTTATAAACAACAACCTCAATAATAAGAGCAATAACAATTGCAACCTTAGATATATACAATCGTGGACATCAAATACCCATACAATCTCTAAATACAGCCAAGAAATCAAGCTTACAAAATACAACCAAACAAGTTCGCTAGAGAGTTAAGGAGTGCTCACGCAAGCAACTAACAAAATTTAGATAAAAACTATGCCTTCTCCAACTCCCAATCTCACGTTCTTACCCCTGTGAGGAAAACAAATTAATGAGATGAGTTTTTGCCCAGTGAGATTCCAGGAAAACATGCAAGTAAACTAGCATGCGGGATACGATTCACAAAATATCAAGAAACAGGTCATATCCAGATAGATCATGACATAATATACAGTAAAGCAGGTAATCAAATAGATCATGCAATAATGTACGGTAAAGTACACATTCATGTCAAAGGATATAGTCTGCTCTCAGGAGCAGGATCTACGATAGCTTATATAGGGTCCGTTGACACTCCGTCAACCAATTATACTGTCCGTAGATCATCACTTCACGTCAATCTCTGTCCACTGATCATCCCCCTACCAGGCCCGAACGCCAATCAAGTACCCATGGTTCATCAATCTCCTCAATCAATCCCTTTGCCGACTCAATTCGACCAACTAGCCATGGGTTGGGTTTATTGCCTCAAGTATTCAAGTATTCATGATTTGGATTTGAATCCCCAAGTATTCAAGTATTCATGAGTGGAGTCATTGGCTGTCACCCAATACTCACGCAAGTAATGATTGGAGTCATTAGCTGTCACCTATCGCTCTGTATCTAGCATGTCACGAGTTCAAGTCATGAGTAAATAGGTTAGGAACTTCGTCATTTACCCAAGGTTGCCCAACTTACCTGACCGTTCTAAGGCTGGTCTCAAACAAGAGACCCAACGAGGGGTTCAGTTGAGCCGTTACCGACCTACATTTACGCATACGCATGAGTAACCCAAATTCCAACTTACCCGACGTCTCGGATAAGAGTCCAAGAGCCCAATTCAATTGTTGCAAGAAGATATACAGTCGGCCTACAATCATGCATATGTACATGCAAGTCCGCATGCAAGATCAAGTAGTTCAAGTTCATAGAGGTTGAGTGCAAATAAGGACACACTCGTCTAGCCAAAATCAAGTCACAAGTAGGCTCAGCATGGCACGTTGTTCGAGCATTTCAAGTATTTCAAGTCAAGATACAGATTACATGTAAATGTACATGCATAAAAAAGATATCAAGAGTTTAGTCAAGTTAGATCAAATGCAATAAAGTACACACTCGCCTATGAAATGATAAATCAAGTACCTAGCAATTTCTAGCAACAAGTAGCATGGAACATGTAGTTGGAACACTCACCCATTAATCACAATCTCTTTACTTCAAACCCCTGGTTCTTTCTCTTGGTCACTCTCGAGTCCTGTAGTCATGTCATACACCAAGAGTCTAGCCAATTCATACCAATATAAATGCAAACTATGAATTTCGAAACTTCACTTAGCCAAGAAAGCAATTTGCAGGTGTGAGGACGTGTAAAATCCCTTATATTTTTCTTAAAATTCCCTTTAATTTGGATTTATTACTTTACAATAGCTTTACTACTCATTCATTTCCCCAATAGTTACAATTAATCATAGAACTTACTTTCGTTGCTAAGATAAATTAGGGTTTTTACGTCTTTTCGTAGTGTGAGAAATCGGTACGGAGTGTGTACTAAATTTGGTGATTAAGAGTGAGTTTTAGATAAGAAAAAAATGTGTGATTAGAGGTAATAATAATAAGTTAGTGAATGGTAAGTAAAAACCCTAGTATGTGCGAGTTAAGGAAAAACGGTGTGAACCGACGTGTACCGTTCACTACCGATTGAACGCACCACTTGACCACCACTTCATTAACTTAATCTCATTGTTATTAGTGCATAAATATCAGCTCTTATTCAGCTCATGTTGGCCGAAATCTTTGACTAATAAAAACCAAGGAAAAGAAAAAATTTTGAGAGTTGATCTTGTGATGACACTTGGAAGTCATCCAACCATCTTTGACCCAAGCCAAGTCTTAGCTTCCTATCCTTTCTTGGAGCTCTATTTCTGCCTCATTAGGTTCATTGTGGCCGAGACTTAAGGGAGAAAAAAAGAGAGAAAAACCACTTCATTTCAATCTTGATTTCTAGCTTAGTTTGAGTGAAAACCGAAAATCTAAACCGATTAACCTCTTATTTGGGAACTTGGGAAGCTTGGGGTGCTAAAGGTTTGGAAGGAAAGGTTGAGGTTTCTCTTGCGAGCATCTTTGGCAAGGTATTAAGGCTGTCTTTCCTTTTTCTCTCCCTTAATCTTGTTTAAGTTTGTATAGCAACTCATACTCTTGGCTAATGATAGTTATTTAAGTAGTTTTGATGGATATGGTGGATTTTTGAGCTAGGGTTTGAGTTGTTCAGTTGTATTTCTTGTTGTTTATATAGCATATGATGTTTATAAGCTCGTTTAGGGAGTTGGAGTAGTGGTTCAAGACATGAATGAGAAGTTTAAACCTTGAATTCATCAAATTGCCAGCTTTAAGATTAAACTGCCCTGCTTCTGACCAGCTTCATTTGTCCATGTTAGAGACCGAATTAGGCTTAGGTCAAAACATGAAAGTTGTAGGATATGGTGTTATATAGGTGCCTGTAAAATTACAGCTCAATCGGAGTACTGTAATATGTGAAATGACTAAAATACCCCGACTGCCAAATGTTCTTTTCCGCGGACAGTTTTGAGATTTCACATGTTTGGCTTCGTTTTTTCACTTTGATCCGTATCAAATCAGCCTTTGGCCAAAACACGAAAATTTTAACCCTATGTTTCAGATTTCCAACGCATCTGAAAACGCCTCAACCGGAATTTTTGTAGTTTGAGTTATTGCCATTTAAATCCAGTGCTTATAACCAGACCGACAATGAAAGTCTGGTTCTGTAATCTACAAATTCAACCTGGATCAACTGTGAACTGGGTTGAGTTGTCTTTATAAAAGTTGTAACCCTTTGTCTTTGCTTCGAAACGGCATAAAGTGTATCCCAATCCGATAAGCATAGCTTTGGTTGTGACCGAAAAGCTAAGAGACGTCAAACCTGTTATTTTGTTATTTGCCTTAAACATTCGTTCCGGTCAATTTGCTAGCATTGTTTTGTAATTGAATGACATTGAGCCTATTGAAAGGCTATTGTGGTAAGATTATTTGTGTGAGGTTTTGGGGCTGAATTGAGAAAAATAATGAAGCCATAATTGGCTGAAAAATAGGTAAAAACAAAGGGCATGCTGCCCAAATTTTCACTCGAGGGCTAGGTAGATATACTCGCGACTTGAGTAAGGGTTTGAGGATGAATCTAACTTGAATCGTCTAGGGTATTCAAGTCCTCTTTCATAGAGGTCTATAAGTTAGAATTCGGCCGAAACTTGTACCCTTGGAAAATGAAAGTAACGACTAATAGAAATGCGTTTCCTCGTCACTTCGACTCAAATGGAGGTTTCAACGTTTAATCGCTTCAAAGTTTCAACGTTTTAAGAGCGAGCATGAATTTTACAAATATTCTCCAAATGAGTTTCAATTACTTGATTCTCGTTAAACGAAGCGTTTAAGTTTCGAACCTTAGTTGATTTTCAAAGCTCTTAAACGATGTTTTATCGTAGATTTGGATTCCAAACCAGGTGTACTACCTGAACGTGACCCGTAAAAGCATTACATCCTTGGTGAGTGCTTTCAAATACCTGATTGAACTTGACACTTGTGTTTAATACTTGACCAATGTGATTACATGATATATGAGTGGATTGATAGGGCAAGAGTGTACTTTATCGCACTTGCCCTAATGTGATTAATTCTTGTTCATTGATTTCAATTGAATTGATATACATGCATATGAATTGTGTCTTGTCTGGAATTCCAGAAACCCTGTGACTAGTTAATTGAGTCGAGCCGGCAAGGGTTTGGTCGATTAGATAACGAACCCTGGGTAGTTAGTGTTGTCGAGTGGAGTGTTATCTCCTCGATTAATCGGTATACTCGAGTATTACCACCAGTGTTTATCTTGGAGTTCGGGTCCGGTAAGGGGTTTGGTTGGTGGACGGAGATTGGAGTTAAGTGGTGTACTACTGGATTAGTTACCTGATTTGAAAGTTGACGGAGTGTCAACTACTATATGATCAAGCTATGGTGGAACTAGTTTACAAAAGCAACTGTATCCTTTTACGTGAAATACTGAATATGAAATGTTGGCTATACAAAGTGTATTGCTCATTTTCTTAACTTGTTATGCTCGTTATTCCACTATTAGGATATATTCACTGTTAATTAATGGTCAATTTGCTATTTGGAACATCACTGAGCTTTAGCTCACTCCGTTAGTTTTGTTTTCCTTACAGGGGGTACGAGCGAGGCGTGAGACTTGTAGAGACTAGCGTAGTCTAGTTGTTTTGAATTTTGAAATTGTACTCGCGCTAGCACCCGACTAGGGTTGATTGTACTCGAATTGTAAACACTTTAAAGTATTTTGGTGTGTAGAAGCCTTGTATCTGGGTTTGAGCATCAATGTATATATCAAATTTGAATTTGTTGTTATTTAGTTTCTCTGGATGTAAGTTATGTTCTCGAGCTACGAGTGAATGAGTTCTGGCGAGAGTTAGGCAGGCGACTCGCTAAACCCTAGGGTACGCCCTAAGGGGAGGTGGGGTCGTCACAGCAGGTTTACCCCTATATAGCTGTCAAAAGTGCAAAGTTTTTCTATTCAAATCTAGGGGTAAAATCTCATGCATGCATGATAAATCGATATGTCACGTATCATATGATTCAGGAACATGTTAATGATAGCTCAAACTTGTAAAGAAAACGGGACAATAATCTCGAGGTTCAAAACTAGTTCAAGTAATCAGATTAATGGCTACCTTCTCACCTAGCCATACTCAAGTACAATCTTAAAGATGCTACACTATTCCAAGCCACAACATTTAAAGGAAATTACTTCTAAATCAACTAAGTAAGGTCACCTCAAATCATATAGTTTTCAGTTCAATTTGAGGGAAAAACTATATGTTAGGTGAATGATTCAAGTAAAAGATAGTGTGAAAATATTTTCTTTCCATCCACGAATTTGAGCTTAAAGCTGTCCAAAATAGTTTGGTTGTTAGGCCGGAATTCAACACTTGAAATAAGAAAAAGTGAGGTTGTTATCTCCTAAAACCTATCATTTTTCAATCTCATGCTAGGATTATGGTATAATCAAGTATCTAGGGCATTAGCAAGAGAATTTCACCATACAAAACCAAGAGAAAAGCCAAACACAATCGCTCTCTCTCTCAACCAGTTTCGAACAAATTCCAGCTTTGGTGACATTCTTTAAAAAGGTATAACTTGAGTTCCGTAAGTCAAAAAATCACAAAACTTGCACCGTTAGAAAACAGACTCGAAGCACTAATAGGCTTTAGAAGACATCTTCATGAAATTCATCTCATAGATTAGTCAAATTTCAGGTTATAAATCACTGCTGTCACAAGTGTAGAAACAGAGCAGTCATGATTTTCAAGAAAATTTGTAGATTTTCTGGTCTTTATAGAAATGTAACCAAACCTTGAATTTTATACTATTAGAAGGTCTATGAGTCTAGTTTCAAACGCAATAAATGAAACTGAATTCCAACTTTTCTATAAGAAGTTATAGCTAATTTCCCAAAGTTGCGCAGAGCTTCCTGCGAAAATTTCCAAATTGCTAATAATGGTGAGAAAATGCAACTTTCACTAACAAAACCTCACTCCCTTGACTCAAATTCAACATGCACTTGTAGTATAAAGTCTCATAGGGTGTTTTGAGTAAAATTGAATATAAAATTATCATGAAATTTTGGAAGTCAAGATTAAAAATCCAGCCCTTATTTTCGGCCAGCAAGCACATGGTTTCTCAATTGTTTTTTTTCCAATCATTCCTTCAACTAAATTCCACAATTTCAGGCAAACTTAGCTAACACATCCATAAAGTTATCACCAGCATAAAAATAGATATCTATAGCCAAAATCTTAACAAGAAAACCACCATAAGTGCATATACCATCCGAACCCTAAGAACTCAAGCATCAAGTTCAAGTATCATCAAGTTCAAGTACCACAAGATTCACCACAAGAGTTCACTTATCTTAAACATAAGACAAAGAAAGAAGGATGATCTAGTATTTTTACCTCTTTTGCTTTCCAAACCAAGATGAAACTCAACCTGTAATCCACCAACTCTTCTTCCCTTCCAAGCTCATGCCAAGGTTTATGGCCAATCCAAGATTTCTCCTTCCTTTTCCCACAAAACTAAGCAAGATGGAAGCTAGATTGGATGAAGATTTCTTCCATTTTTCTTCCTCAAATTTCGGCCCCTCCTCTCTCTCTCTCTCGTGTGTTTTTGTTTTCTTTTTTGCAAGACATGAAATGAAAATGATAATATCAACTTAGCGCTTGTGAGAACTCGCAAAATTCTTCTTATTTTCTTAAAATTTCCTTTTATTTTGAATAAATTACTTTATAATAGCTTTACTACTCATTTACCTTCTCCATAGTTGCAATAAATCATAGAATTAAGAGTTTCCCCTTTACTTTCATCGTTAGGGTAAATTAGGATTTTCGCGTATTTTGGTAGTGTAATTAATTGGTGAGGTGTGGGTACTAAATTTGGTGGTTAAGAGTGAGTTTGAGATAAGAGGAAGTGTGTGATTAGAAGTGTTATTAATAAGTTAGTGAATCATAGGTTAAAACCCTAGTACGCGCGAGTTAAGGAAAATAAGCTTGAATCGACGCGCACCGTTTGCTACCGATTGAGTGCACCACTTGAACCCTACTTTATTACCTTAATCTCCTTGTTATTAATTGAGAAAAATCAGCCCCAAAATATCCTCAAGCCAGCCGAAATTTTGGACCAAGAAAAAGAGAGAAAAGAAAAAAAATTGACCACAAATCAAAGTGTGACACTTGTTAACTTTGACCAAACCAATTCCTATCTTCTTATCTTTCTTTTAGTTTCATTTCTTCCTCATTTCCTCCATGTTGGCCGAATACTAGGGAGAGGAGAAGAGAGAAAATTTCCCATTTTTCCAACTTGAGAGCTTGCTTGATTCTTGAGAAAATTAACATGAAACGTGATTCTACTCCGATCAATCTTTGGGAAAGCTTGGAGGTGAGCTTGGTGGAACTTTTGGGAGGAAGAAAGTTCTTGTATCACAACTTATTTTTGGGGTTTTGAGGTATTATACTAGAAACCTCTCTTGTTTCTTGCTTATTTTGCAATTTAAGCAAAACATGGCTTGATTGTGATGTATTGTATGGAAGATTTCATGGTTTGGCTTATTAGCTTATAATTTTTAGCTAGGGTTTGAAATTTTTAGTTGTGATTATTGTTGTTTATCTAGTATATGATGTTGATGAGCTTGGATAGGGACTTGGGGTAGTGATTCAAGACATGAATGTTAGTTTTAAGCATTGAATCATCAAATTTCCAGCATTAATGATGAATCTGCCCTGTTTCTGACCTGCATATGCGTCCATGTTAGAGGCCGAATCAGGTCTTTCTCAAAAAAATGAAAATTGTAGGGAATGGAGTTAAATATCTACCTACAAAAGTTCAGCTCAATCAGAGTACTGTATCATGTGAAATGACTAAATTACCCTAACTGCCAAATGCCCTATTTCGCGGGCAGCTTTCTGTTTTCTCTGAGATTTCACATTTTGACCTTGAAAATTCAGGAGGAACTGGGTGTCGATGTCTTCATAGGAAATGTAGGTCTCTGTCTTAGCTTTGACAATCCATAAAATTTACCCCAATCCGATAAGCGTAGCATCAGTTGTGACTAAAACGCCGGAAGATGACAAACCTGCTACTTAGACATTCTTCTTTAATACTAGTTTCCAGATTTGATTTTGATAGTTGCATTGCTAGAATTGCCTTGTATTGGGATGAAATTGAGCACAGTGAAGGGCTATTGTGTTAAGATTGTTTATGTGTGAATTTGGACCGAGTTGAGGAAAATAATGAAGCCATAAATGGCTGGAAAATAGCTAAATACAAGAGGGCATGCTGCCCAAATTTCTATTACTTGCCCCTTATGAATATTAGTAAGATGTAAGACTTGATTTTAGGGTTAGTTAGATCTTAAATTACATTTGCTCACTTCAATTTGGGATTGGTTATTCTTAGGGTTTGTCGGTGATCAAGGGCATAATCCGGAATGAAACTTTTGACATTATTTTGGCTTAGACTGGTGAGTGTTCTTTGTATGTTGTGCTTTTAATGCCTATGTAGATTGTTGTGAATGTTTGCTTGAATGTTAAATGTTTTCAATGATTGTTAAATGAATTTTCGACAGGCGAGTGTGCATTTTATCGCACTCGACCTAAGTTAACGTGAAATTTTCAATGATTAAATGATTGAATGCTACTTGTGCATGAATGTAAGCCTCTTGGCTGAACTGGGCCCTTGCCCTTCGTTGCCAGCCGACTCGAGCTAGAAGCGGACTCGGTCGGGCGGCTGGTGACCCTGGGACAGTGTTTTGGTATACGCGAGTATGACCACGAAGGTTGGTGGAGAACTGGCCAGTGAATTGGCTAGTGGCGGGAAATGAAATCAATGAATGAATGTCAATAAACTGGAGGAATTTTCACTTGCAAATGTTTTCTAATGTCGGAGGGATAAGGAAAATGATTGGCGAATGAATGAATGAATGGCTCCAAGTGAGCACGTATCCTTTCAATGATTGAGTGTTTATTTCTTGAATGACTGGATATTACTGTGCAAAATGTGCAAATTGTTAAATGTAACGTTTTCCTGATTTCTATACCTGATTACTTGTTTGGGAACCTCACTGGGCTTTTAACTCATTCCACGTCATTTGTTTTTCCTTACAGGGGGTACGAGCGAGGCGTGAGACTGGTATAGGCTAGCATAGTCTAGTTTTTTTTGAAATTTTATGATTGTATTCGCGCTAGCGCTCGACTAGGGTTGGTTGCACCTGGATTGTAAACACTTTGATATATTTGGGTGTGTAAACCTTGTAGCTGGATTTGGGCATCAATGTATATGTTAAGTTTGGAATTGTTGTTTTAGTTCTTTTCTATGGTTGTAAGTTCTATTCTCGAGTGAAACGTGAGTGAGTCCTGACGAGAGTTGGGCAGGCGACTCGCTAAACCCTAGGGTACGCCCTAGGGGGAGGTGGGGTCGTCACAGCGCTTGAAGTCTTTAACTAATAATTCTTGGTTCCAATGATGACACTTGTCAAATTCTCCTTAATGTCTATCTTCAATTAGCTTAATTCTCTCCAATTACACTAAACTCCTTTTCTCCCACTAAATTCCTCACACACCCCACTAAATTTTGCTCTAATCTCGCTTATTACTCCCACACAAATCAATTAAAAAAATCATGAAGACTACTAATCATGATCAAACTTTTAGACAAAAATATAAATAGACAATCAAATTAAGTATTAAAATGAGTAAAGTGAAATGCAGTTAGAATGTATAAAACATGTAAAATGGAAAAATTTTCTGTCGAGTCCTCACAAAAAATCCAAAACCTGACATTACCATTTTAATCTATGATGTTTTTAACCAATTCCAAATAACAATAGATTCACTAATGTAAATGAAATGAAAAAATTTCCCTGCATAAATATAGTGCTACTTTATTTATATAAATGGATTGTATGTACCACATAGAAGTGTCTTAGTTTGAAAAAAAAACAACTTAATGTCAAGTCTCAATGCTAAATACAAAAGTTCCAAAAACTCTTATTGAGATCTATCTTGAACACGAATATTTCAAGCAACCAAAGATGGTTACTCCATCTACAAAATAGCCTCTTCAAAAGAAAGCATCAAAATTCTTTCAAGCATTATTCTTCTCCATGCCCTACAAAATGATAGTGTTAGAGTAAGTAGTAGGCATATTTGTTTGAGAAACAAAATACTGATAAACAGAGGAGTTATGAGTTCCTAATTTCATGAATATTCTAATCTCAAGGATATGCATATCGAACTACATCAGGAATATAGGGCTAGTAGTAACTAGCATGAATCATGACCATCTGCATTTAAGAACACTCTTTAGAAGTACTATTGTACAAGCATTGGTTTAATAATCAATCAAATACAAAATAATTTTGGTTTTGGAAGACTTCTAATATATTGACTGATCATCTTTTGGTTGCATGTAGACAATTTCATTCAATCTAAACAAACACAATTACTCTAAAAAAAATAACAAAAGAACATAATAGCCATCTAAGATAAACTACTTTAGCATTTCATCACATAAAAAGTGTCATAGATGACAGCTCAAATCCACAACACACCAAATTTTTCATGAATTTATCACCACAGGACAAAATATATCCATGAATTTCAAAACGGTGACAAGCAAAAGAGATAATAATTCGAAGATTCAAACTTTATGAACAAATAGTTTACCAAGAACAATCTTGAGAAAGGAAAGAGAGAAACAATCACAAATATTACAAGGAAAGCAACTGTTGCATTATGACATGATTGTCATGACTTTTAAGACCAGATATGCTTCTCTACTCCAAATTTACACTTTTCAAAATATATGAGACATACCCATCAAGAAACTTTGTGACGACCCCACCTCCCCCTAGGGCGTATCCAAGGGTTTGGCGGACCGCCTGCCCAGCTTTCGCCAGGACTCCCTCACTAACGTTCTTGAAATAGTCGTTCAAGCCTCAAAATTAACATAAAAGTTCCATTTCCAACCAACAATTCAAACTTAATTTACAATCCAAGAGTAAAGCATAGAATTACATTTCCAAAGAGTCCAAGTATGTCTCATCTACAAAAGTACAAGTACAAGAGATCATATACACTAGTTCATGCCTACTTGCTCCGGCCTTCACTCCTGTAAGGAAAACAAACTAACGGAATGAGTTAAAAGCTCAGTGAGGTTCCCAATCAAGCAATTTGGTAGAGAAACCATGGAGGTATGGCATTTAGCAGTTGGAGCACTTTGCACAATAATAAACAGTCATTCAAGAAATAAACATTCATTCATTGGAAGGATACGTGCTCATTTGGAACCATTCATTCAGTCATTCAGTCGCCGTGTGACGATCTCACCTCCCCCCTAAGGCGAACCAAAAGGTTCGGTGGACCGCCTGTCCAGCTCTTGCCGGGGCTCACTCACTTATCACTTCAGAGTAAGTTAAGATGGCCAATCAAACTTAACATATATACAATCATTCACACAGATATACAATCCTCAAGGTTAAGTACAAAAGTTCAGGATCCAACCAACTACCAATACTATCACTATTACACAACAAAAGTTCTAGTCAAAAGTTTAGTCTTCCTCTAATCACCCGTCCTTACTCTCAAACCCTGCAAGGAAAACAAATTTAACGGAATAGAGGGATGAGCTAAAGCTCAGTGAGGTTCCCATACACATAATCAAGCAATTGAAACAAGGACATTAGTCATTTAATAACAATCAATCGAGAAAACATTCACAATATAAAAACAATGAAAACACACTCATTAAAAGGATACATGCTCACGTGGAGCCATTCATTCCATCATTCATTCATTCAGCCAGTCATTCTCCTTCCTTCAATCATTCATTTCTTCCCTTATAACTTCAATATTTCCATTCATTCATTTCATTTCCCACCACCAGCCAATTCATTGGCTAGTTCTCCACCAAATTTCGTGGTCATACTCGAGTATACCAAAACACTGTCCCAGGGTCACCAGTCGCCCGACCGAGTCCATTTCTGGCTCGAGTCGACTGGCAACGAAGGGCAAGGGTCCAGTTCAGCCAAAAAGCTTACATTCATGCACAAGTAGTATTCAATCATTGAAAATTCACCTTTTGGCTTGGGTCGAGTGCAATAAAGTACACACTCGCCCATCGAAAATCCATTTAACAATCATTAGAAAGCATTTAACATTCAAACAATCACTCACAGATATTCACATAGTCACTTATTGCACAAACATATAAGGAACACTCACCCTAAACAAGTCACGTTTTATCAAAATTCAGTTCAGGGCCGGCATCTTGGCCACTCTCGAAATCTGCAGTCAAATATGGTCCACAAAGAGCCAATCATACACGAGTGCAAGTTGCATAACTTATATTTCTATATCAAAGGAAAATGGCATGAAAAGTATAGTAAGTCATATAGGCAAGGTGCACGCATAATTTGTAAAAGAAAATGATAAAAAACGGTTAAGTTCAAAGCCAATATGAGCAACTAAAACCCATGTTTTGAATACTTGTTTAGAATGTTAGAAATCAGGTTTAGAACACTAGAGAAGTACATGTTAATTCGGACCAAGGAAACGGAAAACAAGAGAAAGGCAACGAGAAACAATGAAGATGGCAGCTTTACCATCTTTTGGTGTTTTGATCACAACTGAAGCTACACTTATCAGATCGAGGCAAATTTTATGGAATTTCGAAGCTAAGACCTAGGCTTACATTTCCTATGAAGACATCGACACCCAATTCTTGCATTTTCAGGGTAAAAAATGGACGGTCAGAAGCACATGAAAAACAAGTTAGGAAAATTAGATTTTTTTCGCAGTCAGGAGTGCTCTGGCCAAATCATAAGTTACAACGATCCAATTAATCTGAAATTTTGTAGGTCGAAATTTAACTCAAATCCCTATAACTTTCATGTTTTATCCAAAAGCTGATTCAATCTAAAACATGGAGATATTCACAGCCCAAGTTGCTACTTCTTCCGGTAAAAGACAGAACAGGTATGCAATTTCAGTCAACTTTGAAAAATAATAAATATTCATAGGAATTGAGAAAAAGGCTGAAATTTTCATGGTTTATAGTACTCTGACTCTAGTTTCAAATTGAGCAAACAGAACTCAATTCTAACTTTTCTACAACAAGATATAGCAGATTTCCTAAGGCTGTCCAAGGGTTCCTGCAGACAAAATTTTCAGCAGCACCTCCTTTGTGTTTACTACTTTTTCCAGCCAACTCAAGGCTTCATTCTTACCACAAAATAGCCTCAACTCAAGCATATACATACCAAGCCAATACCTCACTAAATCAAGCATATAACCATCACCTACTCAAGCTAGAAAATGAAACCCTAAACTGAAATTCCTAATCACAAGCTGGAATTTTCTTTAGGCAAGTTAAACTAACACATAAAAGCTAGCTATTTCACATAGCAAAACTACCAAACCATGGCCAACACTTAAACATCATATGTGGGCAGAAAATTACCATAAAAACTGAAAATTTCACGTCACAATTTCAAACCATGAAACGTTCTCATGAAACTACCGAAATTGAACCGCTAATCCACTAGTTTGCATATATTTGAAGTAGAGGAAAGTTTAATGCCATAGTTACCTTGTACCTTCAAGAAAGATGGAAGCTTAGTGTTTTTCCTCCAAAAATCTCTCCACTCAAGCCCTTAATCTTCCCTAGTGAACAACTTTATGGAGTATTTTGCAAAATCTATGGTTGGAACTCAAGATTCAAGCAAGGAATGGAGGTTGAAGATGAAGTTCTCTCCCTTGTTTTTTTCCTCTCAAGAATTTCGGCCAAGCTAGTGCAAAATGAAGACAATTTGTGGTCAAATATGGTTTTAGTACAGTTAAGAAGACTTGGTCAAAGTCCAACATCCAATGGTTTCACAACACTTGGCTCTTTAGGGTTTTGATCTCATCCTCTTGTCTTCCAATGGTTAATCTATCTAGCTAACCTCTAATTATCTCTTAGCACCTTATAAACTAATGTTCCTTTATGCAAAACTTCACGATTAGTCAAAATTTTACCGCACTGACCGCACTAGCGGGTCCCACATCCATAATGCACTTCAAACTTAACGTGTACTAACTTATACCAAGAAAATGATTTAAAAGCTTGACTCACTTATAAAAATATCGAAGAAATTAAGGCAATAATTTAAAGTAAAGAAAATGCATTTAAAGAAAGAAATAATAAAACCTAATTTTCTGGGTTCTCACACGCTGACCATTTCCCTTATTCCTCTGTCATTAGAAAATATTTAACAGTGAAAACTCCTTCAGTGTTCATTGTCATTCATTCGTTGATTTCATTGCATTGAATTCACTGGCCAGTTCTCCACCAGACTTCGTAGTAACACTCGAGTATACCAAACATTGTCCCAGGGTCACCAGCCGGCTGACCGAGTCCCGCTTCTGGCTCGAGTCGACTGGCAACGAAGGGCAAGGGCCCAGTTCAGCCAAAAGGCTTACATTCATCCACAAGTAGCATTCAATCATTGAAAATTCACTTTTGCATGGGTCGAGTGCGATAAAGTACACACTCGCCCATCGAAAATCCATTTAACAATCATTGGAAAGCATTTAACATTTAGACAATATTCACAACATTCCACATAGTCATTTAGAGTATCCACATGCAAGAAACACTCACCAGTATGAGCAAGAGATATGTCAAAAGTTTCCTTCCGGGTTGTACTTCGGATCACCAAAGAAACCTAGATCAGTCAAAATAAGGTATTATGGTTCAACTAATCAAAATCTAGATGAACCATCAAAAATCCAGAAAGTACTAGTGTAAATATGAAAATACAGTTTTAGAGTGAATAATAACATTTGAACTTTCAAGTCATGAAAAATCTTGAGTCATTTCTCAAATTCAAACATAACCAAAGAAAATTCCAGAAATCAGTAGTTGAAAGAACAATCGATCCCAAATTAAAGTGAGCAAATGTAATTCAAAGTTTTCGAGATAAAGCTAACACTTTTCATCTTAGTTGATACCAAATCTTGGTCAAAAACAACTCATATACTACTATTGAAGTGCATTCAAGGATACATATGTAACTTAAGATCCAACTAACCCAAAATCAAACCTTATATCTCACTAATATACATAAGAACAAGTAATAGAAATTTGGGAAGCATTTCCCCCTATTTTCTTACTTTTCCCATCCAAGTACAACTTGGATTCACAAGCCAACAAACCTTCAATCCAACCACAAGTGATAACCAATAATATACATCTATTCAAGGCCTCAAAACCAATCAAACTAACCAAATAATAAACTTATCACCATGGATATCAAAGCTGGAAACCAATTTAAAGAAGAAATTATAAGTGGCAAATTTGTCATCCTTTGGTGTTTTGATCATAACTGAAGCGAGGTATATCAGATCGAGGTAAATTTGATGGAATTTCGAAGCTAAGACAGAGGCCTAAAACTTTGATGAAGGCATTAAACCCCAATTCAAACATTATCAGGGTCGAAATTGGCAAAAAACAGAGATATAAAAATTCTGTCGGAGCCAAAACAGGATAACTGAACAGTTTTGGTAAAATGGCTATAACTTGGTGTAGAAAAATCGAAATTGAGCTCCATTAGTGGCGTTTAAAACTAAATTCATAGAGGTTTCCAACGATATAAAAATCAGATTCTAGTTCATGTCCTACAACTACCGGCAAGCTCAAGAAATTGACTGAAATTCACCACCAAATGCTGGAATTTTTCATATTTTAGCCAAATCAACCTATACAAACTAGTATATCCACTTAGCAAAGCTAATAAAGCAAGATTCAACTTAAAGCAACAATATAAAGCTGAAATCTCATTACCAAAGTTGAAAGGGTTAAATACCAAAAACCCCCTTGTGGTTTGACTGATGTTCACTTTACCTCCCTATGATTTGGAAACCTACAATTTGACTCTCCGTTGTTTCAACTAAAGTAAAAGTCTGACGGAAAACATCTAAACGAACGTCTGAAAGGAAAATGTCAAAATTGCCCCTCTATAAGTCAAACCCTTGGAAGAATGTTTCGTTCATTTGAGAATGGGTAAAATACCAAAAACCTCTCTGTGGTTTGCCAAATGTACACTTTACCTCCCTATGGTTTGGAAACTTACAATTTAACTCCCTGTCGTTTCACCTAAAGTGAAAGTCTGACAGAAATACTGTTATTGTAGATGTTTTCTGTTAGACTTTCACTTTAGTTGAAACGACAGGGAGTTAAATTGTAGGTTTCCAACCATATGGAGGTAAAGTGAACATTAGTCAAACTACAGGGGGATTTTTGGTATTTAACCCAAGTTGAAAATTTCATTTCACCACTCAAATCGACTAACAAGTCATGAAAATCACCATAATCAAAACTAAAAATCACTTATAACATGTATCTAAGGTAAATATAGTTTCTTGAAACCCATACCTTGATCACCTTCTTGAAGATAGCAAATCCTAGCTTAACACTCCAAAATCTCTCCACCAAGACCTTTAATCTTCCTTGAGTACCACTTTTTATGGAGTAGATTTGTTAGTTTTATGGTACAACTTCAAGATCCAAGCAAAAATGGAAGTAGAAAATGAAGCTTTTCTCTCTTCTTTTCTCTCTCTCACATTCGGCCAACCATGGAGGAAAATGAAAGAAATGAAGACAAAACAAGGCTTCAGAGATAAGCTTAAGTTGGTCTAGTCAAGTCTGGTGTCAAAGTTTTAAACAAGACTTAATACTACTGTGAGACCTCGAAATTTTACTTGTCTTTATAACCCTTATGTGAACTCACTTACCTTTGATTCTCGGTTTCTTTAATGGTTGAATTTGAGCCAAGAGAGTGAATTCTGTTAAGAAAAGTTTCATAATCTCAAGTTGTTAGAAAATCTAAAATTTTCGCAGGAGGCTCTGCGCGGTTTTGGGAAATTGGCTATAACTTCGTATAGGAAAGTCAGAATTGAGTTCCGTTTATTGCGTTTGAAACTAGACTCATAGGGTTTCCTACGGTATAAAATTTAGAGTTTGATTCAATCTCTATAAATTCCACAAAATTGGCAAAGTTGACTGAAAATTCTGCCCTGCACAAGTAACAATAGGAATGTTGTAGTAGCTTATGGCTCAATTTGGACCAACTTATGAACTGAATCTCTTTGAGGTGTATTCTAAAGATTATTAGTATTTGAAGTCTAGTTTTTAATAGGCCAAGTTGTATAAATTTTTGATAATTATAACTCAAGTTATGATTTTTCTAAAGGAAGGGCATAAGTTAGGGTTTTTTTGTGCATACTAAGGTTTTTGGTGTGTCTTTGGTGCATTTTGGTAGTGTGATCACTTGGTGAGGTGTGTGTACTAAATTTGATGGTTAAGAGTGAGTTTTAGATAAGAAAAAGTGTGTGATTAGAAGTGATAATAATAAGTGAGTGAATCATAAGTGAAAACACTAGTACGCGCGAGTTAGGGAAAAACGGCTCGAACCGACGTGCACCATTTGCTACCGATTGAGTGCACCACTTGAACACTACTTTATTACCTTAATCTCCTTGTTATTAATTGAGAAAAATCAGCCCTAAATATCTTCTCAATGCAGCAGAAAATTTGGACTAAAAAAACAAGAGAGAAAAGAAAAATTTGACCTCCAATCAAAGTGTGACACTTGTTAAACTTTGACCAAACCAATTTCCATCTTCTTATCTTTCCTTTTGGCCACTTTTTCTTCATTCTCTCTTCATCATGGCCGAAACCTCTTGAGGGAAAAACAAAGAAAGAAAACTTCCATGCCTACCATGATTCTTACCTTGTTTGAGTGAAGATCAACAAGAACAACAAAACTAAACCGAACAAAGTGGCAATAAGGTAGCAAGGAAGCTTGTAGTGGAGTTTCTTTGGAGAGGAAAGGCTTGGTTTTAACTTTCTCTTGGAGGATTGAAGGTAATAAGCTGGAAAATTATCTTTCTCTTTCTATTCTTGCACTTTATTAGGAAGATGACTTGAAATTGGAAGCTTTATGGAAGATATCATGAATTTGTGAAGATTGGTGAAATTTCCAGCTTAGGGTTTCATTTTCCAACCTTGATTTGTGTTTTTTAGCTATGATATGATGGTATCTAACTTTGTTAAGGACTTGTGTGAATATTTATAGCTTTATTCTGAATTTTTAGCTTTCAACTAAGAATTTCCAGATTTAGCTATAAAATTCAGCTTTGTCAAGCAATTTCCAGCAAGTGTAGTGATTCTGCCCTGTTTTAGAACCAAACGGACCTGCATATTCGTCCATGATAAAGGCCGAATCAGGTCTTGCTCAAAACATTAAAGTTGTAGGGAATGGAGTTAACTAGCTACCTGTAAAATGTTAGCTCAATCGGAGCACTGTATCCTATGAAATGACTGAAATACCCCTGACTGCCCAAAAGCCCTATTTCACAGGCAGCTTTCTGTTTTCTCTGAGATTGCACATTTTGACCTTGCGAATGCACGAACTGGGTGTCGATGTCTTCATAGAAAATGTAGGTCTCTGTCTTAGCTTTGAAATGCAATAAAATGTAACCCAATCTGATAAGCGTAGCTTCATCTGTGACCAAAACGCCGGAAGATGTCAAACCTGTTACTTAGTTATTCTTCTTTAATACTAGTTTCCAGCTTTGATTTTGATAGTTGCATTGCTAGAATTGCCTTGTATTTGGATGACATTGAGCCTAGTTGAAGGGCTATTGTGTTAAGATTGCTTATGTGTGAATTTGGACTAAGTTGAGGAAAATAATGAAGCCATAAATGGCTGGAAAATAGCTAAATACAAAGGGCATGCCGCCCAAATTTTCACTCGAGGATTAAGCGTGTGTACTCGCGACTTGAACGAAAATTTGAGGTCGAATTGAACTTGGATTGTCCATGGTATTTGAGTTTTCTTTTGGTAAAGGTATATAAGCTGAAATTTGGCCGAAACTCGTACCCTTGGAAAAATGAAAGTAGTGACCACTCGGAATATGTTTTCCTCGTCTTTTGGACTTAAATGCGAATTCCAAAGTTTTAGTTGTTTCTTTAGCAACACTAAAAGAGCGAGCATGAATTTTTCTAGAGTTTGATACGTAACATGAATTCTATCTAAACGAGTTTCATTTACTTGATCTGTTTAAAGCGAAACTCTTAAGTTTCGAACCCTAGTTAATTTCAAGCTTTTAAATGATATTGTATCGCAGATTTGGACTCCAACCAAGGAGTTACACCTGAACGTGATTTTGACAAGCACTAAATCTTTGGTGAGTGTTCCTTGTGTGTCTGTACAATAAGTGACTATGTGACTATTTGTGAATGTTTGCTTGAATGTTAAATGCTTTCTAAGGATTACTAAATGGATTTTCGATAGGCGAGTGTGTACTTTATCGCACTCGATCCAAGCCAAAGTGAATTTTCAATGATTGAATGCTACTTGTGCATGGATGTAAGCCTTTTGGCCGAATTGGGCCCTTGCCCTTCGTTGCCAGCCGACTCGAGCCAGAAGCGGACTCGGTCGGGCGGTTGGTGACTGTGGGACAGTGCTTTGGTATACTCTAGTATGACCACGAAGATTGGTGGAGACTGGCCAGTGAATCGGCTAGTGGCGGGAAATGAAATGAATGAATGAATGTCAAGAACTGGAGGAGTTTTCACTCGCAAATGTTTTCTAATGTCGGAGGGATAAGGAAAATGATTGGCGAATGAATGAATGAATGACTTGAATGAATAGCTCCAAGTAAGCACGTATCCTTCCAATGATTGATTGTTTATTTCTTGAATGACTGGATATTACTGTGCAAAATGTGCAAATTGTTAAATGTAACGTTTCCCTAATTTCTATACCTGATTACTTGTTTGGGAATCTCACTGGACTTTTAGCTCATTCCACGCCATTTGTTTTCCTTACAGGGGGTACGAGCGAGGCGTGAGACTGGTACAGGCTAGCATAGTCTAATTTTTGAAATTTTACGATTGTACTCGCGCTAGTGCTCGGTTAGGGTTGAATGTATCTGGAATTCACAACTTTTGTTATATTTGGGATTGTATGAATGTTTCGAAAAGATATGAATGTAAGTACACGTTCCAAGTTTGGGAACTGTTATTTCACTTATTCTTGAGGTTATATCTTATTTTATTTGTTAAGAGTGAATGAGTCCTGGCGAGAGTTGGGCAGGCGGTCCACCAAACCCTGGGGTACACCCTAGGGGGAGGTGGGGTCGTCACAACTACGGCTACAAGTGGCATTATCTAAGCTAATATATGTCCTTTTGTCTCCTAATTGCATACTAAAGCACCAAGTTCCAAATTAATCCTTAGCACGTCATAAATAATATCCCTTAGCACATCACTTCCACCATACTTCGAAAATTTAACGCGCGTCACACCTTAGTGGGTCCCACCACCTTAATGCACTTCAAACTTATCATGTACTAACTTATACAAGACAAATGTTTTAAAAACTTGATTCACTTATAAAAATATCTAAGTAATTAAAGCAATGAGTTAAAGTAAAGAAAATGTATTCGAAGAAACAAAATACAAAATACAAAAATACAATAAATTTATGCAAATGTAAAAATCATTTCAAATCATTAATTAATCAAGCAAATGAGGTGCAACTATGTTAAAATAAAGTAAAAATAGCAAGAATTTAGGTCGTCACATTCTCTTCCTCTTACACAAAAATCCGGGGTGTCACATGATCACACTACCAAAATGCACCAAAACCCTAACTACTCTAACTTTAAAGTAAAAGTAAAACTCTTGACTCAACTAATGAAATCACCATGAAATTTAGGGCTAGTAAATAGTTAAATAGCCAAGTAAAGAAATATAGAAGGAAATATAAATTAATGGTACAAAAATGGGAGAAAATTCTAAAAGAATTTTCGGGTCCTCACAAACTTAACTGCGACGGCCCCACCTCCTCCTAAGGCGAACCAAAGGGTCGGCGGACTGCCTGCCCAGCTCTCGCTAGGACTACGGATCAAATCATTCATAAACCTTACCAAACGGACCAAAGAACTTCGGGAAAACGAATCATCGGAAAGCGCAAAAGGACTGTGGCCACGTCAAAATCCGACCAAATTTTTTCTTCCTCGTTCAGGCTTCGCACTCGTTCGATTTCCCCAATGGATACAAGAAAGTTCACATAACCATAGAAACGTACAATCTCAAACGAATACGCTTGAAACACTTGATTAAACACTTATATACATATATACATCAGAGTCTTCAACAAGTTAACTGGAAATACAAGCCATAGTAACCATACGTATACAAAATACAATTAGGGTTTCGGTTACAGAGGAGCATGATCAAAAGAATGTCTACACTAGCTCGACTCTTTCTTCAAAAATCATAACTCTCAAAATATTGAACCCTGTAAGGAAAACAAAGATAACGGGAACGGGGTGAGCTTACGCTCAATGAGTTACCACAAGTACAAGTAGTCAAGAATCATGGCATTTCACTTTCAAGGCACATATACACAACATATAAGGAAATGAACAAATACCTAAAATAGAAAGGATACTGGTGGCTCTCAAGAGCCAAAATTCCCATTGCAGTACTTGATCCCAACTCGTTGACGCTTCGTCAACGTCCGAAGAAACAACCATGACCGTAGATCCCACTTGACATCAAATTCCGTCCACCAAACATACCCCTTGCTGGACCCGAACACCACACCTACTCGAGTATACCGGAAATCCAGAGTCTCCAATACCCCAAAAATTTCCCAGAAACAGACTACCGTGGCTCGTTATCTAATCGACCAGGCCCTTGCCGGCTCAATTCGAGTAACTAGCCACAGGATTTGAGCTCAGAGGTCACAGAAGGGTCGTTGGATACAAGCCTCCAAACGACGTCAGAACAGACATAGATAACAGATTCAAATTCACACAGTAAACGATCACACAGGCAAGAGAACGAGTGTGATAAAGTACACCCTCGTCTCATTCAGAGTAAACAGAGTTCATAGTCATTCAAGTCACAGATTTCAAGTACAAAGCAACCAGTTAAGCAACAAATCAGAGGAGTGGTACACTCACCAGTTCAAGCAAAGATAACTTCAAAAGTTTTCTCCCAAAGGATGGCTTTGATCACCGTCAGGTCCTAACAACAACCAAGGTAAAACAATTATGGTTCTCCCATCCACAAACCCAGGAACGGAATGCACAAATGAGCCCCGACTACAAGTCGTCTGCCTAGTCAAGTTAACTACTAGGGCAAAGAAATAACAATGTGGCGTTGGAGTAAAAAGGTAGCAGTTGGTCGTAAAAACATGAACAACCCTAAAACCTTTCGCTCAAGTCGCGAGTACATCCAACTAGCCCTCGAGTGAAAATTTGGGCAGCACGCCCTTTGTATTTACCTATTTTCCAGCCATTTATGGTTTCATTATTTTTCTCAATTCAGCCCCAAAATCACACACAAATAATCTTACCACGATAGCCTTTCACTAGGCTCAATGTCATTCAATTACAAAACAATGCTAGCAATGCGACCGGAACTAATGTTCAAGACAAATAACAAAATAACAGGTTTGACATCTCTTGGCGTTTCGGTCACAACCGAAGCTATGCTTATCAGATTGGGGTACAATTTATACCGTTTCGAAGCTAAGACAGAGAACTACATTTCTTATGAAGGCATCAACATCCAATTCGTGCATTTTCAATACCCAAATGTGACATCTCAGAGCAAAACAGAAAACTGTCCGCAAAACAGTACATTTCGCAGTCAAGGGTCTTTTTGTCATTTCACATGGTACAGTGTTCTGATTGCGCTGAAATTTGTAGACAGCTATTTAACACCATTTCCTACAACTTTCATGTTTTGACCTCAGCCTGATTCGGCCTCTAACATGGACGTACATACAGGTCAGTAACAAGGCAGTTTCAATCTTAAGGCTGGAAATTTGAACTTTTACTCTAGAAATTCATATCTAACAAGTACTCTATCATCAAAACCATCCATTACTAGCTCAATAACATCAATTAATAGGTAAATAACCATAATCAAGGGTGAAAATGTAAACCCTAGCTAAACATTCCACCATATCATGCACAACTCACTAATTAACCGTCATAACCCAAGATTAAGAGTTTCTATCCAAACTTTAGCAAGATTAAGAAGAGAAAAAGGGAAGACAGCCAAGATACCTTCCAAAGAGTGCTTGTAGGTGAGAACCACACTGTGACAGCCCCACCTTCCCCTAAGGCGAACCAAAGGGTTCGGCGGACCGCCTGCCCAGCTCTCGCCAGGACTCGTTCACTCACATCAAAGAAAGTAAGATAAAGCCTCGAGAATAAGCGGAAACGAAACCCAGACTTGAAACATATACTTACATTTATCCCAAGCTCAACCAAATATACAGTCCCAAATGTATACATAAGCTTTAAATTCTTAGTACATTCCAACCCTAATCAAGCACTAGAACGAGATCAAAAGCCAAAACAATACAAAAGGCTAAACTATACTATACAGGTCTCTCGCCCTTACTCGCAACCCCTGTTAAGGAAAACAAAAGACGTGGAATGAGCTAAAAGCCCAGCGAGGTTCTATATACTCAACTAAGCAATTAAACATGGACATTAGCATGTAATAACAAGTAATCCAGGTAACATTTACGATATAAAGCAAGAGTAACACATTCATTAAAAGGATACATGAAGCCATTCGTTCGTTCGTTCATTCATTCGCCTAATATTTTCCTTATTTCTCCGATCATTAAAACATTGTTTGTAAGTGAAAACTCCTTCATTTTCTTGTCGTTCGTTCATTCATTTCATTCCCCACGCTCCGCCAACGTCGTGGTCATACTCGAGTATACCAACATTCACCCAGGTCACTAATCGCCCGACCGAGTCCGCTTCTGGCTCGAGTCGACCAGTAACAAAGGGTAAGGGCCCAGTTCAGCCAGAAGGCTTACATTCATGCACAAGTAACATTTAATCATTCAATCATTCCAATGTCACGTTCATTTGGGCCGAGTGCGATAAAGTACACACTCGCCTAGTAAAAATCATTTTTGCAATCATTGAGAACATTTAACATTTAATCAAGTATTTCAACTAGCCACATAGTCAATGAAACATAACGTATATAGAACACTCACCTAAGCAAGCAAAACGTCCAAAGTATCCCTCCGGATCTCAACCCTAGTCTCCAAGAAACCCTAAGAGTAATCAAGAGAATACATTATGGTTCTATCATCAAAATATGTGGGTGAGTCAAAGAAATCCGAATAAAACTAATACAAAGTAAAAGTATGATTTTAGAAGTGGAAAGAGTACATTTTGATCAAAGGAAATGAGTAACTAAAGGTTTTCCCAAACCAACCATAGAATTAACCTCAAAAGAGTTTTAGAAAATTTCATCGGAAAATTTGGAATAGTGCCACGTCAGAATCTGGCCAGAACTTGGCCGGCTACACGGGCGGATAATGAACAGTAGTTTTTCCTCATTTTTCGTAAAAACGTGTTTTTGGCTCAAAACTAACACATTTGCAAAGAATTAATGTATAACAAGTATCTTGGTTAAAAATCATATGAGAAAGGTAATTAAATACCTTGAATTCACACTTTAAAACCTTGCGCGTTAAAATTAGGTTTTGTGGCCGAGAAACCCTAGGCCACTCCTTTTGTTTCGGAACGAAAATGAACACGTATTTGAAGTTCGAAACTCGACAATTGGAACCAAACATTATGGTACAAATGGAAACGTACAATTGCAAGTAAAATGGCTCACATAACACTACTCAAGTGAAACTAAGAATGTCTAAGCAAGGAAGTTCAATCGCATTCCAAAAATCACCTTTCAAACCTCATTTCCATTCACTCAAGTTCAAGAAAATAAACGGACAGCATTTCCCTTTGTTTTTCCTTACTTTCCATGCTACAACCCAACCACCAAATCATACCATTCAATCACAATTTCATATACAAACCATAAGCTATCAAACACCCTTAAAATGCAACCAATTGAAGCTTTACAGCCATCCAAAACCAGGCCCAAATATTCCATCATAACTCAGCCACACAACTCCAATTCAGTTGATTCCAAAGCCATATGAAAGCTAAGATACAGGGCTACAATTCTTAAGAAGGCATCAAAAGCTAATTCATTCATCTTCCCAGCCAAACGAGCCAATTACAGAGGCTGATTACCATTCTCGGACAGAAACAGGGCAGCAGGGGTAAAATAGTAATTTCACAGGTTACAGTGCTCTGATTGAGCTGAAATTTTACAGTCATAATCTACACTCAATTCTATACAACTTTCATGTTTTGAGCTAAGTCTAATTCGGCCTCCATCATGACCGAACAACACTGATCAGATTAGGGCAGAAACATTCACACTAAATCAGAAATCTAACCAACTCTCCACTAATCCACAAAATCATCCATTAATCATGTTAGCAAGCCACCATAGGCCACTAATTTGCAACTATTGGAAACAAAAAGGATGTTCTTAGCAACCTACCTTCAAACCTCAAAGAAAGTTGGGTAGCTTAGACTTCCTCCTCCCAAAACAACTCCACCAAGGCCTTCAATTTCCCTTAGCTAGCACTTGTATGGAATAGATTTCAATTTGGTCGGTTAAAACTCAAGATTTGGCCAAGATTAGAAGCTAGAAATGGAAGAGGTTTTCCTTGTTTTTCTCTTCATGAAGTTCGGCCAAGGCAAGGGAAAATGAGAGGAAAATTGGTCAAAAATTTGGTTTGAAGAAAGTTAATCTTCTTGGTCAAAGTCCAACTTCCAATCAAATCATGACACATGGCCTCTTGAAGTTTCTAAGCTTATCTATTCTCCTCCAATGATTCAAGTAGCTAACTAACCTCTAATTATCTTCTAACACCATGTAGAATAATATCACTTAGTATTTCATCACCTAATCGGCAAAATTATATCGCACTAGCGGGCCCCACATCGAACAAATGCACTTCAAGTTACGCACACTAACTTGTACTAGCAAAATGATTTAAAAATTGTACTTACTTGTAAAATGTACAAAACATTTAATATTTTCAAAGGACAGTATAAAATATAGGCACAGAAATAAAATAATACTTGAAAATGTGAAAATTTTCGGGTTCTCACACACACCACTTTCTTCCACAACTTTTACCACACAAAGCTTCCTAAGTACTAAAATGAAAGTTTAATCGGTTCCAACTCAAACAAGATGGATTCAAGGTGAATTTGCTAGCTTTCCTTCCTCTCTTTTCTCTTTTCAACTCACGACCAAATGTGCAGAAATGAAGGCTGAAATAAAGCTCCAAGAAAGATAAGAAGGTAGGAATTGATTTGGGTCAAAGTTTAACAAGTGTCACACTTTGATTGGAAGTCAAATTTTTCTTCTTTTTTCCTTTCTTTTTGGTCAATAATTTTGGCTCTCTCTCTAGGATAATTATGGGCTGATATTTATGAAATAATAACAAGAGGATTAAGGTAATAAAGTGGTGGTCAAGTGCTGTATTCAATCGGTAGCGAACGGTACACGTCGGTTCAAACCGATTTTCCTTAAATCACGTGTACTAGGGTTTTCACTTACAATTCACTAAATTATTATTATTACTTCTAATCACACACTTTTTCTTATCTAATACTCACTCTTAACCACCAAATTTAGTACACACACCTCCACAATTAATCACACTAGCGGGTCCCACGTCCAATATACACTACTAACGTCACATAGACTAACTTGTATCGGAAAAATGTCTTAACAACTTAATTCCCTGATAAAAATCTCTCAAAAATTAATATAAAAAAGAAAGGTATAGAAATGGTATGCAAGAAAATAAAATAATGACTAGAAAATAAAGAAATTTTCGGGTCCTCACATTAACATCTTTCAATACTTTGCAAAAAACATACTTGTCATCTTTACTTAAAGTTAAACATGCTGGTAACATGATTGTCTTACCATCGACCTTTTGAGGATGTAAAGATGTCTTGATTTTCATCCTCTTCATGTCACAACGTATATTCAATGTGTCTTTTGAATTTGCAAAATTCAAAAAGGTAGCCACCAAGTTATCACAAAAGTTTTTCACTATGTGCATCACATCAAGATTGTGATGAACTAAATTATCCTGCCAATATGGAAGCTCCCAAAATATACTTTTTTTTCTCCAATTCCCACTAGATGTAGATGTACAATCTCCTCTCTTTCGCTTGTGAAGGTCATCTTCCCAATATATTGTTAATGCAGTAGAAAGTTGTTCCAATACCTCATATCTAGACAAGCAAAGAAGCTTGCTCTCATATTCTTGTGTTCCATCAAAAAGAGTTCTTTCTTTGCAAAATTTATGACCGGGAGCCAAGAATCGATGGTCGTCTAATTAGTACAGTTTCTTATACTTCTTTAACTAGATAGAACAAGTTTTATGCATATAAATAGGACATGCAAGTTTGCCCTTGGTACTCCATCCAGACAACATTGCAGAGGCAAAAAAACCGTTAATTGTCCATAATAATGCAGCATGTAGGGTAAACATCTGACTGTTAGAAGCATCGTATGTGAGCACACCACTATGGAAGAGTTCTAATAATTCTTCTAAAAGTGGTTGAAGATAGGCATCAAGTTTCTGACCAGGACTTTTAGGACTATCAATCAGGGTGAAAAGAATAAAGAATGACTGTTTCATACACAAATTTGGTGGTAAATTGTACGATATTTGCACAACTAGCCATGAACTATGTGTACTTGACATAGACCTAAATGGATTAAAGTCA
This sequence comes from Coffea humblotiana, assembly GCA_023065735.1. Taxonomy (NCBI): domain Eukaryota; kingdom Viridiplantae; phylum Streptophyta; class Magnoliopsida; order Gentianales; family Rubiaceae; genus Coffea; species Coffea humblotiana. Next base: position 14,619,599 of record CM041217.1, read on the forward strand.
TCAGCTGCTAATCTAAGTCGCACATTCTGACTATCACTTGCAAATAAAGGATTTTTTTCATCAAAAGTTTTCCAAGCAAGTGAGTCTTCGGGGTGCCTTTGAACACCATCATCAATTTTTTCCTCTGCGTGCCACTTCATCAGCGAAGCAATTTTTTGACGACAAAAAAAATTTTTGAAGTCTTTTTTTGAGAAAAAATATTTCATTTGTTTTTCTATCACTTTCTCACCACCTGACTTATATTTTGGTGTCTCACAAAACTCACAAATATCAGCAGTCTCACACTTGTCTCGATACAGGATACAATCATTTGAGCATGCATCCCAAGTCTCAGATGTGAATTCTAGATCATCAGCAATCTTTTTAGCTTCATAGTAGGATTTGGGAAGGTTTGACGGTTTTGGAAACGCTCTCTTCAATAATTCCAATAGCATAGTGAATGATGTTTCAGTCCATCCACCCATTACCTTCAATTGTAGCAAATGAACCATGAAAGAAAGTTTTGTAACTTCATCGCATTCAGAATATAGTTCACATTCTGCATCTCATAAAAATTTCAGAAAAACTTTTGTTTCCTCATTAGGCCCACTGCAATTGTCAGGATTGTTGAGTGATTGATCACTACTAGAGTTGAAGTTATTTGTATTTGGAATTCCAAATGCATCATGTACCAACCCAATCATATGATATTCTGGTTTTTACAAGAGTCTCGACGGGTTGTTTAGCAGCGATCAAGGGGTTCTTGGATTGTTATCAGGCATACTCAGGACAGAAGGTGAATGTTCAAAAGAGTTCCTTTATTATTTCTTTGCATGTAACGGATGAACACAAGAATCTGGTTTCATCTTTGTTAGGGTTTCGGCTGCTAGAGTTTCTGTTTACATATTTGGGTGCTCCAATTTATAGAGGTCTACCAAGAAGTATATTATTTGATACAGTATTGGCAAAGATGCATGCTAGGTTACTACATTGGAGTACAAGGATGTTGTCTATGGGGGGGGGAAGTTGATATTGTTACGTCATGTGTTGGCATCCGTTCCGATGTATTTGTTGCAAGTGTTGAGTCCCCTAAAGGCTGTTCTACTCAAGTTGAGTAGGTTGTGCAATGCTTTCTTTTGGGATCAAGGGATGGAAAATCGTAGAATTCATTGGTCTACTTGGGACGGTTTATGCTTTTCATTAGAGGAAAAGGGCCTTGAGTTTTGTTCTTTTGGTGATATGACCAAATCATTTGCGTGTAAGTTATGGTGGCGCCTACACTGTAATAATTCCTTATGAGCATCTTTTATGCATGAAAAGTATATTAAAGGCCAGTATCCTGCGTTGGTGTCTCAAGATTGCCCTTCGGCTGTTTGGCACTGATTAGAGGAGGTATGGGAGTTGGTGGAAGCTAATATAAGATGGGTGCTAGGTGAGGGTATAGTGGACTTTTGATGGGATAGATGGTTGTTTGATGAGTCGTTGGCGTCAGTTTCGGGACAGGATCAGCCGCCACATTTCTTGGTAGCAGAATTTTATGATGGTGATGCTTGGAATGAGGAGCAGCTATTGCAATGGGTTCCTCTACACGTTATTCAAGTGATCAAGGATACTTACTTCCAAAGCTTTGTGAAGGATGAATTGGTATTGCATCCATCTAGTTCAGGTTATTTTACAACTTCTTCTGCATGGTGTGTGAGGACCCAAAAATTTTCTTATTTTATTTTATTTTATTTCTTCGAATACATTTTCTTTACTTTACTTTATTGCCTTAATTTCCTAGATATTTTTACAAGTGAGTCAAGTTTTTAAATCATTTTCCTTGTATAAGTTAGTACTTGTTAAATTTGTAATGCATTATGGAAGTAGGACCCACTAGTGAGGTGCGTGCGATAAATTTTTGAAGATTAGAAGGAGTTTTGTGCAAACGGATATTATTTTATAAGGTGTTAAGGGATAATTAAAGGTTGGCTAGATATTTTAGTGATTGGAAGACAATAGGATGAGGATTAACCCTTGGATGCCATTTGTCATTAAAACATTGGACTATTGACTTTGAGTAAGAACTTTCTTAACCTTTTATTAACAAACAAATTCACCAAAAATCCTATCATCTTCTCCCCTCTCTTGGCTGACTCCTTGGAGAGAAAAAAAGGAAGGAAAACTTCATCTTTAACCTCTAATTCTTGCTTGAATCTTGAGTTTTCACCTTAATCTTGCAAATCACTCCATAAAAGTTGACACTTAGGGAGGATTAAGGGTTTTGGTGGAAAGATTATGGAGGAAGAAGCACTTGGTTGCCATATCTTCATAAGGTTTCAAGGTAACTATATTAAGAAGCCCACTTTTCTTTTAATACTTGCATAAGAGTGGATTTAGGGCTTGATTTTAGTAGTTTTCATGAAAAAATTCATGGTTTGAGTGGTAATTCAAAAATTTCAGTTTTGATGGTGAAATTTCAGCTTTTATATGATGCTTTGAGTTTGGCCATGATTTAGTAGCTTTGCCATGTGAATCTTCTAGCTTTTACAAGTTATTTTGACTTGCTTATGGAAAATTTCAGCTTGTAGTTGAAATTTTCAGCTTAGGGTTTCAAATTTCAGCTTTATTGTGGTTGATTTTAAGCTAGAAAATTTGATATTTTGGATGGTTTTGTGGCCTTAATCAAGTGTACTTTATAGCCTTTAACTTGTAGTTGTGATTGAGGTTGGATTGCTACAAATATTGGTGTTGAGTTTGGATAGAAAAGTTAAGAAAATAAGGGGAAGTGTTGCTGGAAATTTTCCCGCAGGAGACTCTGAGCAGTCTTGGGAAATTATTATATCTTGGTGTAGAAAAATCCAAATTGAGTTTCGCTTGTTGTGTTTGAAACTAGATTCAGAGTGCATTCTACCGTGAAAATCAATTCCTATGAATATCTATGATTTTCCAAAGTTGACTGAATTTTCACACCTGCTCTGTTTTTCTACTTGATGAAGCAACAACTTGAGACTGGAATTTGACTGATTTATGGACAGAATCTTACAAATGTGTATTCTGGAAAATTGTAGTTCTTTGAGTCTATTTTCCAATGGTATAAAGTTTATAAATTTTGGACTCAAGAAACTTGCGATACGATTTTTCAAATAGTGTCGCGCAAAACTGGAGAAAATTCTATTTTCTAAACTTGTTCTTGTTTCCATTTCCAGCTTTAAGTTGGAGTTGTTAAACCATTTTGAGCTTGGTTTTATGAGTGGAATTGAGGTTTTCTCACAGCTTTATACTTTTGAGTTGAATAGTGATTATTGATTGTTCAAGGCCGAGTTTCCTGACTAGCCCTTAGTCATTATTTGAATAGTGCGTAGCATGAAATCCTTATTTGATGGTGTTAAAGGGTTAGTATAGGATGGTAGGACTTATTGTGAGGACCCAAAAATTCCTTTAGAATTCCTCCCATTTTTTTTTCAAAAAATTAATTTATATTTCCTTCTATGTTTCTTTACTTGATTATTTAACTACATACTAGCCCTAAATTTCATGGTGATTTCATTAGTTGAGTCAAGAGTTTTACTTTTACTTTTCAAGTTAGAGTAAGTTAGGGTTTTGGTGTATTTTGGTAGCGTGATTAATTAGTGAGATGTGTGTATTAAATTTGGTGGTTAAGAGTGAGTTTTATATAAGAGGAAGTGTGTGATTAGAAGTGCTATTAATAAGTTAGTGAATCATAAGTTAAAACACTAGTACGCGCGAGTTAAGGAAAATCGGCTTGAACCAAAGTGTACTGTTTGCTACCGATTGAGTACACCACTTGACCAATACTTTCTTACCCTAATCTCCTTGTTTTTATTTCATTTAATTTCCCCTAAATTAACCCTTAAGTCAGCCACCATTTTTTACCAAAGAAAAGGAAGAAAAGAAAAAAAAAAGAAACCATCTTGTGGTGCCAAGTGTCGGAAATCCAAGGAACTTTGACCAAGTTTATTTCTTTCCTTCTTATCTTGCATTTTGGCCATTTTTGCTTCATTTCTTGTTAGCTTGGCCGAAATTTTGGAGAGGGAAAAGAGAGGAGAGAAACCTTCCATTTCCAACCTTGAATCAAGCCTTGTTTGAGTGAAATCAACAAAACTAAGCCGATTAAAGTTTCATCTTGGTGCTTAGGAAGCTTGGTGTGGTGAAATTTTTGGAAGATAGTGGTTTGTTTTTCACTTGCAAGAAGCTTTTGGAAGGTATAAGGTTTGAAACTTCCTTTTCTCTTGCTTAATCTTGCTAAATTTGGTATAGAACCTTTCAATCTTGGCTTGCTATGGTTGATTTCCTAGTTTTTGATGGTGTAGTAGAATTTTCAGCTAGGGTTTGCCTTTTTCAGTTTTGATTAGTGTTGTTTAACTAGTAAATGATGTTATTGAGATTGGAAATGGAACTTGTGAAGTGATTATGGGCTTGAGTGTGACTTTGTAGAGTTAAAAGTTGAATTTCCAGCAGGTGGTAGTGAAATTTCAGTTCTGCCCTGTTTTTGGTATCAGATTGGGCTGCGAATTTCTCAATGTTTTAGATTGAATCAGCTTTTGGACAAAACATGAACGTTATAGGGTTTTGAGTTAAATTTCTACCTGCAAAATGTCAGGTCAATCGGATCACTTTAGCTTAGGTTTTGGTCAGAGCACTCCTGACTGCACAAAAAACTCTAATATTCCTGACTTGTTTTCATGTGCTTCTGACCGTCCCTTTTTGACCCTGAAAATGCGAGAACTGGGTGTTAATGTCTTCATAGGAAATGTAGATCTATGTCTTAGCTTCGAAACGCCATACAATTTACCTTGATCTGATATATCTAGCTACAGTTACGACCAAAACACCGAAGGATGACAAAACTGCCATTTATCAGTTCTTCTTTAAACTGGTTTCCAGCTTTGGTCCATGGTGATAAGTTATTATTTGGTTTGTGTGGTTGGTTTTGAGGCCTTGAATAGATGAATATTGTTGGTTATCACTTGTGGTTGGATTGGAGGATTGTTGGCTTGTGAATCCAAGTTGTACTTGGATGGGAAAAGTAAGAAAATAGGAGAAATGTTGCCCAAATTTCTATTACTTGCTCTTATGAATATTAGTGAGATGTAAGGTTTGATTTTAGGTTTAGTTGGATCTTAAGTTACATATGTATCCTTGAATGCACTTCAATAGTAGTATATGAGTTGTTTTGACCAAGATTTGGTATCAACTAAGATGAAAAGTGTTAGTTTTATCTTGAAAACTTTGAATTACATTTGCTCATTTCAATTTGGGATTGGTTGTTCTTCCAACTACTGATTCCTGGAATTTTCTTTCGTTATGTTTGAATTTGAGAAATGACTCAAGATTTTTCGTGACTTGGAAGGTCAAATGTTATTATTCACCCTAAAACTGTATTTTCATATTTGCACTAGTAATTTCTGGATTTTTGTTGGTTCATCTAGATTTTGATTAGTTGAACCATAATACCTTTTTTGGACTGATCTAGGTTTCTTTCGTGATCCGAAGTACAACCCGGAAGGAAACTTTTGACATATCTCTTACTCATATTGGTGAGTGTTCCTTGTGTGTTTGTACAATAAGTGACTATGTGACTATTTGTGAATGTTTGTTTGAATGTTAAATGCTTTCCAAGCATTGCTAAATGGATTTTCGATGAGCGGCTTTATCGCACTCGACCCAAGCCAAAAAGTGAATTTTCAATGATTGAATGCTACTTGTGCATGAATGTAAGCCTTTTGGCTGAACTGGGCCCTTGCCCTTAGTTGCCAGTCGACTCGAGCCAGAAGCGGACTCGATCGGGCGGCTGGTGACCCTGGGACAGTGTTTTGGTATACTCGAGTATGACCACGAAGGTTGGTGGAGAACTGGCCAGTGAATTGGCTAGTGGCGGGAAATGAAATCAATGAATGAATGTCAAGAACACTGGAGGAGTTTTCACTTGCAAATGTTTTTCTAATAATTGGAGGGATAAGGAAAATGGTTGGCGAATGAATGAACGAATGGCTCCACGTGAGCATGTATCCTTTTAATGAGTGTGTTCTTATTGCTTTTATCTTGTGAATGTTTTCTTGATTAATTGTTCTTCAATGAATAATGTCCTTGTTTAAATTGTTTGATTACTTGTTTGGGAACCTCACTGGGCTTTCAGCTCATTCCTTTAGTTTTTGTTTTCCTTACAGGGGATACGAGTAAGGGCGTGAGACTGGCATAGGCTAGCATAGTCTAGTTTTTGAATTTTTGCGATTGTACTCGCACTAGTGCTCGGTTACGGTTGAACGTATCTGGAATTCACAACTTTTGTTATATTTGGGATTGTATGAATGTTTGAGATAGAAATGAATGTAAGTATGCGTTCCAAGTTTGGGAACTGTTATTTCACTTATTCTTGAGGTTATACCTTATTTTATTTGAAAAGAGTAAACGAGTCCTGGCGAGAGTTAGGCAGGCGGTCCGCCAAACCCTGGGGTACACTCTAGGGGGAGGTGGGGTCGTCACTCTTATGAAGAAGAATTCTAGCTATAATTTGGTATTTGGATGGTGAATTTGTGGCTTTTAGACCACTATGCCTTGTTAACCCTTAGATCACTACTTATACGTGAGTTTTCATTTAAAACTAGGGTGTTTTAAAGATCGAGTGACTTTTCTTCCTGAATAGCTTGTTGAACGTTTTGACAAGAGTAAACGTTATTATATCACCTTACCATATTCTTGCCTTATTTGAAACCTTATTTTGTCCCGTTTAAATTTGTATTTTTGACTTTAGCGTCAAAAGTTTTCCCTTGTGGTTTGAGCAAGGATAGGTGATACTTTTGGACTAAAAGCTTGCACTTGGAGGTTCGACTACTTTATCCAAATTTTTTAAAATGGTGAACTTCTTTGGTTCACTTACCTTATGTATTTGATCACAGGTTTCGAAAGTGAACCCGCGGATCCTTTTACTGAGAAAAGTTAACTTTTCTAAACGCGATGAGTGTTCCAACTGCATGTTCCCTGCTCATTGTTGCTAGAAATTTGCTGGACACTTGATTTGACATTTCATAGGCGAGTGTGTACTTTATCGCACTTGACCTAACTCGACTAAACACTTGGTATCTCATTCATGCATGTACAAGTAACTTGATTTGCATGTGACCTGTATATTGATTTGAAATACTTGAAATGCTTGGAAATGTGACATGTTGGGCATTATTTGTGACTTGGTCAGGGTTAGGCAAGTGTGTCCTTATTCGCACTCGTCCTCCCCTTCTTGAATGATCTTGTACTTGTTTGAACTTGATTGACCATACTTGTGTTTGTACTTGTGCTTGACTTGTAAGTGTCAAACGGCAGCATGTACCACACTCAATCCGAGTGGGAGGTGCCTCTCATCCTGTCTCAGTACTTTTATCTTGATTAAGGCGATTGAAGAGTTATCTTATCGACCCTAGTGCATGTACTACAACACTCAATCCGAGTGGGAGGTGCCTCTCATCCCGTCTCAGTACTTTTATTTTGATTAAGTCGATTGGAGAGTTATCTCATCGACCCTAATGCTAAGCAGCAGCATGTACCACACTCAATCGGAATAGGAGGTGCCTCTCATTCTCGTCTCAGTACCTCTATCTTGATTAAGTCGATTGGAGAGTTATCTCATCAACTATACTTGTTCTTGTTTGGGTATACTCGAGTATTACCACCACCATTTCTATTTGGTGTTCGAGCCCGGTAGGGGGTTGATGGATGGATGGAGATAAGTGGTGCTTTATTGGACTTGTTACTATATCTCAAACGTTAATGGAGTGTCAACGGACTTGGAAAATGTTGCTGCGGAACTGGCTGCAAGTGAAACACTATATGGGACTAAGTGCTACGCTTGAATTCTGGCAGGAGCCACCATATCAGCTGTATCAACGTTTGAATCCTGGGTGCTCTGCCTAGAACCTGGCGGAAGCCACCGTATCAGTACTATATCCTTTTTCTTGCTGGTGTTAAAGTGCTTATCTGAATGCGTGAACGGTCCATGACATTATTTGTAACTGTTTATTATTTTCGTTCTAAGATTTTGAGTTATGTGGAAAATATTTTGCCAATTTGACTGCATGTTTTCTTGGAACCTCATTGGGCTTTTAGTTCATCCCTTTATTTGTTTTTCTTAACAGGGTGCGGGGATGAGAGAGACAAAATAGCACTAGTTGTATTAGGAATTTTAAACTTGTATTTGGCCGATACTATATTATAGTACTAGTTGTTCAAACTCTTACTTTTGAGTTGTACTTTGACTTGTATATTCGGATGATTTGTAGCATGTACATGGTATATTGAAGAATTATAATGTTATTGATTTGGCATTCAAAGAATAGTGAGTTCGAAATTTGTAGTTCTCATTTTAAGTAATTGCCATCCTTTTTACATTTGGTGAGGTGATTGCATTACTTGTATTTTTATCCGTTTAGCTGTGCACCTAAGTATGAATGTTTTGTGATGTTGGATAGATGCAATATTTCTTGAGGAATTTTGTGCTTAATTTGCAGTTAATGTTATCTCTGAAGTTAATTTGAGTGAGTGAGTCCTGACGAGAGTTGGGTAGGCGGTCCGCTAACCCTTGGGTTACGCCCTAGGGGAAGGTGGGGTCGTCACATGGTGGACTCGTTACTACAACAACGGAGGAACATTTCACTAGTGGACTCGTTACTATGGTCTTTTGTGATTCCATTAAAGTTATCATTTTTTGTTTGGAGATTGATTTGGAATTATTTGCCTTTAGATACAATTCTTCACAAACGTGGTGTTTACCTTCCATCCAGATGCCACTGTTCTTACAATGTTGAAGAGACAATTGTGCATTCATTCTTGTTGGGGTCAGTAGCGGTGGAGGTTTGGTCTCATTTTGCTAGGAGATTCGGGGTGGTCATGCAGGGTGTGGGAGTTTGTCTTCAATTTTTTAATGTGGTTTTACTCTAATCCTTTGGCATCTAAGGATCATATACGGGTGCTCTTTCTAGTGGTCATTTGCTAGATTTTGTGGTTAGAAAGGAATAATGCTCGTTTTAAGGGTGGCTCCTGTCAAGCATTGAATATTATACGCTAGGTGGATCAATTTATCGAATTATTGGGACTTTTGAGATCGTTTAAGGTAACACATTTTAAAGGGGACAGGGATTGTGAGTTAGCTCGGTTTGCTACCGTGTCGGCTCAAATGGTTCGTCATGTGGCGATTGCTTGGGTGAAACCTCTGCTGGGGCAATTCAAGCTCAACTCTGATGCAAGTGTTGTTAATGGGCGTGCTTCTGATGGAGGTTTGGTTAGGACTCACGAAGGAAAATTGGTATTTGCATACTATAAAGAGATTGGAGATTGCGATGTACTTTTGGCAGAAGCTTATTCGTTACTACATGGCCTGCAAATATGTAAGGAGAGAAGGGTTTGGCCTTTGCAGGTTGAGGTGGATTCCTTGGTGCTTACTAGTTTCCTCTTTCCACGAAAATTAGCTAAATGGCCGTTGTGTGTGGTATTAAGGAAAATAAGGAGGTTATTGTTGTATTTTTCGATCTCTGAGGTGCATATTTTTCGCGAGGCTAATTTAGCTGCCGATACAGTAGCTTCTCTCTATTTACATTCAGATAGAGTTTTTAAGGATATTTCCACTCCCTTCGATTGTTAGAGGTGCGATAGCTTTAGATGCTAGAGGTGTTCCTTTTGTAAGGATGGTAGTAGACAAAGTTTTGAACTTTTGTTATTGAGGTCAGGATTGGCTCCTCGAACCTGTTGTACTTGTTTTATTGTTTAATATATTAGGGGTTGGCCTCCCTACCTCGTGGATGGGGTTTTGCCATTAAAAAAACAATCATATCATCTCCCATTTCAAAATTCATTGCCCCATTGTTGGCTTGGATTGTAGGTGGGGCAACATATGTTGCTCCATATGAAGTTCAAACCCAAAAATTACCCGTAAAGCCATACTTGATCAAGCGTCCCTTAACGGTGCTTCTATCCATAAAGTAACGTTTGTCACATTTACTACATGGGCAATATATTTTGTCATTTTTATTTTTCCTTTGATAAACAAAGTCCAAGAACTTTTTAACATTTGTAGAGTATTCTTCTGCAATTCGTTCTTTAGAACACATCCATCATCTATCCATATCTAAACTCTTGAACCTATATATCACTCATCATAATCAAATTTTCTTGTTAGTGCATAAGAATACTATTAGAGAACTTGACAATGGATATTAAGCACAATTTTGCATTGAAATAAAAAAGAAATAGCTACTAATTGCCATCAAATAAGCAAATACAACACAAAAAATAGAAAATTAAATCAAAGAATGGTTTACATTAGTGGACTCAACAATAACAATTATCTTCTTCAAATAAATAATGTCAACTTACCTTTGTTAAAAGTTGCACAATGCTCGAAATGTGTTAATTTCATTTGTTGCCTGCCACATGTTTAACAAATGATAAAAACTATTCTTACAAATGAAGCATAGAATTTATTTCATCAACTTATACATATAATTTTTCTTAGCTCACATTAAAAAATGATATACAAGCATGCAAGATAACAGTCCAACCTTCTCAATTCCTTTGCCTTTACTAACCATATGAACAAAGCTTGTCTATCAAGGTATTGATCCTAGGCAACCTTCTTCACCAAAAAATCAAACAAAGTCATCTATTGATGCATTCCTATGCGCAACACATAGAAAAAGAATTAGCAAAGGTTTTCCTTTCACCCAATCCCAAGACCCTTTTCCCAATCATTAAAAACATTCCATTTTAATTTTTATGTTCCTTTTTCCAATTACAATAATACTCTTTTTATTCTAAAGCAATCAAAAGCATACCAAAAACACATTACAAGATGATGCGATTCAGTAAGATGAATACTACTAAAAAAATGTAAACATTCAGACCTTTAACAATATTATTTGATATCACAATATGTAGTAACTTTTCATAATAGTTGTCCAAAGTTGCTTGAGTAAATGTATAGTAGATCCTAGTCATAATAGTTTTCCTTTCACCCAATGCTTAAGTGCTACAGTGAACCTAGTCATGCATTTACAATCCCAAAGTAATTCAAAATTTGTCAAATGTATTTTTGTCTTTTTTTTGTTACCTAGCATAACAATGCATCAAATTCATGTACATTATTATTGTTTTGGACATGTTAGTTAGTCTAGATATCAATCGCTGCTATTTTCACTGCAAATAATCATTGTAATATAGCGACTATGGTTAGAGGATATGCATTAGAAAGGTCTTGACTGATGTAAAAAGCACTACCACACCTGATAAAAGATAAAAGTGCAGAAGACTGAACATTATGCCAAAAAGCAAGAGATGAAATATTGCTATTACATGAAGAAACTCATTCAACCAATCAAACAAAAGTACACAATTAGGTATAAATGAACATTAATAAAATCAAGTAACAAGCTTAGATTATGGCCTTGATGTCAGGTTTCTCCCTCACTAATCATGGAGCGATTAACACAAATATTTTCTGGTAAGATGGAAGCTAAATTTAACAAAAAGAATTACCTGATAATAAGAATGGTACACCGATGGATTTGAAGAGGCACACTTGGTTTGGATTTTCTAAACTCTAGAAAAATTCCCCCTCATTTTATCAATGATCGCATGTACAGTTTTGGAGAGAAAAGCCCATGGATTAAAAGAAGGAGAATTGGAAAGATAGAGAGTGGAAGGAATAGTGGGAGAGATAGTGGTGTCTAGAAATTGGAAGTGGGAATATTGAAAAACTTTCTGCCAGTACTATGTTGTTTAGTAATATACGGGTGTTATTGTAACAAAAATTGGAAAATATACCATCTTAAAGAGGGGAAATTTCTTCAAGTAAAATAGTGAAAAATTGGAGGGAAGTGAAAAATGGTGTGGAAATCAATTTCTTTAAGGAAAATACGTACTATTACAAGAAATTTTTGGAAATTATATATAGAGACGCACACCATATAATTCATTGTTGGAAATTTAATTTTAAATGCAAAAATTATTTGAAGAAATTTATTCTTTTTCCACAATTTTATGTCCACAATTTTGCATTATACATTTATGAGTTAAGGACATCATATGGAGGTATTTTACTTAAGGACATAAAAAAAATTGGTTTGTACCTTTTTTTAGTGCTTTTGAAAAAACTGAAATCTGATGTTTCAATTCATTGAGTTACTAAATTGTTAAATACTAAATTTGATACATTTGACTGTATATCACATTAAGTGATAAGTGAATAGCTTACTACTTATTTTTTGGAGTAAGTTTTGCCTAGAAAATTAGTTCCAATTAATTAAGTCAAATGTTCTATTTTTTTGTTATCAAATATGTCTAAACATGTTAAGATCTGAACTCAGGATTTCTCTCAATTCCGCCCAATTAGTTTATGCAATTTTTTTAATAAACTGCTATCTCGCATCCTGGCAGATAGGGTAGCTGTGACGACCCCACCTTCCCCTAGGGCGTACCCCAGGGTTTAGCGGACCGCTTGCCCAACTCTCGCCAGGACTCACTCACTATTTCGGATAATATAATTCACAACTTCTTAACGTAAATAAAGCAACAGTTGTCAAATTTGAAACATACAAATACATTCATTTCTGTCTCAAACTTCCATACAATCCCAAATACATCAAAAGATTGGAGTTTTAAATACATTCAACCCTAATCGAGCGACTAGTGTGAGTACAATTACAAAATTTCCAAAAACTAGACTACGCTAGCCTGTACAAGTCTCACGCCTCGCTCGTACCCCCTGTACGGAAAACAAACTAATAAAGTGAGCTAAAGCTTAGTGAGGTCCCAAATAGCAAGTTAACCAATAAGTACAAGTGACAATATCATAATAGTAAAGTAGCGAGCATTAACAAATCAAGAAAATGAGCAATAACACTTCGGATGACCAAACATTAAATATTCAGCATTTCATGTAAAAGGATACAGTTGCTCTTGTAAACTAGTTCCACCATAGCTTAATCATATAGTAGTTGACACTCCGTCAACTTTCAAGTAAGGTAACTAGTCCAGTAGTACGCCACTTAACTCCAATCTCCGTCCACCAACCAAACCCCTTACCGGGCCCGAACTCCAAGATAAACACTGGTGGTAATACTCGAGTATACCGATTAGTCGAGAAGATAACACTCCACTCGACAAACTAAAGACCCGGGGTTCGTTATCGAATCGACCAATCCCTTACCGGCTCGACTCGATTAACTAGCCACAGGGTTTCTGGAATTCCAAACAAGATACGAATCATATGCATATACATCAAGTCACTTTCAATCAATGAACAAGAATATAGCACATTAGGGCAAGTGCGATAAAGTACACCCTTACCCGATCAAACCAATCACATATCATTCGATCACATTGGTCAAGTATTGAAAACAAGTATTAAGTTCAATCAGGTATTTGGAAGCACTCACCAAAGATTTAGTGCTTTTTCGGATCACGTTCAGGTATTACTCCTGGTTTGGAGTCCAAATCTGCGATAAAACATCGTTTAAGAGCTTTGAAATCAACTAAGGTTCGAAACTTAAGCGTTTCATTTAATGAAAAACAAGTAATTGAAACTCATTTGGTTCCATGTCCTAGAAAACTCATGCTCGCTCTTTTAGTTTTGGTAATAAAGTGAGTAAAACTTTGAAATTCCCATTTGAGTCGAAAAGACGAGAATAACGTATCTTTATTGGTCGTTACTTTCATTTTTCCCAACGGTACGAGTTTCGGCCAAATTTCATCTTATATATCTCTATGAAAGTAGACTCGAATACCATAGACAAATCAAGTTCAATTCGTCCTCAAATCTTCGCCCAAGTCGCGAGTACACACGCCTAACCCTTGAGTGAAAATTTAGGCGGCACGCCCTTTGTATTTCGCTATTTTCCAGCCATTTATGGCTTCATTATTTCCTCAATTCAGCCCAAAGTCATACATAAGCAATGTTAACACAATAGTCCTTCAACTAAGCTCAAAGTCATCCAATTACAACACAAGTCTAGCAATGCAACCGGAAACCAATTTTAAAGACAAAGGCTAAACAGCAGGTTTGACGTCTCTTGGCGTTTCGGTCACAATCGAAGTTACGCTTATCGGTTTGTTGTAAATTTTATGGATTTTTGAAGCTAAGACAGAGAAATACATTTCCTATGAAGGTATCAACATCCAGTTCGTGCATTTTCAAGGTCAAAATGTGCAATCTCAAAGAAAACAGAAAACTGTCCGCGGAAAAGAGCATTCGGCAGTCAGGGGTATTTTAGTCATTTCACATGCAAAAGTACTCCGATTGAGCTGAAATTTTGTAGGAAGCTAGTTAACTCCATTCCCTAAAGATTTCATGTTTTAATCTAGACCTGATTCAGCCTCTATCATACTTAGATATACAGGTCAGAAACAGGACAGATTGGCCTACAATTTCTGGAATTTGATGATTCGATGCTTGAAAATCACATTTGTGTCTTGAATCACTACCCCAAGTCCCTATCTAAGCTCATCAACATCATATACTAGATAAAAAAAAGAATCACAACTAAAAATACCAAACCCTAGCTAAACATTCCACCATATCATGCAAAACTCACTAATTAACCATCATAAAAGCTTCTATCCAAACTTTAGCAAAATTAAGAAGAGAAAAAGGAAAGGCAGCCATGATACCTTCCAAGGCTGCTTGTAGGAGAAAACCACAACCCTTCCTTCCAAAACTTTACCACAAAAAGCTTCCTAAGTTCTCAAGTGAAAGTTTAATCGGTTTAGATTTTTGATTCAACTCAAACAAGGCCAAAAATCAAGATTGGAATTGAAGTGTTTCTTCCCTCTTTTCTCTCTTAAACTCTCGGCCACCTTGGAGGATAATGAGGAAGAAATGAAGCTCAAGGAAAGATAAGAAGGTTGGAATTGGTTTGGTCAAACAACCCTTGGATGGTTGCCAAGTGTCGCCTCAGATTAAGTCCTTAATTTTTTCTTCTTTTTCCTTTCTTTTTGGTCAACAATTTCGGCCCTCTCTAGGATAATCAAGGGCTGATATTTCTGAAATAATAACATGGATATTAAGGTAATAAAGTGGTGGTCAAGTGGTGTATTCAATCGGTAGCGAATGGTACGCGTCGGTTCAAACCGATTTTCCTTAAATCGCGTGTACTAGTGTTTTAACTTATGATTCACTCACTTATGATTATCACTTCTAAACATACACTTTTTCTTATCTAAAACTCACTCTTAATCACCAAATTGAGTACACACTCCACACTGATTACTCACTCTACCAAAAGACGCAAAACCCTAATTTACGATAACAAGAAAACGAAAGGAAAAACCCTTGATTCTATGTTTGATTGCAATTTTTGAGGGAGTGAATGAGTAGTAAGGCTATTATAAAGGAATAAATTCCAAATAAAAGGGAATTTTAAGAAAAATATAAGGGATTTTACAAGTCCTCATACTCTCTCCCCCTTAAGAGAATTTCGACCTCGAAATTCATACCTTTAGTCGCAAACAGCTCCGGATACTTCTCTTGCATATCTTTCTCCAACTCCCAGGTTGCCTCCTCCACCTCATGGTGTTTCCATAGAACCTTATCCAGTGGGATCTGCTTATTTCTCAAGTCCTTCACCTTCCTATCCAGTACTCGAATGGGCCGTTCCTCATAGGCCAAAGACTCGTCCAGTTCAATATCTTCTAGTGGCAAAATGTGAGTTGGATCCGGATGATATTTCTTAAGCAAAGAAACATGAAACACGTCATGGATCCGAGACAAACTAGCTGGTGTAGACACCAAATTTTTAATTTTAATTTTAATTTTATTGATAATTATTATCTATTTTTATTTATTAATCTCATGACTTTGCTTTTAGACATTTTTTAGCATTTTAGATATCAAAATTTTAATTTAGCTTTATTTATTATTTTTTATTTTAGTGATAATTATTATTCATTTTTGCTCATTAGTCTCTTAATTTTTGTTTTAAGACATTTTTAGCATTAAAATTTATTGAAAAAGAAAATTGTTCACAAAAATATGCTTTAATTCTTTTAGATTCAATTTTATAACAATTAGTTGTTTGTTTACCTAAATTAAGTGAAAATTAGTAAAATATATAATAAAATAAAAAGGAAAAATCATCAGTCAAAATCAAAATTTTTTTTAGCATTTCATTTAATTTGGTTAATCTTGTTTTATTTTCATTTTGGTTGATAAATTATTTCGTTATTATTGATTATAAAAAAAAAGGAAGGAATCAAGCTCACGCGCGCGTGAGCTGCACACGAACCAAACTTCTTTAGTTTCAGAAACCATGCGCGAAGTACAGAAATGCAGCCCATCCATTTTTCCACCATTTCTTTCCTTCATTTTTCTTCACCATCGGATCATCTTAATCCCTAACCACCTGGCTTGAATCTAAGAACTAAGAAGAATCTAGATGGAAAACAATCCAAGGGCCCGTGAGGTAGGTAGCAGAAGGGAGTTTTTATCGGAGCCCTTGAGTTGAGGGTTTTGGGAGTTCTCATCTGCTATAAAAGGCTAGCAAAGGAGAATCGAGGGTTCAAGGGGAATGACGGCTGAAAAAAGCAAAAGAGCATAGAGAGGTGGCGGCTGGAGGTAAGAAAAACCGAGAGAAGAGATAGAAAGAAGGGGTCTTCGGGCAAAAAGAGATCTGGAAAATTTGAGGAGATATCTCGAGAGCTGAAGAGGGAATCAAAAAGAAAAAAAACTGGAAAAACAGATAGAATAAAGGGTTGGCGGCTAGAAAGAAAAGGAAGAAAACTGAGAAGAGAAAGGAAGGAAAAAGTTACGGGAAAGGGCAGAGGGAGGAACCGAGAGTAAGAAACCAAAAGTGACGGCGGCTGAGGAAAAAAGAGGGGTCTTGGGCTGGAAAAACGAAGAAGAAAGAAAGCAAGAAAACTAAGGGAGAAAGAAGGAAGGAAAAAGCTACGGGAAAAACCAGAGCTTTGAAAGGAAATCCCAGGTTTTGATGTTTCCTTGGTTTTTCTCTTGTGTTTTATCCATTCCAGTTGATAAGGTTTTCTTTTTCTGTCTCGGTCATGCATGACTCTCTGTTCCTTCCTTGTACATGCGTTTGTTAGTTCATCTTTCTATGGTTTCTGATGCTCTTGAGAAATTCGTTTGCATTTAAAAGCTTTAGGGTAATTGGATGTTCAATGATTAGTGGTTTGGCTAGAAAAGCAGTAACTTTCGATGAATCTAACTTCAGTTTGCCGCAAGTTTTTTCCTTTTCTGCATTTCCGTGGTTAGCAACATGGTTGGATCTTCTGGGAATGGGCAATATTATTTGGGTAATGTGATTAAAAATGGGCTGAAGCCATTACACTGGGGTTTGTTTAGTGACTCTGTGGAGTTCGTCTGAGTTTTTTTTCGCATGAACAGATTTAGGTTGAATGAAATTGCTGCGGAAGATTTTTGTGTATGTGTGTAGATGTCGAATTGCTGTAATTTTGTTGCTTGAAATCAGAGATTGATGTTTGGTTCAGAATTTAGTTATAGCGAAGAGAAACTTGCGCATTTGCACTGAAAACCCAGAAAATTGGGAGAAAGTTTCATGCGTTCTTATGTTTTGCTGTTTTTCTTCTCGTTTCATTGTTTGTTCTAGAATTCGCTCCTTTATTTGTGAGTTGAAGGGCCAAGCTGATGCTTGGTGATCTTGTTTGAAGGCTGTACAACCTTATATGCTTGAACCGAAACTTGGAAACAAAGTCTGGTGTGTGAATAGATTTCCGGATGGTGATGATGCAGTTGCAGAAAGTTTATTTTCCAGTTTTTGCATGTTCTTTCTTTCTGAATTTTTTGTGTTTAAGTCTAAGAATTTTATGTTGAAGAGTGGAGAATATTTGGTGATCTTGTTGCCTTGGATCAATTTGAGTTTGGTTGAGATATTAGTTGTCCATTTGAGATTGGTTTTAAGAACCACATTGGAGAGCTCCGAATTGCAGAAGCATTGTTGCTGAAGAAGGAAGCTTTTCGTAGCTTTGCATGAAATGCTTTTCAAAAATTTGCCTTTTGACCCCTGGATTTTGGTTTAATGCTACTTTGGCCCAAAAATTGGGAAAATATAATCAATTTTATCCCTTCAACATATTGTTTTCCTTTGGCATGCTTTAATTTGATTCTTAGACAGAATATTCATGAGTTTTGGGATGAATTTTTGAAGGTTTCATGATTGTTTGATAGATTTATAGTTTGACTTGGTGTTTAGTAAAATAATTAGGATTATAGGTAATTTTGTTTGTTTGATTATAGAAAATGAGTTTTTCATTCATCTTTTGTGAAGTTTTAGCATGTGATTTTGATAGGTCCCATCTTAAGCCATTAATATTAGTATTTCATTTTAGACTCTTAAAACTTTTTAATTATTTTAATTAGGTCCTTGTTTGCTTTAATTTCTTGAATATGGATGGTTTATTTTATGTAAATACCTTAAGTGATTTCATTTTGTGTTTAATTTTTAATTTAGTGTTTATTTTCATTTCATGTGATTATTTATTAATTAAAGTGATGCCTTGACCTTTTCTTTGTTTTTGGAGGGTAAATAAATAATTTCGTTTCATTAGGGCACCAACTCAAGGGAGGTACACTCTATCCCTTATTTTGACTTTATTTGATCTTATGTGCCCTTATGTGACTTTATGTGCTTAATTGCATGCCTTTTGAATGTTTTCATGTTATTTATTTTTTTATTTGTTTTAATTTTGTATATTTATTTTAGCTCAATTTTGATCATTTGAAGGGCATTTAAATGCCACAATTGTAATAGTTAGGTTATTATTTCATTTTATTTAATTCTTTCCCCCTTTAGATTGTAGTTAGGGCCCCAAGTGTAATAGTTAGGGCTTTATTTGCTTTATTTGCTTTGTGTGTTTTGCATGCCTATGTGTTGCGTGTTTATCGCTTTCCTAGAACCTTGCATCTAGATATCATGCTTATTTGCTACGTGTTTATGTGAACTTATGTGTTTATTTGCTTTTATTAGTTTTACATGATTAGTTAGTTATAAATGAATGCATGACGTCACCACACTAGTCCAACGTTAGTTGTGGCCCCTTTCCCGATTCCACACTAGTCCAACGCTAGTTGTGGCCTTTTGTTTCAATTTTTCTACTAGTCCAACGCTAGTAGGGACTTATAGATATGGGCTAGTCCAACGCTAGACCCTTAGGAATCATTCTACGCGTTAGATCATGATTGTGTGATAAAATCACTTCATCTCATGCATGTATTTTCACTTTTTAGGGTTTTTACCATTTTGCATGACACTTTTCTTATATATGTACATCCCTTATCCCATATTCCCCTATGTTTATATCCTTTATCCCATATTTTCCCTTATATATATATTCCTTACCCCTTTGTATGAAAACAAGACATTAGACTTGCATTCCATTTAAGAATTAGAACTAGGTTAGTACATTTGCATGATTAGAAAGGAGAAATACTCCTTGAATATGAGATATGGACGAGTTTGGCTTTCTAGTTTTAGCACGCTCGTATTCCTTCTATTAAAGGAAAATTGAGTCACGAACATTAGTTCCCTGTACCCGTTATAATGCATTCCTTTAGGACATGTATATTTGTACATAATTATTTTCCTTTTCTTTTCTTAGAGTCTCATATTTTTTGCATTATTCGTGACCTCTTTAAAGAGTCCCTATTGGGCATCACAATTAATGTGATTGACATCTATTAAGCTTTGAAGAGATATTTTGACCCCCCGATACCCCCTTAGGTCTAGGGTTTGCATTCATATAGTACATCCAAATGTGATAAATATTTAGGTTAAAAATAAGAAAATCTTTGACTAAATCACGCAACTAGTCTTGGTTAGGTCGAAAGAGTGCCTCGGATTTTTATCCTTGCCTTCCCTTTCTTCAAATGTGACTTCCGAACCTTTTTCTTTGATTTACGTGGACTTGGAGTCGTTTAAAAAGGGTTTTTCTACTTTTTTTTCTTTTAAAATTCATTTTAGGTGACTTGGTACACCTTAACTCAATACCAAATGGCGACTCCGATTTGTTTATTCAAAAACCCTTTTTAAACTATAATTTGGGCAAAAAATCGTCGCAGTTATTAAACCCTATTTTAGGCCCATTTTCTTTGTTTATTCTTTACAAATCATTTAAGCTCATTTTTTCAATCAAAAATCAATAAAAAATTCATTTTCTAAACATTTGTTTTTCATTTTAAAAATGGGGTGCGACAGCTGGTAACTGTAGTTGATAAGCCACCTTTCCTATTCGCTGGAGTATATTAAAAGGTCCTATGTACCTCGGTTGTAACTTTTTCCCCTTTCCTGCTTTAATTTTTCCTTTCAATGGTGTAACCCTAAGAATATCTCCTATCTCAAACTCCAAATCCTTCCTCTGATGATCGACATAACTCTTTTGTCGGCTTTGAACCGTTTGAAGCCTCTGACGAATTACCTTTACCCTTTCGTAGGCTTCCTCAACCCATGATATCGTGGCCGGATCTATGATCTTCCTCTCTGCTACTTCATCCCAATGAATAGGTGATCGGTACCGTCGCCCATACAATGCTTCATAGGGGGCCATTTGAATAGAAGAGTGATAACTATTGTTATATCTGAACTCAACCAAGGTTAGATATTGGCTCCAACTCCCTCCAAAATCTACAGTACAGGCTCTCAGCATATTCTCAAGAGTTTGAATGGTTCTCTCAGACTGTCAATCGGTTTGAGGATGATACGCTGTACTATAGCTCAACTTAGTTTCTAGTGCCTCTTGCAGCTTTTGCCAGAATCGAGATACAAATCTTGGGTCCCTATCGGATACGATACTCACTGGTACCCCATGTAGTCTCACCACTTCGTCCATATAGAGTTTGGCAAGTTTCTCTAAAGAGTATTTCATATTAACTGGCAAGAAATGTGCAGTCTTAGTTAATTGGTCTACTATCACCCAAATCGCATCATGACCTTTTTGAGTTCGTGGCAACCCTGATACGAAATCCGTCGTTATGTGCTCCCATTTCCATTCAGGTATCTCTAAAGGCTGTAACAGACCCGACGGTTTTTTATGCTCAGCTTTCACTTATTGGCACGTAAGACACTTTTGTACAAATTGGGCAATCTCCGCCTTCATATTATCCCACCAATACAGGCTTTTGAGATCCTGGTACATCTTACCACTACCTGGATGCACCGTATACCTAGAACGGTGAGATTCCTCCAAAATCTCCTTCTTCAGTTCTTCATCCTTAGGTACAACGACGTGATTTCGAAACCTTAAAATCCCATCAGGACCTAAATTAAAAATCAGGCAATTCTCCTTTCTTCACTCTTTCCACCCACTTTGTACCGATGGTTCTTTCATTTAGCCCTCTTTAATCCGATTCAACAGTGTCGACTTCACCTCAATATTTCTAAAAATAACTTTCCGCGGCTCTAGACGAGGGTTCCATTCACATACATTTTCTAACAAGCTCCACTCTCCCACCATTAAACTGCTAGTTGAGTCTTTCGACTTAGAGCATCTGCTACAACGTTGGCCTTTTTGGATGGTAATTAATCGTACAATCATAGTCTTTTTAAAAACTCCACCCACCGACGTTGTCTCAGATTTAGCTCTTTCTGAGAAAATAAGTATTTAAGACTCTTATGATCCGTGTATACCTCAAAATGTCACCTCATACAAATAATGCCGCCACTTCTTCAAAGCAATACAACTGCCGCAAGCTCTAAGTCATGGGTTGGATAGTTTTGTTCATGAGACTTTAACTTCAGAGAAGCGTAGGCAATTACATTCCTATTTTGCATCAGAACACACCCTAAACCCTTCTCTCGAAGCATCGTATAAACCGAATAGCTATCCTTCCCGTTGCGCAAAGTTAACACTGAAGCCATGGTCAATTGCTTCTTAAGCTCTTGGAAACTATTTTCACACTTAGCATCCCAAATGTATTTTCCTTGTTTCTTGGTCAAGTTAGTTAGGGGTCCGCAATTTTTGAGAAATTCTTTATAAACCGGCGGTAGTAACCCGCTAGACCTAGAAAACTTCGAACTTCGGTAGGATTCTCCGGCTGTTTCCATTTGGCAACAGCTTCCACTTTAGTCGAGTCTACAGTAAGTCCATCTTTTGGAATTATATGGCCTAGGAAACACCACTTTCTCTAACCAAAATTCACACTTGCTAAATTTAGCAAACAACTAGTGCTCTCTTAGGGTTTGCAACACTATTCTCAAGTGTTGTTCATGCTCTTCCCTTGTCTTCGAATACACCAGAATATCATCAATAAACACCACCATGAATTTATCCAAATAAGGTTTAAACAGCCGATGCATTAAATCCATAAAGGCCGCTGGGGCATTGGTTAAGCCAAAAGGCATTACCGCAAACTCGAAATGCCCATATCGAGTGTTAAAGGCCGTTTTTAGCACATCCTCCTTTCTAATTCTCAATTGGTAATATCATTTTCGAAGATCCAACTTAGAAAACACTACGGCCCCTTGTAATTGATCAAACAACTCATCGATGTGGGGCAAAGGATATTTGTTCTTAATGGTTACTGCATTCCAACCCCCGATAATCAATGCACAACCTTAAACTCCCGTCCTTCTTTTTGACAAATAGCACTGGAGCGCCCCAAGGTGACTCGCTCTCATGTATGAATCCCCGTTCTAGCAAGTCTTGCAATTGAAATTTTAACTCATTAAGTTCAGCGGGCGCCATTCGATAAGGGGTTTTGAAATGAGAGTAGTTCCAGGTGCTAGGTCAACCTTAAATTCAATCTCTCTTTCGGGTGGCAATGACACCAGCTCCTCCGGAAACACTGGATACTCATTGATTACCGGCATATCTTCTAACTTAATCTTTTCTTCTGGAGTGTTAACTAGAAAAGCTAGATAACCCCGTGCCCCATGACTAAGCAATTTCCTAGCCCTTATTCCCGAAATAAGGGCAGATGAGGCTAACATACCCCTCACGTCTAGTTTTAGAGTTGCCTCACCCGGTATGCAAAACTCAACCACCTTCATACGACAATCTACTCGAGTATGATAATGAGTTAGCCAATCCATTCCTAAAATAACATCGTACCCCTTAATGGATAGACTTATAAAGTCAACGACTAATTTCCGCTCACCAAGCCAAATATATCGCAGTTTCTATACACCTCATTGGCAAGTAAAGATTGGTTTACCCGTAGGTGTCTTCACTTCTAGGTCATATGGTAGCCTTTCGGCTTTCACATCAATTCCAAACATAAATGCGGGACTAACAAAAGAATGGGTTGCACTAGGGTCTATCAAAATTTTGGTTAGACGATGGAAAACAGGAATCGTACCTTTCACTACCTCCGATGATTCAGGTACCGATTGCTGGTCCAAAGAGTATACCCTGAATGGCACCCTTGACCTGGTCCCTCCTACATTGGTTGGTTTAGGGTTCGGTTTGCCAGCCGACTGAGCATCACTGATTAGTGGGCAATTGGCAATTTGGTGCTCCGTACTTCCACACCTTAAATATTTTTGAGTTTTTCTCTAGCAATTATCCTCGGTATGGTTCGATTTTCCACAATACCCACACGATACTCGGGGGCGGATGTCTGGCCTCCCTGTGGGACACCTCTCCCCTGTCCCCTTCCACTCTGAGCTCCCCTCGGAGTACCTCCCCAGGATGAACCCGTAAACCTTCCACCTCCAGCTCCACGACCGGCTTTAGGGGGTGGCATGTTTCGATCACTATGTGCTGCCCTTGATTTCCACCAGACGCCCCTCTCCGTTTTGCGTGGAAAGTCCTTACTTATGCTCTCGCAATTTCTATTCTCTGGGCCTTCTCCAAAACCTCCGTAAAAGTGTTAATTTGGGCCGCCGCTAAGGCCTCCTATATCTCTACATTGAGTCCCTGCACAAACCTCCTTTCCCTCTTTTGCTCCGTAGCTATCAACTCGAGAGCAAACTTCAATAACTTAGTGAACTGAGTCTCATACTTAGATACACTTAGGGTTCTTTGATGGAGATTAATGAAATCATCTTCCCTTTTTTCCTGAACTATCGGTGGGAGGGATTTCTCGTTAAACTCCCGCACGAAATTCAACCAGGTCCATGCAGTGCCCTCTCTCTCCCACTTAGCCCTCACTACATTCCACCATACCTTGGCCGGTCCCCTCAAACTGAAAAATAGCAAATTGCACCTGTATATCCTCCGCATAATTTAAAGTGGCGAATATATTGATCATTGTTTCTAGCCATTTCTCAGCCACTTCAGGGTCTGGCCCTCCCAGGAATTTCGGAGGGGAAAACTTTTGAAATCTCTCTAGAACCCTATCTTGCCCTATTTCGGTGATCCCTAGGTTGATTCACAGGGGCTTGACCCTGTTGTTCTACCAAACGAGTAAAGATATTGGTCATCTGTTAAATTGCCGTTTGCAACCTGATCCCTCCTTTCCGCTCGGGGGCCAAGTTGCGGTTCAACTGTTCACCTCTTTCCTCTCTCGGTTCTTGCACAGGTTCCCGTTCCTGTCTATCCCCACGGCCACGGCTAGAACCGCGGCCCTCGAGTAGCTCCCTTGATCCTGACTTCTTCTACCTTCCATGCTTCTTGATTTATCAACTATATAAATATAAACAAAATAAAGTACAGGTCAAATAAAACACGTCCAAATCATAAAGCAGAGGCAATAAAACACATTTCAAATAAACATGTCCTTTATACACATAGCAACGAGGTAGAAAGTACTATACAAGCCAAGGGACATAGAACAAAAGCAAACCCTATATACATCCACCTTAACATGTCCAATTCAAAAACAAAAAGGGACGTGTCATCCCACTATGTCCCTAACTACCTCACAAAATCCCTCAAAAACCCTAAACTAGGGGTCTAGCTAGACGCCGACCCAATCGACTCCCAGGTGCAACCGGTTCCTCCTCTGGGTCCTCCTCAGAATCCTCCTCAGGATCACTAGGGACCGCATGCCCTTGACCCTCCTCGGCCAAGTCCTGCGCCACATCCTCCACTAGGGCCCCGCGCTCAGTCAAAATACGGCCGGTCCGGTCTCTCACGTCTCTAACTACCTAAACAAGGCGACCATTAGCCGCCTGAGCTTGCTCCCTGAAGGCATTAGTCCGTTCCTGCTCCTCAAGAACCGAAGCCTCAAGCTCTCGGATCCTGGCACCCTGTACTCGGAGGACTACCTGTAGATGCTCTATCTCCGTCTGGCACCTACGATTGGCGCTACCCAATCGTCTCCTGTCATCGTCAACTGCAAGTACTACCCTATCGAGGTAGAAGTAAGTCTTCCAGCAGTCCGCAGTGTCGGATCTTACGTGCTGGAAACCACCGACACACAGGCCACCGGGACTCTCCTAGTAGGTAAGTACGCGACAGATAGGCCCCTCAAGGTGCGTCTGACCGGTAGGTGCTGGCCGAGATGACCCGGCACGCCCACTGGCATCTTTACTCTCCATAACCTACATTACAAGTAACATCGCGAGAATGAGCAAGTTAGACAAATAAATTTAGGTTAAACACCTATTCGTGAGTGTGAAACCCTAGACTATCATAATCAAACTGTAACCAAACAATATTTGGTATAAATCACTCAATCTACCCAGATCACATCAAATCTAGGTTCTGATACCACCTGTGACGACCCCACCTTCCCCTAAGGCGTACCCTAGGGTTTAGCAGACCGCCTGCCCAACTCTCGCCAGGACTCACTCACTATTTAGATAATATAATTCACAACTTCTTAACATAAATAAAACAACAGTTGTCAAATTTGAAACATACAAATAATTCATTTCTGTCTCAAACTTCCATACAATCCCAAATACATCAAAAGATTGGAGTTTTAAATACATTCAACCCTAATCGAGCGACTAGTATGAGTACAATTACAAAATTTCCAAAAACTAGACTACAGTAGCCTGTACAAGTCTCACGCCTCACTCGTACCCCCTGTAAGGAAAATAAAACTAATAGAGTGAGCTAAAGTTCAGTGAGGATCCCAAATAGCAAGTTGATCAATAAGTACAAATGACAATATCGTAATAGTAAAGTAGCGAGCATTAACAAATCAAAAAAATGAGCAATAACACTTCGGATGACCAAACATTAAATATTCAGCATTTCATGTAAAAGGATATAGTTGTTCTTGTAAACTAGCTCCACCATAGCTTAATCATATAGTAGTTGACACTCCGTCAACTTTCAAATAAGGTAACTAGTCCAGTAGTACACCACTTAACTCCAATCTCCATCCACCAACCAAACCCCTTACCGAGCCCGAATTCCAAGATAAACACTGGTGGTAATACTCGAGTATACCGATTAGTCGAGAAGATAACACTCCACTCGACAAACTAAAGACCCGGGGTTCGTTATCGAATCGACCAATCCCTTGCCGGCTCGACTCGATTAACTAACCACAGGGTTTCTGGAATTCTAGACAAGATACGAATCATATGCATATACATCAAGTCACTTTCAATCAATGAACAAGAATATAGCACATTAGGGCAAGTGCGATAAAGTACACCCTTACCCGATCAAACCAATCACATATCATTCGATCACATTAGTCAAGTATTGAAAACAAGTGTTGAAGTTCAATTAGGTATTTGGAAGCACTCACCAAAGATTTAGTGCTTCTTCGGATCACGTTCAGGTATTACTCCTGGTTTGGAGTCCAAATCTGCGATAAAATATCGTTTAAGAGCTTTGAAATCAACTAAGGTTCGAAACTTAAGCGTTTCGTTTAATGAAAAACAAGTAATTGAAACTCATTTGGTTTCATGTTCTAGAAAACTCATGCTCGCTCTTTTAGTTTTGGTAATAAAGTGAGTAAAACTTTGAAATTCCCATTTGAGTCAAAAAGACGAGAATAACGTATCTTTATTGGTCGTTACTTTCATTTTTCCCAAGGGTACGAGTTTCGGCCAAATTCCAGCTTATATATCTCTACGAAAGTAGACTCGAATGCCCTAGACAAATCAAGTTCAATTCGTCCTCAAATCTTCGCCCAAGTCGCGAGTACACACGCCTAACCCTCAAGTGATAATTTGGGCGGCACGCCCTTTGTATTTCGCTATTTTCGAACCATTCATGGCTTCATTATTTTCTCAATTCAGCCCAAAGTCACACATAAGCAATGTTAACACAATAGCCCTTCAACTAAGCTCAAAGTCATCCTATTACAACACAAGTCTAGCAATACAACCGGAAACCAATTTTAAAGACAAAGGCTAAACAGCAGGTTTGACGTCTCTTGGCATTTCGGTCACAACCGAAGCTACGCTTATCGGTTTGGGGTAACTCTTATGAAGTTTCGAAACTAAGATAGAGAACTACATTTCCTATGAAGGTATCAACATCCAGTTCGTGCCTTTTCAAGATCAAAATGTGCAATCTCAGAGAAAACAGAAAACTGTCCGCGGAAAAGAGCATTTGGCAGTCAGGGGTATTTTAGTCATTTCACATGCAACGGTACTTCGAATGAGCTGAAAGTTTGCAGGAAGCTAGTTAACCCCATTCCCTAAAGTATTCATGTTTTAACCTAGACCTGATTCAGCCTCTATCATACTCGGATATACAGGTCAGAAACAGGATAGATTGGCCTACAATTTCTAGAATTTGATGATTCAATGCTTGAAAATCACATTTATGTCTTGAATCACTACCCCAAGTCCCTATCTAAGCTCATCAACATCATATACTAGATAAAAACAAGAATCACAACTGAAAATACCATACCCTAGCTAAACATTCCACCATATCATGCAAAACTCACTAATTAACCATCATAAACCAAGATTAAGAGATTCTATCCAAACTTTAGCAAAATTAAGAAGAGAAAAAGGAAAGGCAGCCATGATACCTTTCCAAGGCTGCTTGTAGGAGAAAACCACAACCCTTCCTTCCAAAACTTTACCACACAAAGCTTCCTAAGTTCCCAAGTGAAAGTTTAATCGGTTTAGATTTTTGATTCAACTCAAACAAGGCCAAAAATCAAGATTGGAATTGAAGTGTTTCTTCCCTCTTTTCTCTCTTAAACTCTCGGCCACCTTGGAGGATAATGAGGAAGAAATGAAACTCAAGGAAAGATAAGAAGGTTGGAATTGGTTTGGTCAAACAACCCTTGGATGGTTGCCAAGTGTCGCCTCAAGATTAAGTCCTTAATTTTTTCTTCTTTTTCCTTTCTTTTTGGTCAACAATTTCGGCCCTCTCTAGGATAATCAAGGGCTGATATTTCTGAAATAATAACAAGGATATTAAGGTAATAAAGTGGTGGTCAAGTGGTGTATTCAATCGGTAGCGAATGGTACGCGTCGGTTCAAACCGATTTTCCTTAAATTGCGTGTACTAGTGTTTTAACTTATGATTCACTCACTTATGATTATCACTTCTAAACATACACTTTTTCTTATCTAAAACTCAATCTTAATCACCAAATTGAGTACACACTCCACACCGATTACTCACTCTTCCAAAAGACGCAAAACCCTAATTTACGATAACAAGAAAACGAAAGGAAAAACCTTTGATTCTATGTTTGATTGCAATTTTTGAGGGAGTGAATGAGTAGTAAGGCTATTATAAAGGAATAAATTTCAAATAAAAGGAAATTTTAAGAAAAATATGAGGGATTTTACAAGTCCTCACTGTAGCACATCTTCTGCCAGAATAGTGTCCCCCCAACAGACAGGGATATCAAGGGTTGGAGTATCACAGAGAATTTTCTGCTTACCAAGAGATTATCATGGGTACTGGAAAAAAGGCTAGAGGGGGCAATGTTGCGCTAAAATTGGATATGTCAAAGGCTTATGATCGGGTTGGCTGGATTTTTCTGGTCAATGTCTTGCGTAAATTTGGTTTCGGGGAACGGTTTATTGACATGGTGTGGTGACTGGTGTCAAATGTTTGGTTTATCAGTACTTATCAATGGCTCGTCCCATGGCTTCTTTAAATCCAGTAGAGGTCTACGTCCGGGAGACCCCCTTTCTCCTGCGCTATTTGTAATTGGGGCTGAGGTTCTGTCACGGCGCCTTAATAGCCTAGTTACGCAGCCTGGATTTCGGTGGTTCAAAATTCCAAGGGGGTATGCGCAGGTTACTCATCTAGCATTTGATGAGCAACCCTAGGGGAAGACCCTCCTAGAACCTCCCAACTTTGTAATATCAGAGTTGGATCTTTTCTCCCAATGGAAATTGAACTTGATTGTTCTCATGAACTCAAGACCTCTGACACACGAAGGTAATCAGCAAGCTTAAGTAAATAATGATGGATGAAGAGACACCACGATTAGGGAACAAACTAATCGATAAAGTCTGATTTGAATCCTAAGCTATGAACTCAAGAATTCAAGAGTAAGTTCGAATTAAGAACTTGAAGGAAAAATTCTCACGATTTCTGGTTGTAATATTCGTCCCTTATTCTGAAAGACAAGAAGCCTTATATAGGCGTATAAAAGACCTAAACTAAGCTGCCAACAAAACCTAATCCGACTTGAAATTTCCCTTGCTAAACTCGGCCCAAACCCAAGTGCAGCTAGAAAAATCCTAATCAACTTAACACGAACAAATAACGTTGGTGCTTGACTAAAGCAAGCTTATGACCAACTAGATAAGCTACTTTAAGGATTAAAACTAGAGGACAACATGTCCTTTGTACGATTAACAAACTACTAAACTAGGCAGCTTTAAAACAACTACTAACTAAGGTAACAAGTATGAGATCATTCTTTCACTTCAAACGTACAAGTGAACAAGGTAACTTCATGGTCCACCAAATCTTCAAACTTAGCTTGCTCCTTGCTTGTATGGTGAATGATCAAGACTCGTAAAACTTCCTTCACCCTCTTGGATCTTGATCTTGTCATCCGACCACCAATGTTGACCAAAGGATCCTTGACCCAAGGTTGAAGTTGTTGCGTACCCGTATCCGCATCATTCCCTCTCTCCTCGAAAGGATTCGTCCTCGAATCTTCAAAGTTTGTATCAAAATCAAAAGGAAATAGGTCAGACACATTAAAAGATGCACTTATGCCATACTCACTTGGAAGTTCCAATTTGTAGTCATTGTCGTTTATCCTTTCCAGGACACGAAAATGTCCATCTTCTCTTGGATGTAATTTGGTCCGTCGAGATGCTGGAAACCTTTCTTTCCTCATGTGCACCCAAACCCAATCACCAGGTTCGAATACAACATGCTTTCTACCCTTATTTTCATGTGTTACATATTGCGCATTTTTCTTCTCAATTTGAGCTCGAACTCTCTCATGCAAGGTCCAAACAGCCTTTGCCTTTTTGACACCATCTGCGCTTAAACACTCATCAACAGGAATAGGTGATAAATCTAGAGGAGTTAGCGGCTGAAACCCATAAACAATTTCAAAAGGAGAATGAGTAGTAGTAGAATGAGTGGTTCGGTTGTATGCAAACTCGGCAATAGGCAAACATTCTTCCCACTTCTTCAAATTCTTTTGAACAATGGCTCGAAGTAAAGCACCAAGGGTTCGATTGGTTACCTCAGTTTGACTATCCGTTTGAGGATGACTAGAAGTAGAAAATAACAACTTAGTTCCCAACTTTCCCCAAAGTGATTTCCAGAAATAGCTTAAGAATTTCACATCCCTATCACTTACAATAGTAAGCGGTACCCCATGCAATCTAACCACGTCCTTGAAGAATAAATCAGCAACATGGCGCGCATCATTTGTTTTCCTACAAGGGATAAAGTGAGCCATTTTAGAAAATCTATCCACTACAACAAAGATACTATCCATACCTCTAGAAGACCTTGGTAAACCAAGCACAAAATCCATGGATAAGTCTGTCCAAGGGGCATGAGGTACGGGTAAAGGAGTGTACAATCCATGAGGGTTACTCCTTGACTTTGCCTGCTTATACTTTAAACACTTATCACAAATGTTAGCAACATCACGCCTCATTTTAGGCCAATAGAAATGTTCATGCAAAATGTCAAGAGTTTTATCAACGCCAAAATGTCCCATCAACCCTCCGCCATAGGCTTCTCTAACAAGCAATTCCCTAAGTGAACAGTTGGGAATACATAGACGATTTTCTTTGAACAAGAACCCTTCATGCCTATAAAACTTTTGAAATGCACCATGTTCACAAGCTTTAAACACATTAGAAAAATCGTCATCATGTGCATACAAGTCTTTAATGTGCTCAAAACCAAGTAACTTAGTACTCATGGTAGTGATCAAAGTATACCTCCTAGACAATGCATCTGCAACGACATTATCTTTCCCCTTCTTATACTTAATGATATATGAAAAGGAATCAATAAATGCAATCCATTTAGCATGTCTTTTATGCAACTTACCTTGACCTTTAAGGAATTTAATTGATTCATGATCAGTATGTATCACAAATTCCTTAGGCATAAGATAATGCTGCCCACTTCAAGAGCACGCACAACAGCATACAATTCTTTATCATAAGTAGGGTAATTAAGAGCTCCCCCACTCAACTTCTCACTGAAATATGCCAAGGGGTCTATTGTTTTGATGTAGGATAGCCCCTATGCCTATTCCACTAGCATCACATTCAACTTCAAAAGTCAAATCAAAATTAGACAAAGCAAGAATAGGTGCTGAAGTTAACAAATTCTTAAACTTATTAAATGACTCTTCTTGCTCTTTTTTCCATTGAAACCCCACATTCTTTTTAATTATCTCATTCAAAGGTGCTGCAATAGTACTAAAGTCTTTAACAAATCTCCTATAGAAACTTGCAAGACCATGAAAAGACCTTACCTGGGACACATTGGTTGGAGTCGGCCACTCTAAAATGGCCTTTACCTTGGCTGGATCAACACTTATGCCATTTTGCACCAACAATATATCCAAGAAAGTTAACTTCATGAGTGCAAAAGATACATTTTCCTATGTTAGCAAATAATCTATTTTCACATAAGGCACTTAAAACAAGTTTCAAATGCTCAACATGCTCATCTAAAGACTTGCTAAAGATCAATATATCATCAAAATAAACAACAACAAACTTTCCAAGAAAATGCCTTAAAACATGGTTTATTAATCTCATGAAAGTACTTGGAGCGTTTGTTAAGCCAAAAGGCATCACAAGCCACTCATAAAGACCATACTTTGTTTTGAAAGCAGTTTTCCATTCATCTCCTTCCTTTATCTTTATTTGATGATAACCCGATTTTAAATCAATTTTAGTGAAAATGATTGTTTCATGCAAATCTTCTAACATATCATCTAACCTAGGAATAGGATGACGATACTTAACAGTAATGCTATTAATTGCACGACAATCTGTACACATTCTCCAAGTCCCTTCTTTCTTAGGCACTAAAATAACTGGAACTGCACAAGGACTAAGAGATTCACGGAACCTGTTCTTTTTCAAGGAGGGAATCGACTTGCCTTTGGATTTCCTTTGTTTCCTCCGGATTTGCTCTATAGGCTAGTCGATTTGGTAGAATTGCTCCAGGAACAAAGTCGATTTGATGTTCAATGTCTCGAATTGGAGGTAATCCTTTCGGTAGTTCCTCTGGAAAACACATCCTTGAATTCCTGCAAAGAGAGTAAATTGCACTGGGAAGAGAATCGGTTATGCCAAGTGTGTAAAAAGAAGAATAATCAGCTTCCCTGTACATAAGTACTATGAGAAGACTTTGTGCATTCAAAGCCCTATCTACCTCACGCACACTTGTATAGAAACTCTTTTTTTTTTCATTTTCAAGCTCTCGGCCTCACTGAGTCTTTTTCCACTCGAATTTTCTTTTTCACTCAACTCGGCCTCTACTTTCTTTTTCCCCTCATTTTCTCTCACATTCGACTTTTTCTTTGCCTCTCTTGGCTGCTTTTTTTCTCTCTCTTTTCTTAGATGCAATTGTTCTTCATACACTTGTGTAGGTGTCAAGGGTGAAAGAGTGATTTTGAGGTTGTCCATAATGAACTTATACTTATTAGTGAGTCCAATATGATCAGCCTGTCTATCATACTCCCAAGGACGCCCCAACAAGACATGACTAGCATGCATAGGAATTACATCACATAAAACTTGATCCTTGTATCGACCAATAGAAAAAGCAATTAAAACTTGTTTGGTCATCTTGACTTCCCCCCATCATTTAACCAAGATAATCTATAAGGTTTAGGGTGGTAAGTCCATGGAATGTGGTTTTGCTCAACAAAATCAGCGGCTACACAATAATACAAGAGCCACTATCAATGATCATAAGACATACCTCATCTCCAATTTTGCATCTCGTATGAAAGATGTTGGTTCGTTGGAGATCATCTTCTTGAGCTTGTGCATTGAGCACTCTCATGGTTACCATAGTTTGAGCTACGGGGTCCTTCTCTATCTCAACCATGTCATCATCCTTCCCTTCCTCTTCAAGCGGTGGCATGTCCGCATATTCCTCCTCTCCTTCGTTTTGCCACACTCCCTCTTCATTCATGTACATGATGCTTCGGTTAGGGCATTGAGCCATGAGATGGCCAATTCCCTTGCATTTGAAGCATGCCTTTGGCTGGTTGGTAGATGTATTTGCCCCTGGAAGAGTCGGCCGCAGGGTTGGTTTAGAAGAAGTTGCACTCGGATGGGATGGTTGTTCTATCCGCTTGTTTTCCCTCTCTCTATTACCTTGCCTTGGCCAAGCATTGGATGTTGGCAATTGATTTCTTCTCCAAGGAATGGAAGAGGGATGTAGTGGTTCGGCTACTAGGTGTCTTTATAGGTAAGGCTTGCTTTTCCACCTTCTCTGCATAAGACACCATTTGTTAAAGCTCAAAGTGGTCTTGAAGCTCAACCTTCTTCCTAATTTCAGGATTTAATCCATTAAGGAACCTCGCCATGGTTGCTTCCGGATCCTCTTGTATATTGGCCCTTATCATCGCTACCTCCATTTGTTTGTGGTACTCATCAACAGAATTAGACCCTTGAGTGAGTCGTTGGAGCCGATTGTACAAGTCCGTGGTATAATGGAAGGGTACAAATCGTTTCCTCATCACTTGCTTCATGTCAGTCCAAGTGTCAATCGGTTGTTCCCTATTTCTCCTCCTTGTGGCACATATTTGCTCCCACCAAATAGATGCATAATCTTGAAATTCAATAGCTGCAAGTTTCACCTTTTTCTCTTCAGAGTAATTGTGGACTTCAAACACTTGCTCAACTCGCCTAACCCAATCCAAGTAAGTTTCAGGATCATTCTTCCCATGAAAGGTAGGCATCTTAGTCTTGATGGAACCAAGATTGTCATCGGTTCTCCTAGGTCGGTCTCGACCTTTCTTCGCTCCCCTTTGGCTTTTCCTTGATCGAAATGAGGCGTTAGAATGATACCCCTCATCATCCGTATCATGATCAGCATTTTGAACACTCGAATGTGTATCTCCGGTACCTCGCATCTCAATGGCAGCGAACCTGTTGGATATTTGTGTCATCACAAATTCATGTCTCTCTGCTTGTTTTCGAAGAGCTTGGAGTACCAATTTGAGTGACACTTCGGTCTCAGTCGGCTCGGATATGTTCCCCTCTTGAGACATATTGTCAAACCTGCAAAACAAGTGTATCCTAATCTACCTTGCAAAGTACTCGTGTATCACTCAAGGAAAAAAAACACACTCACTCTCAATTTTCCTTCTCGAAGTTCTTAAAACAACTCAAACTCTCAAAAATTCCAGAATTAATTACCCTATAAGCAAGTAACAAGACACAAAGCAGAATTTTTTTTTGCAAATCCTAGAAAAACTCTACCTGAAACTGGAACTTTTTTGAGCTGCTGTTCTACTGAGTTTTTGGTCAGTATTTTGGAAGGTAAGTGGTGTTTTTGGGTGCTCAAATAATGCAAGAACTAGTCCTCAAATTTCAGTCAAATTGGTTCGCAAAAACTAGCTCAACCGATTTTAGTATCTCAAGAATTCAAAGGCGGTTTGGCTAAGGTGTTTGTGGTAGTTTAAGTTTGGTTTTGGAAACTGATTTGGGTGTGTTTGGGGCTGGTTAGGTCGTTTTGGGATCGTTGGAATTCAATCAAGATTGGAAACTCAAGATTTGGAAACCAATCAAGATTTGGAAACGCAAGTTTGGGAAACCAATCAAGATTTGGAAACTAATCAAGATTTGGAAACCAATCAAGAATTGAAAAACTCAAGATTTGGGAAACCAATCAAGATTTGGAAACCTGATTTCCTTTGTGTGAGAGCCGATTCCTTCTCTTCTTCCTTTTTTTCGCTTCTTTTTTTTCGGAAACCAATCAAGATTTGGAAACCAATCAAGAATTGAAAACTCAAGATTTGGGAAACCAATCAAGATTTGGAAACTCAAGATTTGGAAACCTGATTTCCTTTGTGCGAGAGCCGATTCATTCTCTTCTTTCTTTTTTTTCGCTTGATTTTTTTTTTGGTTTTTTTTTTTTGCTTTGGCCCTTCAAAGAACACAAATTCAGGTCACACCAACAAGTTCAAGAAACGGATGAAAGGTTATGCAAATTCCAAGAAAACCCTAGTTCTTGATTTATTGTTCAAGAACTTTCAAAACAAGACTTGGTGGTCCAAGAACTTCAAGAATTTTGTTAAAGAAGCTCAAGAACTTCCCCAAATTATGTTGTGGTGTCCAAGATTTGCAAGAACAACAACCAAGACTCGAGAAAAAGGTAAAACAGAATTTCAGCAATACGCAAAAGAAAATTCCAGCAACTTGGACATTAAAACAATATAAGGTACGTTACTTTTTTTTTGTTTTTAAACCCTAACAACCAAAACACAAGTATAATAGACCCACGAACGAAATTTGGACAAAAAACACAAAAAGACAACACCCAAACAGATTTTTTTTTGTGTTCGGATGAACAGTACCGCGGTATGAACAGTACGTGAACAGTGACGATGAACAGTTTTTTTTTTTTTTTACAAAAGACACAAACTAACAAGATATGAGCAACTTCAATTGAAAGAGAATTAACCTGATGCTCCTGATACCAACTGATGAGCAACCCTAGGGGAAGACCCTCCTAGAACCTCCCAACTTTGTAATATCAGAGTTGGATCTTTTCTCCCAATGAAAATTGAACTTGATTGTTCTCATGAACTCAAAACCTCTGACACACGAAGGTAATCAGCAACCTTAAGTAAATAATGATGGATGAAGAGACACCACGATTAGGGAACAAACTAATCGATAAAGTCTGATTTGAATCCTAAGCTACGAACTCAAGAATTCAAGAGTAAGTTCGATTAAGAACTTGAAGGAAAAATCCTCACGATTTCTGGTTGTAATATTCATCCCTTATTCTGAAAGAAAAGAACCCTTATATAGGCGTATAAAAGACCTAAACTAAACTGCCAACAAAACCTAATCCGACTTGGAATTTCCCTTGCTAAACTCGGCCCAAGCTCAAGTGCAACTAGAAAAAACCCTAATCAACTTAACACGAACAAATAACGTTGGTGCTTGACTAAAGCAAGCTTATGACCAACTAGATAAGCTACTTTAAGGATTAAAACTAGAGGACAACATGTCCTTTGTGCGATTAACAAACTACTAAATTAGGCAGCTTTAAAACAACTACTAACTAAGGTAACAAGTATGAGATCATTCTTTCACTTCAAACGTACAAGTGAACAAGGTAACTTCATGGTCCACCAAATCTTCAAACTTAGCTTGCTCCTTGCTTGTATGGTGAATGATCAAGACTCGTAAAGCTTCCTTCACCCTCTTGGATCTTGATCTTGTCATCGGACCACCAATGTTGACCAAAGGATCCTTGACCCAAGGTTGAAGTTGTGCGCACCCGTATCTGCATCAGCATTCGCAGATGATTTTTTGCCAATGGATCCTCGGAGGCTTTAAAGCTAATTATGTGTATGTTAGCCAGATATCAAAGAGCTTCAGGGCAACTGATTAATGCCCAGAAGTGTAGATACCTCATGCATCCATCCACGTCACCAGCTCGCCGAAGGGTGGTGGAGCGCTTGACTGGCTTTTCGCGACAACACTTCTCAGTTAGGTAGCTAGGGTTGTCCACGCATTACGGGGAAGTGTGTCAAGTTATACTGGGAAGAGTCCTCTCCTGGAAGTCGAAGTTCCTCTCCCCTGGGGGGAGGATAGTCCTCATCAAGCATGTGCTGTCATCGATCCCAATACATCTCTTGTCTACCGCTGTGATGCCAAAATCAATCTTCAGAGTCATTGAGAAGGCCTGCTCAGATTTTTCATGGGGGTCAAATGGCGGAGAACCAAATGGCATTGGATTCATTGGTCTCAGTTGTGTTATCCGGTCGAAGAAGGGGGAGTTGGCTTCCGAAAGCTTAGGGACGTATACACGGCATTTTCATGTAAGCTGTGGTGGGCTTTTCGTACGGGATCGTCCCTTTGGGCTAAGTTTATGCACGCAAAATATTGTACTGGCTCCATCCATGTCAAGCGAAAATTAGGGCATCTGCATCGGCAGTTTGGAGACGGATGGTCAATATTAGTAGACAAGTGGAATTGTCCATGCTATGGTCAATTCACAAGGGGCCGTGCAACTTTTGGTATGATAACTGGTTGGGGAATGGGGCGTTGTATTTAAAAGCTACTGTACTGCCAAACTTGTTCTTTAAGGACTTCATAGTGCATGGAAAATGGGATATCCAGCGGTTGGGGGCAGGTGTTGACCCCAGAAGTCACTTCCTCCATCTTGAAGCTGATGGCCCCAAGCGGGGAACGGGGCGCAGAGGCAGTCTAGATGCCGACAACTGGGAAGTTCACCTTATCCTCAGCATATCAAGAGGTCAGACAAGCTCAGAATAGGTCCTTTGTTTTATCTCAACTATGGAAACCGAATCTTTCTTTTAAAGTCTCCTTTCTAATGCTGCGTTGGTTAAGGGGAAGGTTATCTCTGGACGAGGTGTTAAGTAAAATGGGGTTTCAGTTTCCATCCAAGTGTTTCTGTTGTGAAGTAGCTGAGATGGAGACTATTGAACATGTCTTCTTCACTGGAAGACTAGCGTTGGACGTCTGGAATTTTTTCAATGGCACTTGTGGTATAGCTCCCCAGCCCCACAATTTAAGAGCGTGTTTGCTGAGTTGGTGGCAGCTTGCAACTACATCAGCATAGCAGCTATTTTTATTCGCCAGATTGCCTAACTGGATATGTTGGCATATTTGGAAGGTGAGAAATAAAGCAGTTTTCAAGGGAGTTCGGATACAGGGCCGAGATGTCTCCTAGGCGGTCTTCAAGGATGTAAAAGAAGCATTTGAGATTCAATTTCAATAGCTGATGGATGTGCGCACGTTTCCTGAGATGTATGACGCAATTGCCAAAGCTGTCCCCCCGAGGTATGGCATCCTCATTGTGGGATGGAAGCCCAGTGCAGCTGGCCGGTTGACGCTGAACACAGATGAGTGTTCCAAAGGAAATCCGGGAATGAGTGGTGGAGGCGGAGTGCTTAGAAACTCCAACGGTGAATTAGTGGTCGCGTTCTCAGCTTTCCTAGGCAAACAGTCTAGCTTACAGGCAAAGGTTTTAGCTTTGTTGATAGGACTCCGGTTGTGCGAAGCAAGGGAAGTGGCCACACCCTTTGTTCAGTCGGATTCTGCGATCTTAGTGGGCATCCTTCAACGACGGTTTCATTGTCCTTGGTATGTTCGGATAGAGGTCGAAGAGATATGGCAAATGGTGGCGGGGGAGAACTGGATCTCACATTGTGTGCGAGAGACGAACAAAGTGGCGGACGCCTTGGCCAACGTGCGGGTCACGCATACCCAGGACTCACTTTGAATCTATGACAGTCTTCATGCAACTCCTATGTTGGCGAGAGGGGAAATTCGACTCGATAAATGGGGAGTACCAGCTATTAGGAGAGTGAAAAGGGCCATAGGAGGACACAATTAGTCATGTGCTTAGAAGATTGCGCTTCCTTTTCTTGTACTTGGCTTTCCTTATGAATAAAATTGAAATTTTATATATAAAAAAAGATCTGAACTCATTAAATTTAAGTGTTGAATTACGTTAAAAATAGGACCTTAATATTAGTTAAGGTATAGGTATAAAAAATTGAAAATATAATTAGCAAATAAATATATCAAAATCTGCACATAATCATATCTATGTACCGTATACATTAAAAAATTTTGGTATATAACATAAAAAAATAGAATAGAAAATTATGCATGCACCTCAAAAATTGTCTAAGATTAATATAATTATAATGTTAATTAATTTCATATTGCAAACAATATTAAATTCAACAAAAAATAGTATGTAAGATGATAAATTCAAGCCATCATGCATATAGGAAAAATGTGTACTAATAATCTTTGAATTCTAATACCAAATATTCCTTTCATTTACGTTAAGACAATAAAAAGTATAAATTAATTAACATCATATATATGTGTATGATTAATTAAAGTAAGCTTAAGAAACTATATAGATAAAATTTGTATATGTTTAGATGTGTACTATAACATTCATATTATACATTTGCATTTACATTTAGCTACTCTATCAGAATGAACACCATTTCAAAATGTTTACGTATTTGATATATTCCCCGTAGCTAGCTAGTATTTGTTCATGATTACATTTCAATTTCTTTCATAATTTTTATCTTTGCTATATGTAATCCATCTACATACCAATTACTCTGCATTTTTAGTGCCTTAAAAGCTTTATACATATTAATCAAGATGATTATGTAGTATAGATAAATTAAAATTGACCAAGCTATATGTAGTTTTAGTTAACTAGGTGATATTCATATTTATCACCATAGAAAATGATAAATACGACAAAAGCACATCATTTTCACCACAGATATAAGAACTGTCGTTGAAAGTTAATTATTTACCACAATGATTAACTAACCATGGTAAATACTTACACAGATGCCACGAAACTTTGCTGTGGCAAAAAATACTGTGGTAAAAAAATTTTTAATACCACGAACATCAAAACCATGTTAAAAAGTCACTTGTTTACAT
Source organism: Coffea humblotiana (assembly GCA_023065735.1). Classification (NCBI taxonomy): domain Eukaryota; kingdom Viridiplantae; phylum Streptophyta; class Magnoliopsida; order Gentianales; family Rubiaceae; genus Coffea; species Coffea humblotiana. The sequence goes on from CM041217.1 coordinate 14,659,507, forward strand.
GGATATGGAACCATGCTAAAAGAAAATGTTGTAAGAGCTCATTTTTTTTGTAGTGAATAGGAGTGATCCAAAATGACGTGATTCAAGATTTGTAGAAGAAGAACAAGAAATGACCGTATTAGTCCTGGCTGCAGAACTTATGTTCGTGCACCATGACATGACGAGGGACAAAATACCTCACTATGATAGCTCCTTAAGTAGGCATAAACGGGTGAAAAAGTTGATCAATAGACACTACCAATGAATAATGGAAAACATGCACATAATCATTGAAAATTTTCAGTGATTATGTGGAATACTAGTCCAAAATGGTTCCGTATCCCAGTCCTACCATTAAAGAGTTGAAATCGAGAAAGCCTTGGCAATGACGTTAGTGATGATCAGTCATCACCATACTCAGTGCATGCTAGCAGAACATTTCAATTGGTCCTCAGAGACAATAAATTGAAATGTTCATAGGGTAGTAGCTGACCTATGTAGATTTGCATCCATAATAATATGTAGGAGTGAGCAAATTTGGTACGTACCGAATTCGTACTTGATTTCTAATTCAATTTGGTAATTTGAAATCGAGTATTTGGTATTCGGTACAAAAATAGTATTTACTAAATCCACCGAATTTTAATATGGTATGAAATAGGTACTGAGATTTTTTAATTTGGTAATAATCGATTTCGAATTCACTGTACAAGCTCTTTTAGGTGATTAGTGGTTTTCTGCTTATAGAATGGAAAGAAGTCGATTCTTATTTACTATCATTCCGAGCTTTATATGCTGGCATATTTGGAAGGTAAGGAATAAAGCAATATTTAAGGGGACTACACCATGCAGCAAAATTATTTGCCAAGCTATTTTCTAGAATGTTAAAACGGTTGTTGAGATCCATTTCAAAACGGTTACAGCAGGGCAAAATTTAACTCAATTTTTTCGATTCAATTTATCAATCATCCAGAGTGTTTGGCCGCAAAATAGTTTTTTGGAAAGGAAGCTCGGCAGGTTTAATGACACTTAACATAGTTGGATGCTCTAAGGGGAACCCGAGAATGTATGGTGGTCGGGGGCGGTGGTGTTACGTGATTCCAATGGAAGGATGTTATTTGCATTTTTGGCATACTTAGGCTAGACTTCTAGTCTAAGGGCAGAGGTTTTTGTTCTTTTAATTGGTCTTCAATTGTGTTCTCAGCAGGGTTTTGACCAAGTTTGTGTCCAATTTGATTCGTTAGTTCTAGTGGGAATACTGCAGCTGCGTTTGGACTGTCCTTGGCATATTCGTAGAGAAGTCCGACAGATATGGCAATCGGTCGCGGGATCCTTTACAGTCTCCCATTGTTTCAGGGAAGCGAATAGAGTTGCTGATGTGTTATCCAATGTAGGAGTTTCTCATCCTCAAGATTATATTAGAGTTTATAATACCCTTCCATCAATGCCACAATTGGCTCAAGGGTAGCTAGGCTGGATCAGTTAGGTATGCCTTCATTTAGAAGGATTAGGATTTCTTGAAATTTTGCGTGTAATTGTGAAAGCATTAGTTTCCTTGTTTGTGAGATTACGTTATATGAATAAAGTTTAGGGTGGCGTCCGTCCTCGTGTATGGGGTTAGCTAATTAAAAAAATAGGGTACCATATTATTTCATTCGAATGCCAAATTAGCTATATTCTATTAATATATATTATATAGATAAAGCATGTATACTATTTACATATTATATAGGTAAAGACTATTAGTTGTAAATAGCAGATAGTATCATCATATACCTATAATAATATTTAATTATATACAATATACTATTATAGTATTTATAATATAACCATCATAGTACACTAACAATATTACTTATTGATTTATACATAAATAGATTAATAAGTATAACTATATAAGTATAGTACTAAATATTAAATATAATTATTAATTTGACATCGGTTTATAATTCATGTTTGAATTATTGAATATTTGAAAATTTAACTTCAATCTTTATAACCACTAATCACTAATTTAGTTTAAGCATAGACAACTAAAACACTGCATATGAATTTCATGTCAACATACTACTGTATTATCTTTCACCATTAAAAGCAATCAAGTCATTTGCAAATTAAGCATTTAAGCAATGTAAGAAATAAGAACAAATGGTTAAGTATGTTGCATTACGTAATTTACATGTTAATGTCATTTTATAAATAAGTGTATAATTGTATTAGTGAACATAATTACACAAGTGATTTTAACAAAGTTAATTTACATGTCATTGACTTGTTGCAATCTTTTCCCATTTAATTTGGTTAACCCGTTTTCATTACCAATTTCGAATTCAATTCGGAATTGAAATGAATTTGGTTAGCTCCAATTCGGAATTGAAATAGGTTTAAGATTTTAAAGGTCAAATAATCGAATTTACCGAATTGGGTGCACCAAATACTCACCCCTAATAATAAGGCCTTACGAATAAGATACTACTCACCCCAGAAAAACCAACTCACAACATTTCTATCCATGGTTCCAGGTAACGTTACCTTGGCTATATATTCATTTTCCAGCGAGGCAAATACTGACAAACTATCCAGTATAAAGTGCTTATTCGTAGAACAGTTGCCTCCCTAAAAACTTGTCACACAATGACTTAAACAAATAACTTGATTGAGTTGCTCATGTCAGGGTACCGTTAGGGCTTTGGACGGCACACATGTTCCAGCATGTCACCCCTAATGGTAACAAATGGCATATATTAATTGGCATGGGACTCGTCGAAGAATATTTTGGGAGTGTACAATTTTGACATGCAGTTCAACTATGTCTACGCTGGTTGGGAGGGTAGTGTGCCCATGATGCTCGAGTTTTAGAATCTGTTTTGATGTTTCTGTCAAAATTTTTGATGCACCCTCTGTGACGCACCCACTTCTCCCAAGGGCGAACCCAAGGGTATCCGCGGAACGTCTGCCCAACTCTCGCCGGGGCTCACTACAATCCATAATTCAAAACTAGAAATACTTCAAATTTTCTTTTCAATATACATTCAAAGTACTCCAGAACACAATTAGTTAACCTTCAAGTTTAAATACAACCCAAAAAAATATGTACTACAGCCATCTGCTATAATACAACTTAAAGTTTTCAAAAGAAAATAACCTAGTATTATTCACGGGCACTCTCGGTCTTGAACCCTGTTAAGGAAAACAAAATCGTGGAATGAGCTAAACAGCCCAGTGAGGTTCCAAACTACACTAGCAGTTCCAATAAATCAAGTAAAATGAGCATAACACATGTATGGTTCAAGGTTTCACATTGGCACATTAAAATGAGACATTTATCATTGTACAGAAATAAACACACATTGAAAGGATTACGGTGTTCACTTGGAACGATTTCGGTCCACTTCACCTTATAACTCCAGTGATCCCCTCGGTTTGTCTAGCCATCACCTTTATCCCTCCAGTGGTAATACTCGAGTATACCGAAACGGTGGCCCAGGGTTCCAACCTACCCGACCGAGCCCAGTCCTGGCTCGAGCAAGTTAGTAACCAAGTGTAGGATCCAGTTCAGCTTAGAGCTTACAACATGCGCAAGTAATCAAGTAAATCGGTAAACAGTAGTAGTTCACGGTTAACGGTAGAAATTTATCATTTTAGTAGATTGAGTGAGATAAACTACATACTCGCCTTAAAACGGTGGACAGTTACATAGGAGCAATTATAGGGTACACTTAACACTTAAACACACAATAACTATGAAGTCAACATGTAGCAAAATTGTTCAAGTCACGTACACCTATAAGGAACACTCACCGAAATCAAGAGTGTAAAACAAGAACGAGGCAAGATCAAACGAGTTCCTTGGGATCCTCTTGATCACTTGAGACATGTACAATTACAATTCACCTAGGTATTCAACCAAGGTATAGTAGTATTCCCGCTACTCTCACTTAAGAGGTAACGCGTTCAAATCGAATACAAATATCACTCAATAACTTAATCCACGAGGGTAGCATTTGAAAATACCCAAGAATACATTAATTCAAGTCAAGTCATGTCCAAGATTCTCCAAGTTTGAAAATTAAACAGATCTCTAAATTTTGGCACGAAAACCAAGAAAGATGGAGGATTAGTTTCTTGTCAAAATTCTCTAGTTGAACGCCCAAGTTTCAAGTATAAGTGAGCTTTCTCATTTTTCAAACTCATTTAGTTAAAATCTAGTAAAACCGCCATTAACGGCTCACTAACTTCTTTAGTCACCAATTCAATTGTGCCCGTAAATCGAGTAAAATTCTCAAGTTCTCTTTTAATAAAAGCCTCACTCAATGTCCATTTTCAACGATTAAATCGAGGGCGTATACTCAAGAGACTATGGTGATAGAAGCTTTGACTTTCAAATAAGGAAGATAAACACATTTTTACTTGGAAGCTCGGCCAAAACATTCCGAGTATTACTAATTAAGTTCACAAGAAACTTTTCAAATCATTTTTTTAAAATACTTGTATAATTGCCAACTCTAGTACAATTATCAAGACCATAAAAATAGGGGTTGAAGTCCCTAATTTGAGTACAAAGAGAAGTACCATTAACCAAGAGAGTTATACGACCAGTAATTGCATCAAGAGAGGTTTAACCTTCGGAGACCAAGATTTGAAATGAAAGTTCAAAGTTCCAAAGAGACCTTGTATTAAACCATGAAATCAAATTTAAAACAGTCCAACAATCACAAATGAAGGTGGAAAGTTCTTAAAGGAGTATTTTGGTTGAGAAACAGAAATTTTCCAGTTTAGAGTGACACTATTTTGAAAAATCGTATCTCGAGTTTCGTAAGTCCAAAAATGGAAAACGTTATACCGTTGGAATCTTAGTTTGGAGTACTAAAAGTTCCTAGAAGATACTTTTCCAAGATTCCAACTAGAAAGCATTCGTAATTCAGTTCAAAGTTTCAGTTCTAAGAAGACAAGTTTGAACCAGTCTTGGTTTTTTAGCAAACTTTAGAAATTCGGCATAATTCACAGAAAGTGAATCAGCCATTGAAATTCGTAACACAATAAGAGTTCTAAACAAGGTTTCAAACACAATAAACAGAACTAAATTTGGAGTTTCAAGTATCGAGATACATCAGTTCAAAGTTGGTCGCGTTTTGCAAACTGTTCAGTCATTTTCCAGATTTGAAAAGCTATCTTTGAAGTATCATTTAGCCTTCGAAATGGCATTGAAAATACACCAAACTTGGTACAATAAATCTTCCATATGTGAACTATATCTCTACCAAATTTCATGCAAAAACTCACGTGAGAAGACAGTTAACAAAATAGTCAAAGTTCGGGAAAATTTCAAAGCAAATCTGCCGTCCGTGGTTCCCTTTTCTTTTCAAATGTTTTGTCCCACACAATCAACCTCAATTAGCTCAAATGTTGAAACTAAGGTTCCATAAACATCCAATGAGCAATTTATAGGTCATTGACATCAAAGTTTTCGAAACAAAACATTCCAAAACAAGTTTGATCATTCGGCCAGCAAGAGGGAAGAAACTTTCCAGTTTTCCAGTTTTGCTTGCAATTTAAAAATCAGGCCATATCTCACTCTATACTAAATCAAATTATGAATGGTTGGTGGCGTTGGAAACTAGGTTCCGAAGCTACATTTCATCAGAAGAAATCATTTCCAAAATCAGTTCACAAGTAGTTCAAATTCAAGCCACAAGTTACAGCTTCTCATTTCCATTCGAATGAACAGGCTGAAAAGAAGAGCCGACTTTATCAGTTCACTGCAGTTCACACAAAATGAACTAGATAGTGATTTTTATACCATTGGAAAGCTATGAATGTCTAGTTTTAAATTCCACAAACGACACTTGATTTTGACATCTGTACAAAGAGATATATTCGATCAAAGGGGCACTGTTCAGCTGCCCAGAACACGTTTTCCAGATTTCTTCAAGTTTCAAAAATTCAAGTTTTGCTCAACCAAATCAAATGATTTTTGGTAGACACTTTTTACACACCATGTACAATATATATCAACCAATTGTACAGCCAAACAACCAACAAAAATTCGAAATTCAAGCAAGAACAACAACAGGGCAGATTCGGCCATCTTGCTTCCTCTCACGGTTTTCTCTCTTTCTTTTTCCTCTTCTAGTTTCTTTCATTAAAACTCATCACAAACACACTAACACACACATAAACATCATGGCAGCCCTCATATAACCAAGGTGGGAGTTTATAGAGCCCACTTCAACCAACCAAATCCAAGCAACAACAACAATACGGAAGCTACAAGCTTCAAAATCAAGAAATGAAACAAGAAAGTAAAAGCTTTGGTGGAGATGTTTATACCTTCAAAACTCAAGATGAAACCTTAGATGAAACCAGAAATTTTTAGCCGAAACTCTCCAAGAAAAGTCCTCATGATTGCTCCTTACTCCTAGATGAAGTGTTACTCCAGGTTATTTGCGATTTGGTGGAGGTTTGGTGAGTGAAATCAAGCTAAACAAATGGAGTTTTTCCTTCCCTTTTCCTTTCTTGTTGGTCTGGCCGAAAATGAGGGAGTGAGGAGAGAGAGATGAGGGTTTGTTTGTGTGATGAAACTTGGAGGGAAAGAATGAAATAGTGGCCATAAGTGTTGGGCAAAAAGTCAACTCTCACTTGTGTCGTGCGCGGGTTTCGTATCGCCGTTTTCTCTCGGGTTTGTTTCACTTGTGTGAGGACGTGTAAAACCCCTTATATTTTTCTTAAAATTCCCTTTAATTTGGAAATTATTACTTTACAATAGGTTTACTACACACTCACTTCCCAAATAGCCACAAATAATCATAGAACCAAGGGTTTCCGTTTTACTTTCACCGTTACGACAAATTAGGGTTTTTTCGTTTTTTCGTGGTGCGAGTAATCGGTACGAAGCGTATACTAGATTTAGTGATTAAGAGTACCTTCTAGATGATATTAAATGTGTGATTAGAAGTGATAATAATAAGTTAGTGGATTGGAAGTTAAAACCCTAGTACGTGCGAGTTAAGGAAAATCGGCTTGAACCGACGTGCACCGTTTGTTACCGAGTGAGTACACCACTTGAATACTACTTTATTACCTTAATCTTCTCACTTTATTTCAGATAATTAACCCTAAAAATATCTCTCAAATCAGCCATAATATTTGACCAAAAGAAATGAGAGAAAGTCTAGAAAAACAAGTGTCATAACCCCTTTGGAAGTTGGACTTTGACCAACTTGTTTTAACTTTCCTAAAACAAAAAATTGACCCAATTTTCTGCATTTACAACCTTGCTTGGCCGATTCTTGAGGGAGAGAGAAGAGAGGAAAGACTTCATCTTGCACCATCCTTTCTTGCTTCAATCTTGAACTCCAACCAGAAATTTTGCAAACTACTCCATATAAGTTGCTCTTTAGGGAAGATTAAGGCTTTGTGTGGCAAATTTTTGAAAGGAAAGGTGAAGGATAACTCTTGCAAGCATCTTAGTAAGGTGGTATGGCTGCTCATCCTATTTCTTTTCCCTTAATCTTGCTTAAGTTGTGTAGCAACTTAGATTCTTGGTTAATGATAGCTATTCTAGTAGTTTTGATAATTATGGTGATTTGTTTGAGTTAGGGTTGGGATTTTCCAATCATAAATCTTGTTGTTAGATGGCATATGGTGTTTATAATCTTGTATAGGAGGGTGAAGTAGTGATTCAAGCTAGAAAAGTGAAGTTTACACCATAAACTCATCAAATTCCAGATTACAACTTCCATGATGCCCTGTTCTGCCCAGTTTTATTCGTCCATTCTGGAGGCCGAATTAGGCTTAGATCAAAACATGAAAGTTGTAGGAAATGATGTTTTATATCTACCTGTAAAATTTCAGCTCAATCGGAGAACGGTAGGAGGTGAAATGACCGAAATACCCTTACTGGCCCAAGCTGCCATTCGTAAACAGTTTTGTGAATTCACCAGATTGGGCTGCGTTTTTCACCCTGATTCGTATCTAATTAGCTTTTGACTAAAACACAAAACTTGTAGCCCTATGTTTTATCTTTCCAACGCCTCTGAAAATACCCCAAACGGAGTTGTGTAACCTGAGTTATCATTGGTTAAAGTCAGTGCTGACAACTAGACTGATTACGAACTTTTGGATCTGGGAATTGCAATTCGACCTAGATAACATATGAATTAGGTTAAGATGCCTTCATGAAAGTTGTACCCCTCTGTCTTAGCTTCGAAACGGTATAAGATTCACCCTGATTCGATAAACGTAGCTCCAGTTATGACTAAAATGCTACGGGATATCAAATCTGCCGTTCAGTTTGTGTCTTCAAATTGATATTTGCTTGTACTATGGCACTTGTATTGTATTTGGGTGATTTTGGAGCTTATTGGAAGGGCTATGTTAGTATCATTGCTTCTGTATTATTGTGGGGCTGAATTAAGGAAAGAAAGAAGCCATAAATGGCTGGAAAAATTGGTAAACACAAAGGGCGTGCTGCCCAAGTTTTCGCTTAAGGACTAGGTAGCGATACTCGCGACTTGAGTAAGGAATTGAGGATGAATCTAACCCTAATTGCCTAGGTTATTCGAATTCCCTTTTATGGAGGTATATAAGTTGGATTTCGGCCGAAACGTGTACCCTTGGGGAAAATGAAATTTATAACTCATAGAAATATTTTTTTTCCTCGTTCCTTCAAGTTAAATGGTATTTTAACGTAGAATTGCTACCAAATTTCATAGTGTGTATAGCGAGCAAGAGTTTTACGTATATGCCCCAAATGAATTTCAGTTTTTTTGATTCTCGTTAAACGAAACGTTTTAGTTTCGAACCTTAATCGATTTTCAAAACTCTTAAATGATATTTTATCGCAGATTTGGACTCCAAGCCAGGAGTACTACCTGGACGTGATCACTAAAAGCACTACATCTTTTGGTGAGTGCTTTCAAATACCTAATTGCACTTGATACTTGTATTTAATACTTGAATGAGATGCTTACATGTTATATGAATGGATTGAGAGGGCAAGCGTGTACTTTATCGCACCCCCTAATATGACTTGTTCTCGATCTTTGAGTTCCATTTAAATGATATACGTGCATATGAATTGTGATTATCTGGAATTCCAGAAACCCTGCGGCTAGTTAATCGAGTCGAGCCGGCAAGGGCTTGGTCGATTAGATAACGAACCCTGGGTAGTTAGTGCCGTCGAGTGGAGTGCTACCTCCTCGACTAATCGGTTTACTCGAGTATTACCACCAGTGTTTACTGTGGAGTTCGGGCCCGGTAAGGGGGTTGGTCGGTGGACGGAGGTTGGAGTTAAGTGGTGTTCTACTGGACTAGTTTCCTCATTTGAAAGTTGACGGAGTGTCAACTACCAATCGATCAAGCTATGGTGGAGCCGATATATGAGCAACTGTATCCTTATTGTGAAATGTGAATAGTTATTATTTGGCTATATGGAGTATGATTACTCACTTCTTGACCTGTTTTGAACCCTATTTCGCTATTGTGCTATTTCTACGTTATTTGATGAACAATTTGATATTTGGAACCTCACTGAGCTTTAGCTCACTCCGTTAGTTTTGTTTTCCTTACAGGGGGTACGAGCGTGGCACGAGAGTTAGAAAGACTAGCGTAGTCTAGTTGTTTTAAATTTTGAAGTTGTACTCGCGCTAGCACCTGACTAGAGTTGTTGTACTCGAATTGTAACCACGTTAAAGTATTAAGGTGTGTAGAGTCTTGTATCTGGATTTGAACATCGATGTGTATATATTAAGTTTGAACTTGTTGCGGTATTTATTTGAAATGGATGTACGTTTTCTTTCTCGAGCCTTAGTGAGTGAGTCCTGGCGAGAGCTGGGCAGGCGACTCGCCAAACCCTAGGGTGAGCCCTAGGGGGAGGTGGGGTCGTCACAACTTGTACACTAAACCTCCAATATAATTCCTTTATCACTATAATTATTCACTCTTACGATTCTAATATAAATTTCTCAAACCTCCAATTAGTCGTACCGGCGTGACTTTCGGAAAACTATCGATGCGCTCGCAATAAAAGCTCAATTTGAACTCATTCACATCTAATCCCTCAATTAACCTTTCTTAGTCTACTATTGATCATCCTTAATTCTCCAAAATTATTGTACTCTCGGATCGAATATTGCCTCGAAAGATGTGTATTCGCTATTTCTCACTAAACGAGCCGTAGAAAAATTAAATTTGCTAACTAAACATTTTAAAATTATAAAAGAGACATTTTTGCATACAAATGGATTTGAAATGGATGAAATAAATTATTTGGGGTAAACGGGTGAATAAATAATTAAATAAGCCAGTAAAATAAAATAAAAATAAGAAAAATTTTGGATCCTCACACCCTCTAGTCATAAGTGGTGACTTTAAAATTTGGCATAACCGTAAATGTTTCAATCGGATTGGTAGACTATTTCTTCTACCTAACATACCCTTTGGACGACACACATATTCCAGCATGGCCCCCTAGTGGTGACAAATGGCATATACTAATTGGCATGTGACTCAATCGTAGAATATCTTGGGAGTATACAATTTTGACATGTAGTTCAACTATGTCTACGCTAGTTGGGAGGGTAGAGTGCCCATGATACTCGAGTTCTAGAATCTGCTTTCATCAAATTTTTTGATGCCACACTCTAGTCATAAAGTAGTGACTTTAAAATTTGGCATCCCTGCACATGTTTCAATCGGATTTCTAGACTATTTCTTCTGCCTGACATACCTTTTTTCGTATGAAAATAGGCAAGTACTACTTGGTCGATGCAACATATAGGAATATGCTGAGCTTCTTACCACCGTATAAGAATGTACGTTAAGGAGACCCTGCGACACGGTTGTTCAACACTCGACATTCGCAACTTCTGAATGTTATAGAGCACACATTTGGGGTACTAAAGGCAAGGTTCAAATTCCTAAAGGGTCTAGTTTTGAACTTCTATATTTCTAAGAATGGCATAGTCTGGGGACGCCCACTTTCAGAGGTTAGAGAATGAGAATGTCTGGTTGGAGGAAGATCCAGCACCAGAGAAAGGGTACGTATACAACTATTAAATGTTTCTCATACAGAGGTCGAGGTGTGAAAGGCAACTCAAAATGCAATGGCAAATGAAATTTATGCAGCCTAAGGTCGACACAGGCATTAAATACCAGCACACCCTATATTCGATTAAATACTACATATTTAAATTGTGAACGTGTGAGGCCGGGAATCTGAACCAAATAACCTTGTTTGCTAAGAATTTGTGTACTTTGCATGGGGTTAGAACTTATTCCAATTTCATTAGTACTTAAAATCATGGGATTGCATGATCGAGGTGGTCGACTATGATCAAGAACCCAAATATCGGACAACTATCCGATTATTGACAACTTCTATTATTCACAAAAGTCAACACTTTTACATTTCAAATAATATTCCAAATAATACACTATCCAAACACCACATAAATAACAAAGTTATAAGCAAATATTGGGTATTGGAATCTGATCATTTCGCACCTTCAGGATGCTTAATGAAATAGCTATATCAAGATGTGTTATAGCGGCATCATCATCATCATAAGTATTCTTTTGATCAATAAAATTTGTTTCAGCACTCGTCTTTCTTTTCCAATGATACTTGATAAAGTTCAATAAGATGTTCTACTGTATGACAGGCACGAGACTAATGAAATGAGTTCAGAATATTTCTTAAATCCCTTTTCTCAATATTGTTGCTGCACGAGCATATTCGAGATATGAAAAGTAGAGAATGTATTTTCTACCATATTCTCATCAGTTATATTTTCACCACACAAGCTTAGTTGAAAAGTAATTCTAAACATAGTGAATTATATTCATTAACAAATTTAAAATCTTGTAACTGTAGGTGATGTCAATCATGCTAGACTTTTGAAAATATAACTATTTTCAGGTGGTCAAATCTCTCTTCAGATTATTCCATAGAACAAGTAGATCTTTCACAGTTAAATATTCAATTTTTAATCCTTTATCTAAATGATACAAAGTAAAATTATGGTTTTGGTATAGTTTTGATTTGATGCATCATTTTTTCCATAATGGTGGCTTCAAGACCTATTGCAACAAAATGTATTTCAACATTTAGTATCCATGATAAGTAATTTTTGTCCAAAAATATCAAGAGATACAAATTAAGGTTAGCCATAATCAAAGTGAAATGAATTGAAAAGAAGAAATTTACCTCAAAAAATTCACCCAAAAGTATAAACCCATGCCCCAACAATTAATGAAAGATTTGGACTTCTACTTGATGACTCTAGTTTATAGAGTCTTGTGCTGATAACACATTATAAAAACTAATACTAATCAAAATACAAAAAATGTAGATCAGAGTAGAGAGAAATAGACAAAGTAGAAGGAATTCTTAATATATTTACTTAAGAGCTCAAAAGGTTACAAGAGAGATTGGATGACCTCTAATTGCATATAAAAACAAGATTAATGGTACATAAATATAGGAGAACTAAACGGACATCCACATTAATTCTTTTGTTGTTTCATATTCTAGGGGAATTTACTAGATATTCATCTCTTTTAGTTGTTCCATAACAGCAGTAAGTAATTAAATTATTTATAATAAATTACCAATTACATAAAGTAAAAAAGAGGGATTTAGTAATAAAAGTCTCATTTTCTTTGTGTATAGAATAAAAGTGTTATGCACACATATATCACTCTTAAGCTAATCCCTCATGTGTTTATGTATGCACTTGTGTATATATACATATATACTATGTGTATATATCATGTTTGTCTATGCATGTATCGAATTGATCCTTAATCACTAGTGATTAATAAATACACAATAAGCTGTATTTCAATAATAAACCATTAGAGGTTACAATCAAATGTTTAATTAAATAAGGGTACTAGTCAAAATCCCCAAATATAGGTTAAAATAAAAAATGATAAATTTGGAAAAAGACGATAGTAAATTTGGAAAAAGACGATAGTAAATTTGAAAATTCTCCTCTATCTTCTTCCTATTTGTAGAGTTTCTCATCCAAGTTCATGATGGATTCACATTGTATTGATTCTTCATTTCACTAAACATCATACCATAGAATTAATTGTAATATAACATCTTATTATTCAAGAAATCTTTTTAAAGAAAATTCTTTTTGAGAAAATGTAAAACTTCCAATATAGGCTATAACATTTACAAGAAGTAGACAGCTCAGTTATATAAAAAATGTATCCATAATAATTATAAACTCTATGCAATACACAATCATCCACTTAGTTGTTATCAAAACACCTATAAGGTACACCCATTCCAAAATTGAATGCAAATTAGCCCTTTTTAGTGGAATTCTCCTCTAAAAAGCTCAAATAAGCTTAACAATATTAAATAATGCTAACAAAAGTTCTTCCAGTTACAAAGGAGCATTGTTAAAAATTAGTCTCATTTCTAGCTCTTCTCACATGATAAATTGTGATAGCTACGACAAAGATTTGAATATGTTAATAAAAGTGTTGGATATCCTATGGTAATGATCCAACTAAGCTTGCAAACTTGATTGCATTAATAAGACTTTTTTTCATATTCAAGCAGACATTGTACACTCAAAAAAGTGTTTCACGGATTCCTTAATAGCGTGGCAAAGGACAAAACTAGAAGAGCCACTAAAACATCCCTATCTCCTTAACTTATCTCCAATTGTAAACATTTTCTTGCATAACAATCAAAGAATAAAAGAGAACATGATATACTACCATTATCCAAACCAGCTTGTGCCACTCCATGTTAGCCCCAGTAGACCTTGGAAATATTAACTTCACTTGGATAGTACTAAATGATCCAACTAATCATTTGATTTGATTAGCTTCCTCTGAGAATGGAACAATGAAAATAGGAGTAAGGTATTGTATTTCCTTAATAATGTGAATTCTCCTAGTAGACTAATGTTATTCACCATTGTGAGTACACTTAGGTACAACATCATCATCTGTCAATCCAAACTATATAACTGTCTCGTAGAAAACTTTTCATACAAAGGCATCATAGGATGTCAAATATCATATTAGAAGTTGTTAAATACCAACTATCTATTGAACTAATAGCTGAACCAGAATTTCAAGTTTTAATACTTTATTCTATATGTAGGAACAATTAGAGGATATCTTGACCCACCAAAAAAAGAGCTTGTGACACAACCCATTTCTTGCAAGGTATTTCATCCTCCTCATCCTCTTATACTGACTCTTAGTACTATTTGTACTACCTCACTTATCCTTTTCTTTCTCTCCAAAACTCAACACACAATACACACTCTTTTTAACACTCCACTCTACTACTCCCCCCTCTCTCTCTCTCTAGTCACATAAAATACATCAAACTTTTTCTCTAGATATACTAGCACACACGTACCAAGAACACACACTATTTCTCAACACATACTAGAAAATACATACACAAGAATTGAATTGGAAAGATGCAAGGGAGAAAATTCAAGTAGAAGTAGAACCCTCACTATTTGCTATCCAAAGCTAACATTGACACTAAGGTCCCTTATTTCCTTCTTTCTAAGTTTGGATTTATGAAATGGGTTTATATGAAATTCCAAAATTTTTGATTTTTAATTTATAATCTTTGACATTTTTGTTATTTATTTGTTTGCTTATTTATTTTTTGTACAATTTTTAGTGAAATATAGATTTGATTTGAGTGATTTTAAAAATTAGAAGACTCGACTAGCTTTAGTCCACTTGACCATCTTACTTTTATTTTTTATGGCCAAAAATGGATCTACATAAAAAATCGAGTGGGAGGTGATTTTGGTAATTAGAGATGGCGGTTGGCGGTGGTTTAGCAGCGGTAGCGCTAACAGAACTTCCATGGCTGTCGGCTATATTTTAAAACTCAAACTAGGTAATGACTTAGTCGAATTCAAGCGTCAAGGGTCAAATGAATTTGAGGCTCAACTAGTTAGATCGAGGTCAAATCGGATGATATCATTAATACATCGTAAATACCTATTAATAATATACAATTAAATAGTATATAAATTTATCCTTAAATTGGTGGTTTACAACTTCACTTACATATTTGATAAGTTTAGATTTAGTCCTAGAAGGACTTGACTATAGCATAAAAATTATAAATCCAAAATGATGGTTGACATATAAATGTTATCCTTACAGCTGCCAACAATGTAAGGATAATGCAACATGATGTCAATAATAAAATTTTTTTAAAAATTAAAATGCTATGTAAAATACCTAAGAGTGTGTTAATATCAATAAAGGTATATTCATACGTGTTTGATATTTCAAAGATATTTAATAAGCAAATACAAAGAAATTAGAACACTCAAGTAGCAATTTATATAATCCAATGCAACCAATGGATGTTGGTGGCAAGCGGAAAGGGTCTTGCATCCCTTAACCATGAGGTCTCGGGTTCGAAATCCATGGGAATGGAAATAACAACATTGGAAGAGTTTTTCCCCCGCAAGGGGCCCTACCGATTCGAATAGGATTAGTTACAAACCGTAAAACAGCTGCGGATACCTATGGGTTATACAAAAAAATATATATAATCCAATGCATATTTATAAGTTAAATTTATGGACTTGCTTGAAGGGTAACACCAAACTTAGAACAATATTTATAAACTATGAAACATTTCTAGGTATATTAATAGTTTGTTAACACCTTAGAGGTCAGAACATAGTATTGAATTGTTTTGAACCCAATATTTATATTCCTCTATTCCTTCCTTTTTTTTTACTCTAAACTTGGTGAACAGGCCCTGCTACTTTTGTTACCTTTTCTCATTCTTTTCTTCTTCTCTTGCTATTCTTGACTTCTTGTCCACTCTTTCTTCTTTTCATTTTTTTAAATTTTCATTTCCATTTTTGTTTCATTAATTATTTATTCTCAAACTCACAGATAATCAAATTTTTTTCTTTTTTCTTCAAACTTCTCTCTTCTTCATCTATTTTTTGTGTCCTTTCTCATTTTTGATGAAGATCTAGGATTGGATCTTGCAAGCACTAATTCTAATGGCTGAATTGAAGGAATGGAAAGGTGAAAGTGAGATCGGGGGGATTCGGAGTTAGAGGCAAAGAAAAAAAAGTCAAAAAAGGGAAAATGGAAAAAAACCCAGTTCTCGATTATTAGTCTAACTCGAATTTTAAACAAATTTCACTGAGTTTCTACCATTTGAGTTTTTAGGACAATTCGGACTAGACACCTAACTAATTTTTGATCTGACTAGTCAAACATATTGGTCCAGTCTGAGTTTAAAAACATAGGCTACCAATCACCTTTGCTAGAGAAAGTGAGAAACAAGAAGAAGGAAGAAGAAAAAGAGAGAAAAGAAAAGGAAAAGAAAAATAGAAAACTAAGGTTTGAGTGAAATTACATCATTTTAGTTAATTTGGTATCAAAATTAAATTGTTCCACCAAAAGGTTAAGAAATGGGTTTTAAATTAGAAACAAAAATTCAGTGTAACCCTTAAACTTTTGAAGACCCTAGTACAACCCTAAAATTTTGATATTTTTTCATTCATTTTAATTGCATATTAGTCCCTGATTTTCTTTATGTCTAATTTTAACCTCTTATCTCTTTCTTACCATACTAAACACATGACTGTACATTTGACTGTAGTGAGTACCATGTTGAACACATGACTATACATTTGATTGTAGTGAATACAATGAACCCATACGACTATTCAATTATAATGAGTATGGTGAACACATGACTGTACACTTAGTTTTACTAGAATATTGGAATATTAAATACAAAAATATAAATAGCACATTACATTCACATTCCCCATGATAGTAGAGCAAGTAAATCAACTTGGGAGGTAAAGTGGGGAGATAGAAGCGGAATGGATAAGAAAAAGAGGGATCGGTAGGGGAGATGTGAGGGACAAGGATATGAGGGTGAGAGATGTAGTAGAGCAACCAACTAAATCAATGTGGGAGGTAGAACGATAGGAGGGATTAAGGGTGGAAATGGAATGATTGGATAGAAAGGGATCAGTAGGAGTGGGAGTATAAGGATAGGATGGAGTTTGGGATGGAAGAAGAGGGAATAAAGGAAGGATGGGAAGAAGGATCAGTAGTGGAATCTTCTTTAAATTTATCATGAAAATAGTTGTCTCAATGGTATACTCAGACGCCCTTAAATCAAGATCACTTAATATAGTGTCATTAGAAGTAACGTTTTTTGGGCTAATATATAAAAAAGTCTCAATAAGTGACAAATTCACTGGGGCTAAAAGAATTGAGAAAGTAAATTTTGGTTTGGGCTGGAGGTATTAGGAAAATCAAACACCTAATCTAATTCAAAAGTATCCAAGAAGAGAAGAGGCTTTCATCAATAGGGGTCGAAGGTTGGGAAGATCCAAAATCATCCGAGTCATCTAAGTCAACGGCAAGGGCGGCAGGCTGCCTTAGGCTTATAGAACTTATTGATTGAGTCATGATCAGTATGTTGAAAAATGGGACCCTAGTTCTCATGTATAGTAGTATGCAAAAAGACATAGGCGACATCATCAACTAGCTACTCATGTGTGGGAAAGCTCACAAAAATTTCATCCTTCCAACCTCTTCTAGTGATTTGACATGTTCCTTGAACACTTTAGCAACCTTTGACATATCCATTGCTTGCATGTAATCAAACATCAATTGATTTAGTCCTTGGATCTTCAACCGTTCATCCCCTCAGTAACAATTTGCCTCAAGTTGGGTAGGAATTGGGAGAGGAGACTATAAAATTGGGCAAATTTTACCCTTTGTTACACCGAACTTGGCATCTTTTGATCTGGCAGCCTCAGATACAAGGGATTTAATGTATTAATTTAGTGATCAACTATAGGATATTGTGACGACCCCACCTCTCCTAGGGGTTCGTACTCCAGGGTTTGGCGACCGTCTGCCCAACTCTTGCCAGGACTCAGTTCATGTCTTCTTCAAAATAAATAAGGTATAACCTCGAGAATAAGTGAAATAACAGTTCCCAAACTTGGGACTTATACTTACATTCATTTCTATCTCAAACATTCATACAATCCCAAAATATGACAAAAGTGTTGAATTCCAGATACATTCAACCCTAGTTGAGCACTAGCGCGAGTACAATTACAAAATTTCCCAAAAACTAGACTACGCTAGCCTGTACCAGTCTCACGCCTCGCTCGTACCCCCTGTAAGGAAAACAAAAACTAAAAGGAATGAGCTTAAAAGCCCAGTGAGATTCCCAACAAGTAATCAGGTATAGAAATCAGGGAATGTTACATTTAACAATTTGCATATTTTGGCACAGATAATATCCAATCATTCAAGAAATAAACACTCAATCATTGGAAGGATACAGTGCTCCTTGGAGCCATTCATTCATTCATTCGCCAATCATTTTCCTTATCCCTCCGACATTAGAAAACATTTGCAAGTGAAAAATTCCTCCAGTTTATTGACATTTCATTCATTGATTTCATTTCCCGCCACTAGCCAATTCACTGGCCAGTTTCTCCATCAACCTTCGTGGTCATACTCGAGTATACCAAAACATTGTCCAGGGTCACCAGCCGCCCGACTGAGTCCGCTTCTGGCTCGAGTCGGCCTTGGCAACGAAGGGCAAGGGCCCAGTTCAACCAAGAGGCTTACATTCATGCACAAGTAGCATTCAATCATTTAATCATTGAAAATTTCACGTTAACTTAGGTCGAGTGCGATAAAGTACACACTCGCTTGTCAAAAATTCATTGAACAATCATTGAAAACATTTAACATTCAAAGCAAACATTCACAACAATCTACATAGGCATTTGAAGCACAACATACAAAGAAGACTCACCATCTAAGCCAAAATAACGTCAAAAGTTCCCTTTCGAATTATGCCCTTGATCACCGACAAACCCTAAGAATAACCCAATCCCAAATTGAAGTGAGCAAATGTAATTTAAGATCCAACTAACCCTAAAATCAAATCTTACATCTTACTAATATTCATAAGGGCAAGTAATAGAAATTGGGCAACATGCCCTATGTATTTAGCTATTTTTCAGCCATTTATGGCTTCATTATTTTCCTCAACTTAGCCCAAATTCACACATAAACAATCTTAACACCAATAGGCCCTTGGTAATAAAGTGAGTAAAACTTTGAAATTTCCATTTGAGTCGAAAAGACGAGAATAACATATCTTTATTGGTCGTTACTTTCATTTTTCCCAAGGGTACGAGTTTCGGCCAAATTCCAGCTTATATATCTCTACGAAAGTAGACTTGAATACCCTAGACAAATCAAGTTCATTTCATCCTCAAATCTTCGCCCAAGTCGCGAGTACACACGCCTAACCCTCGAGTGAAAATTTGGGCGGCACGCCCTTTGTATTTCGCTATTTTCCAGCCATTTATGGCTTCATTATTTCCTCAATTCAGCCCCAAGTCACACATAAGAAATGTTAACACAATAGCCCTTCAACTAAGCTCAAATTCATCCAATTACAACACAAGTCTAGCAATGCAACCGGAAACCAATTTTAAAGACAAAGGCTAAACAGCAGGTTTGATGTCTGTTGGCGTTTTGGTCACAAACCGAAGCTACGCTTATCGGTTTGGGGTAAAATTTATGGCGTTTCGAAGCTAAGACAGAGAAATACATTTCCTATGAAGTTATCAACATCCAGTTTGTGCATTTTCAAGGTCAAAATGTGCAATCGCAGAGAAAACAGAAAACTGTCCGCGGAAAAGAGCATTCGGCAGTCAGGGGTATTTTAGTCATTTCACATGCTACGGTGCTCCGATTGAGGTAAAATTTTGTAGGCACCCAGTTAACTCCATTCCCTACAACCTTTTATGTTTTAACCTTAGACCTGATTCATCCTATATCATACTCGGATATACAGGTCAGAAACAGGACAGATTGCCCTACAATTTCTGGAATTTGATGATTCAATGCTTGAAAATCACATTTATGTCTTGAATTACTACCCCAAGTCCCTATCTAAGCTCATCAACATCATATACTAGATAAAAACAAGAATCACAACTGAAAATACCAAACCCTAGCTAAACATTTCACCATATCATTGCAAAACTCACTAATTAACCATCATAAACCAAGATTAAGAGCTTCTATCCAAATTTTAGCAAAATTAAGAAGAGAAAAAGGAAAGGCAGCCATGATACCTTCCAAGGCTGCTTGTAGGAGAAAACCACAACCCTTCCTTCCAAAACTTTACCACACAAAACTTCCTAAGTTCCCAAGTGAAAGTTTAATCGGTTTAGATTTTTTATTCAACTCAAACAAGGCCAAAAATCAAGATTGGAATTGAAGTGTTTCTTCCCTGTTTTCTCTCTTAAACTCTCGGCCCACCTTGGAGGATAAATGAGGAAGAAATGAAGCTCAGGGAAAGATAAGAAGGTTGGAATTGGTTTGGTCAAACAACCCTTGGATGGTTGCCAAGTGTCGCCTCAAGATTAAGTCCTTAATTTTTTCTTCTTTTTCCTTTCTTTTTGGTCAACAATTTCGGCCCTCTCTAGGATAATCAAGGGCTGATATTTCTGAAATAATAACAAGGATATTAAGGTAATAAAGTGGTGGTCAAGTGGTGTATTCAATCGATAGCGAATGGTACGCGTCGGTTTCAAACCGATTTTCCTTAAATCGTGTGTACTAGTGTTTTAACTTATGATTCACTCACTTATGATTATCACTTCTAAACATACACTTTTTTTTTATCTAAAACTCACTCTTAATCATCAAATTGAGTACACACTCCACACCGATTACTCACTCTACCAAAAGACGCAAAACCCTAATTTACGATAATAAGAAAACGAAAGGAAAAACCCCTTGATTCTATGTTTGATTGCAATTTTTGAGGGAGTGAATGAGTAGTAAGGCTATTATAAAGGAATAAATTCCAAATAAAAGGGAATTTTAAGAAAAATATGAGGGATTTTACAAGTCCTCACATTCTCTCCCCCTTAAGAGAATTTCGACCTCGAAATTCGTACCTTTAATCGCAAACAGCTCCGGATACTTCTCTTGCATATCTTTCTCCAGCTCCCAGGTTACCTCCTCCACCTCATGGTGTTTCCATAGAACCTTAACCAGTGGGATCTGCTTATTTCTCAAGTCATTCACCTTCCTATCCAGTACTCGAATGGGTCGTTCCTCATAGGCCAAAGACTCGTCCAGTTCAATATCTTCTAGTGGCAAAATGTGAGTTGGATCCGGATGATATTTCTTAAGCAAAGAAACATGAAACACGTCATGGATCCGAGACAAACTAGCTGGTAACTCTAGTCGATAAGCCACCTTTCCTATCCGCTGGAGTATATTAAAAGGTCCTATGTACCTCGGTTGTAACTTTTTCCTCTTTCCTGCTTTAATTTTTCCTTTCAATGGTGTAACCCTAAGAAACACCTTATCTCCTATCTCAAACTCCAAATCCTTCCTCCGATGATTGGCATAGCTCTTTTGTCGGATTTGGGCCGTTTGAAGCCTCTGATGAATTACCTTTACCCTTTCGTAGGCTTCCTCAACCCATGGTATCGTGGCCGGATCTATGATCTTCCTCTCTCCTACTTCATCCCAATGAATAGGTGATCGGCACCGTCGCCCATACAATGCTTCATAGGGGGTCATTTGAATAGAAGAGTGACAACTATTGTTATATGCGAACTCAACCAAGGTTAGATATTGGCTCCAACTCCCTCCAAAATCTACAATACAGGCTCTCAGCATATCCTCAAGAGTTTTGAATGGTTCTCTCAGACTGTCCATTGGTTTGATGATGATACGCTGCACTATAGCTCAACTTTAGTTCCTAGAGCCTCTTGCAGCTTTTGCCAGAATCGAGATACAAATCTAGGGTCCCTATCGGATACGATACTCACTGGTACCCCATGTAGTCTCATCACTTCATCCATATAGAGTTTGACAAGTTTCTCCAAAGAGTATTTCATATTAACTGGCAAGAAATGTGCAGTCTTAGTTAATCGGTCTACTATCACCCAAATCGCATCATGATCTTTTTGAGTTCGTGGCAACCCTGATACGAAATCCATCGTTATGTGCTCCCATTTCCATTCAGATTTATGTTCTATAGTTTCTCTTTATTCTCAGTTTAGTCTCAAGATCTTCCTAGTGAAATGATTCATTCTCCTTTTGTTTCTCCTTTTGTTTGTAACAGACCCGACGGTTTTTGATGATCAGCTTTCACTTGTTGGCACGTAAGACACTTTTGTACAAACTGGGCAATCTCCGCCTTCATATTATCCCACCAATACAGGCTTTTGAGATCGTGGTACATCTTACCACTACTTGGATGCACAGTATACCTAGAACGGTGAGATTCCTCCAAAATCTCCTTCTTCAGTTCTTCATCCTTAGGTACAACGACGCGATTTCGAAACCTTAAAATCCCATCAGGACCTAGGTTAAAATCAGGCAATTCTCCTTTCTTCACTCTGTCCACCCACTTTTATACCGATGGTTCTTTCATTTGGACCTCTTTAATCCGATCCAACAGTGTCGACTTCACCTCAATATTTCCAAAAATAACTTTCCGCGGCTCCAAACGAGGGTTCCATTCACATACATTTTCTAACAAGCTCCACTCTCCTACCATTAAACTCGCTAGTTGAGCCTTTCGACTTAGAGCATCTGCTACAACGTTGGCCTTTCCTGGATGGTAATTAATAATACAATCATAGTCTTCTAAAAACTCCACCACCGACGTTGTTTCAGATTTAGCTCTTTCTGAGAAAATAAGTATTTAAGACTCTTATGATCCGTGTATACCTCAAATGTCACCCCATACAAACAATGCCGCCACTTCTTCAAAGCAAATACAACTGCCGCAAGTTTTAAGTCATGGGTTGGATAGTTTTGTTCGTGAGACTTTAACTTCCGAGAAGCGTAGGCAATTAAATTCCTATTTTGCATCAGAACACACCCTAACCCTTCTCTCGAAGTATCGGTATAAACCGTATAGCTATCCTTCCCGTTGGGCAAAGCTAACACTGAAGCCATGGTCAATTGCTTCTTAAGTTCTTGGAAACTATTTTCACACTTAGCATCCCAAATGTATTTTCCTTGTTTCTTGGTCAAGTTAGTTGGGGGTCCCTCAATTTTTGAGAAATTCTTTATAAACCGGCGGTAGTACCCCGCTAGACCTAGAAAACTTCGAATTTCGGTAGGATTCTCCGGCCGTTTCCATTTGGCAACAGTTTCCACTTTAGCCGGGTCTACAGTAAGTCCATCTTTTGAAATTATATGGCCTAGGAATGCCACTTTCTCTAACCAAAATTCACACTTGGTAAATTTAGCAAACAACTGGTGCTCTCTTAGGGTTTGCAACACTATTCTCAAGTATTGTTCATGCTCCTCCCTTGTTTTCGAATATACCAGGATATCATCAATAAACACCACCATGAATCTATTCAAATAAGGTTTAAACACCTGATGCATTAAATTCATGAAGGCCGCTGGGGCATTGGTTAAGTTAAAAGGCATTACCGCAAATTCGAAATGCTCATATCGAGTGTTAAAGGCCGTTTTTAGCACATCCTCCTTTCTAATTCTCAATTGGTAATATCCTTGTCGAAAATCCAACTTAGAAAACACCACGACCCCTTGTAATTGATCAAACAACTCATCGATGTGGGGCAAAGGATATTTGTTCTTAATGGTTACTGCATTCAACCCCCGATAATCAATGCACAACCTTAAACTCCCGTCCTTCTTTTTGACAAATAGCACTGGAGCTTCCCAAGGTGACTCGCTCTCATGTATGAATCCCCGTTCTAGCAAGTCTTGCAATTGAAATTTTAACTCCTTAAGTTCAGCGGGTGCCATTCGATAAGGGGATTTTGAAATGGGAGTAGTTCCAGGTGCTAGGTCAACCTTAAATTCAATCTCTCTTTCAGGTGGCAATGACACCAGCTCCTCCGAAAACACGTCTGGATGCTCATTGATCACCGGTATATCTTCTAACTTAATCTTTTCTCCTAGAGTGTTAACTGGAAAAGCTAGATAACCCCGTGCCCCATGACTAAGCAATTTCCTAGCCCTTATTCCCGAAATAAGGGCACATGAGGCTAACATACCCCTCACGTCTAGTTTTAGAGTTGCCTCACCCGGTATGCAAAACTCAACCACCTTCATACGACAATCTACTCGAGCATGATAATGAGCTAGCCAATCCATTCCTAAAATAACGTCGTACCCCTTAATGGCTAGACTTATAAGGTCAACGACTAATTTCCGCTCACCAACCCAAATATCGCAGTTTCTATACACCTCATTGGCAAGTAAAGATTGGTTACCCGTAGGTGTCTTCACTTCTAGATCATATGGTAGCCTTTTGGCTTTCACATCAATTCCAAACCTAAATGCGAGACTAACAAAAGAATGGGTTGCACCAGGGTCTATCAAAATTTTGGCTAGACGATGGAAAATAGGAATCGTACCTTTCACTACCTCCGATGGTTCAGGTACCGATTGCTGGTCCAAAGAGTATACCCTAGCTAGCACCCTTGACCCGGTCCCTCCTATATTGGTTGGTTTAGGGTTCGGTTTGCCAACCGACTGAGCATCACTGATTAGTGGGCAATTGGCAATCTGGTGCTCCGTACTTCCACACCTTAAATATTTTCGAGTGTTTCTCTAGCAATTATCCTCGGTATGGTTCGATTTTCCACAATACCCACACGATACTCTGGGGCGGATGTCTGGCCTCCCTGTGGGACACCTCTCCCCTGTCCCCTTCCACTCTGTGCTCCTCTCGGAGTACCTCCTCTGGATGAACCCGTAAACCTTCTACCTCCAGCTCCACGACCGGCTTTAGGGGGTGGCATGTTTCGATCACTATGTGCCGGCCCTTGATTTCCACCAGACGCCCCTCTCCGTTTTGCGTGGAAAGTCCTTACTTATGCCCTCGTAATTTCTATTCTCTGGGTCTTCTCCAAAACCTCCGTAAAAGTGTTAATTTGGGACACCGCTAAGGCCTCCTGTATCTCTACATTGAGTCCCTGCACAAACCTCCTTACCCTCCTTTGCTCCGTAGCTATCAACTCGAGAGAAAACTTCGATAGCTTAGTGAACTGAGTCTCATACTCAGATACACTTAGGGTTCCTTGATGGAGCTTAATGAAATTGTGACAGCCCCACCTCCCCCTAAGGCGAACCAAAGGGTTCGGCGGACCGCCTGTCCAACTCTCGCCAGGATTACTGAGTCGAATCATACAAACCCTAAATTACGCTCGATAGAACCCAAAGAAAACAAACAATCGGAAACTACTAAGTTGGAAACATGATTTCTAAACCACACGGTGACATGGTACTTCGATTAAACACCTCAACGAAAATGAAAATGAAAACGAAAACGCAATCGGAAAACAGCCACATCACAATCCGGTCAAGATCTGGCCGGATTCGAGGCATAGAGCAACCCAAATTTTTTTCCAACTTGCCATGCCAATCCGGCCAAGAACTGGCCGGATATACGGCCGGATTCTCTGCAAGGGTTTCCTGCCAAAAGTTTTCTTTCCACGTTCAAACTCTGCACTCGTCCGAATCCCAAGCAAGTACAAGTAAACTATATATATAACACCAGAGAATGTATATTCCCGAACAAATGAGCCACATAGACAAGATCCACCACTTTTATATACACACGTGGGTAAATGAACAATTCGAAAGGGAAACATTTGATTAAGATACAATTAGGGTTTTCCAATTTCAGAGGAGCTACACGAAAGAATATTTAAACTAGCTCCACTCCTATCTTCAAAGTCACAGTTCCACAATTTGAACCCTGTAAGAAAAACAAAGGTAACGGGAAAGGGGGTGAGCTTAAGCTCCATGAGATACCAAAAGTACAAGTAGTCACGAAGCATAGCATTTCACTTTTAAATCATGCAATTATACACACCATATAGGGAAATGAATAAATACTTCAAATGGAAAGGATACAGGTGGCTCTCAGGAGCCAAAAGGGATGGTAATACTCGAGTATACCAGAACTTCAGAATATAACTTAGCCCTAAGTCGAGAATTTCGTCCCTGGTGGTGCTGGACAACACAACAGGCTAGCACGACGGCTAAGCCCCACCAGAGGGTCTAGATTTCAGGATTTCGTCCCTGGCGGCACAACGGCTATACCCCACCAGAGGGTCTAGATTTCAAATGCGCATAACCATGCAAGTCCGCACACAGGAACAACTAATTCAAGTTCATACAATAACCCAGTCACACAGGGCAGAGAACGAGTAATAGGTTCAAGTAACAGGTACAAGCCCATACAGTGATTTGACAATAAGCGAGGGAGACGAGTGTGATAAAGTACACCCTCGACTCGTCTAGAATTAAGTAGGTATTACAGTCAAGAAAGCCACATTATGCAGGTATAGGTAAAACAGTTAAACAACAAGTCATGCGAGTGGTACACTCACCAGTTCAAACAAGGATAACTTCAAACGTTTCCTCCCCAAAGGATGCCTTTGAACACCAACACGTCCTAGGAGTAACCAGGGTAAACAATTACAGTTCTCACATTCACAAACCCAGTAAATGGAATGCACAAGTGAGGCTCGACCACGAGTCGTATACTTCTCTAAATTGATTACTAGGACAAAAGAATAAAATGCCTCTTTTGAGCAAAAAAATAACAGTTGGTCCTAGGGATACGAATCAACCCCAAAACCCTTCACTTCTACCAAAAACCATACCCACAATGATTTACTAACTCCAAACTTAAGGTACAAAATGAAGGTAAGAGTACTTCTAGGAAAACAGAATTTTCCAGATTTGCGCACCATCATTTGAAAAATCATATCTCATGATTCTTAAGTCCAAAATTGATAAAATTTATACCATTGGAAAATAGACTCAAAGGGATACAATTTCTTAGAAGACACATTGATAAGATTCAGATCACAAGTCAGTCAAATCCAAGCCTCAAGTCGCTGCTTCATCCAGTAAAAGACAGAACAGGTATGTAATTTCAGTCAACTTTGGAAAATCACCATAAATCACACAGAGAGAACTAGGGTCTGAAATTTTCAGGGTTTATAACTCTATCAATCTAGTTTAAAACGCAACAAACAGAACTTAATTCCAATATTTCTACAACACGATATAGTAAATATCCCAAAACTGCTCAAGGGTCCTACGAAATTTCAGCAGCACTTCCCTTGTTTCTCTTTACTTTTCCAACCTAACATCCACCTAATCTCACCTCAATTCAGCCACACTTTCACATAAAAATCATAAACCCTTTTAACAGACTTAATTAGGGTCACAATACCCTTCAATTACAACCAATTGGTAGCTCTAAAACTAACCCTAATCATGCTCAAAATTAAAAACCCTAATCTGAAATTTAAGTACACAAGCTGAAAATTTCCTTTGGCAAGTGAAACTAGCACATACAAGCTAAATATTACACATAACAAATCTATCAATCCATGGATAACCATCAATCATCACATGAGGGCAGAAATTTCACTCTAAAATCTGAAATTTACCATAAACCTACTTCAACCCATGAACTTTCTCACAAAACCATATATTTAACAACTTTACTCCACCAATTAACAATCAATTGAAGTAGAGAGGAAGTTCTAGGAAAGATACCTTAAAACCCCAAGAAAATTGGTAGCTTAGTGCTTTCCCTTCCAAAACCACTCCACCAACCTCTTGAAATCTCCTTAGAAGACAACTTTTATGGAGTAATTTGCAACTCTATCGGTTAAAACTCAAGATTGGAGCAAGAAAGTGAAGTGAAAGATGAAGGTTTTCTCTCTCTTTTGCTCTCCAATTTTCGGCCAAGAGGAGGAAAAAATGGATTGATTTTTGGTCAAATTTTTGTTTTAGTAAAGTAAGAAAGTCTTGGTCAAAAGTCCAACTCCAATCAGGTCGCGACACTTGGCACCTTTTAGGGTTTAAGCTTATCTTCTTTCTCCCAAGGGTTTATCTATCTAACTCACGTCTAATTGTCTCCTAGCACCTTGTAAAATAATATCACTTAACACAAAACTCCAACTAGTGGTTAAAATATATCGCACTTACCGTACTAGCGAGTCCCACGTCCATACCGCACTTCAAACTTAACATGAACTAACTCATACTGGGAAAATGAGTTAAAAACTATACTCGCCCAGTCAAATGTATAGAAGATTAATATTTTAAAGGAAACTATAAAATGTAAGCAAGGAAATAAAATAATGCCTAGAAAATATGAAAATTTCCGGGTTCTCACAGAAATCATCTTCCCTTTTTTCCTGAACTATCGGTGGGAGGTATTTCTCGTTAAACTCCCGCACGAAATTCAACCAGGTCCATGCAGTGCTCTCTCTCTCCTACTTAGCCCTCACTACATTCCACCATGCCCTGGCCGGTCCCTCAAACTAAAAAATAGCAAATTGCACCTGTCTATCCTCCACATAATTTAAAGCGGCGAATATATTGATCATTGTTTCTAGCCATTTCTCAGCCACTTCAGGGTCTGGCCCTCCCAGGAATTTCGGAGGGGAAAACTTTTGAAATCTCTCTAGAGCCCTGTCTTGCCCCATTTCAATGATCCCTAGGTTGATTCACAGGGGCTTGACCCTGTTGTTCTACCAAACGAGCAAGGATATTGGTCATCTGTTAAATTGCCGTTGCAACCTGATCCCTCCCTTCCGCTCGGGGTCCAGGTTGCGGTTCAACTGTTTCACCTCTTTCCTCTCTCGGTTCTTGCACAGGTTCCCGTTCCTGTCTACCCCCACGGCCACGGCTAGAACCGCGCCCTCGAGTAGCTCCCTGATCCTGACTTCTTCTACCTTCCATGCTTCTTGATTTATCAACTATATAAATATAAACAAAATAAAGTACAACTCAAATAAAACACGTCCAAATCATAAAGCAGAGGCAATAAAACACATTTCCAATAAACATGTCCTTTATACACATAGCCAACCAGGTAAAAAGTGCTATACAAGCCAAGGGACATTGAACAAAAGCAAACCTTATATACATCCACCTTAACACGTCCAATTCAAAAATAAAAGGGGACATGTCATCCCACTATGTCCCTAACTACCTCACAAAATCCCTCAAAAACCCTAAACTAGGGGTCTAGCTAGACGCCAACCCAACCGACTCCGCAGGTGCAACCGGGTCCTCCTCAGTATCCTCGTCAAGATCACTAGGGACCGCATGCTCTTGACCCTCCTCGGCCAAGTCTTGCGCCACATCCTCCACTAGGGCCCCGCACTCAGTCAAAATACGGTCGGTCCTGTCTCTCACGTCTCTAACTACCTGAACAAGGCGACCATTAGCCGCCTGAGCCTGCTTCCTGAAGGCATTAGTCCGTTCCTGCTCCTCAAGAACCGAAGTCTCAAGCTCTCGGATCCTGGCACCCTATACTCGGAGGACTGCCTGTAGACGCTCTATCTCCGTCTGGCACCTACGATTGGCGCTATCCAATCGTTTCCTCTCATCATCAACTGCAAGTACTACCCTATCAGGGTAGGAGTAAGTCTTCCAGCAGTCGCAGTGTCGGATCTTACGTGCTGGAGACCACCGACACACAGGCCCACCGGGACTGTCCTGGTAGGCAAGTACGCGACAGATAGGCCCCTCAAGGTGCGTCTGATTGGTAGGTGCTGGCCGAGATGACCCGGCACCCCCACTGGCATCTTTACTCTCCATAACCTACATTACAAGTAACATCGCGAGAATGAGCAAGTTAGACAAATAAATCTAGGTTAAACACCTATTCGTAAGTGTGAAACCCTAGACTATCATAATCAAACTGTAACCAAACAATATTTGGTATAAATCACTCAATCTACCCAGATCACTTCAAACCTGGCTCTGATACCACCTGTGACGACCTCACCTTCCCCTAGGGCGTACCCCAGGGTTTAGCGGACCGCCTGCCCAACTCTCGCCAGGACTCACTCACTATTTCGGATAATATAATTCACAACTTCTTAACGTAAATAAAACAACAGTTGTCAAATTTGAAACACACAAATACATTCATTTCTGTCTCAAACTTCCATACAATCCCAAATACATCAAAAGATTGGAGTTTTAAATACATTCAACCCTAATCGAGCGACTAGTGTGAGTACAATTATAAAATTTCCAAAAACTAGACTACGCTAGCCTGTACAAGTCTCACGCCTCGCTCGTAGCCCCTGTAAGGAAAACAAAACTAATAGAGTGAGCTAAAACTCAGTGAGGTCCCAAATAACAAGTTGACCAATAAGTACAAGTGACAATATCATAATAGTAAAGTAGCGAGCATTAACAAATCAAGAAAATGAGCAATAACACTTCAGATGACCAAAAATTAAATATTCAGCATTTCATGTAAAAGGATACAGTTGCTCTTGTAAACTAGCTCCACCATAGCTTGATCATATAGTAGTTGACACTCCGTCAACTTTCAAGTAAGGTAACTAGTCCAGTAGTACACCACATAACTCCAATCTCCGTCCACCAACCAAACCCCTTACCGGGCCCGAACTCCAAGATAAACACTAGTGGTAATACTCGAGTATACCGATTAGTCGAGGAGATAACACTCCACTCGACAAACTAAAGACCCGGGGTTCGTTATCGAATCGACCAAGCCCTTGCCAGCTCGACTCGATTAACTAGCTACAGGGTTTCTAAAATTCCAGACAAGATACGAATCATATGCATATACATCAAGTCACTTTCAATCAATGAACAAGAATATAGCACATTAGGGCAAGTGCGATAAAGTACACCCTTACCCGATCAAACCAATCACATATCATTCGATCACATTGGTCAAGTATTGAAAACAAGTATTAAGTTCAATCAGGTATTTGGAAGCACTCACCAAAGATTTAGTGCTTCTTCGGATCACGTTCAGGTATTACTCCTGGTTTGGAGTCCAAATCTGCGATAAAACATCGTTTAAGAGCTTTGAAATCAACTAAGCTTCGAAACTTAAGCGTTTCGTTTAACGAAAAAAAGTAATTGAAACTCATTTGGTTTCATGTCCTAGAAAACTCATGCTCGCTCTTTTAGTTTTGGTAATAAAGTGAGTAAAACTTTGAAATTCCCATTTGAGTCGAAAAGACGAGAATAACATATCTTTATTGGTCGTTACTTTCATTTTTCCCAAGGGTACGAGTTTCGGCCAAATTCCAGCTTATATATCTCTATGAAAGTAGACTCGAATACCCTAGACAAATCAAGTTCAATTCGTCCTCAAATCTTCGGCCAAGTCGCGAGTACACATGCCTAACCCTCGAGTAAAAATTTGGGCGGCACGCCCTTTGTATTTCGCTATTTTCCAGCCATTTATGGCTTCATTATTTCCTCAATTCAGCCCAAAGTCACACATAAGCAATGTTAACATAATAGCCCTTCAACTAAGCTCAAAGTCATCCAATTACAACACAAGGCTAGCAATGCAACCGGAAACCAATTTTAAAGACGAAGGCTAAACAGCAGGTTTGACGTCTCTTGGCGTTTCGGTCACAATCGAAGTTACGCTTATCGGTTTGTTGTAAAATTTATGGCGTTTTGAAGCTAAGACAGAGAACTACATTTCCTATGAAGGTATCAACATTCAGTTCGTGCATTTTCAAGGTCAAAATGTGCAATCTCAGAGAAAACAGAAAACTGTCCGCGGATAAGAGCATTCGGCAGTCAGGGGTATTTTAGTCATTTCACATGCTACGGTGCTCCGATTGAGGTAAACTTTTGTAGGCACCCAGTTAACTCCATTCCCTATAACCTTTATGTTTGAACCTAGACCTGATTCATCCTATATCATACTCGGATATACAGGTCAGAAACAGGACAGATTGCCCTACAATTTCTGAAATTTGATGATTCAATGCTTGAAAATCACATTTATGTCTTGAATCACTACCCCAAGTTCCTATCTAAGCTTATCAACATCATATACTAGATAAAAACAAGAATCACAACTGAAAATACCAAACCCTAGCTAAACATTCTACCATATCATGCAAAACTCACTAATTAACCATCATAAACCAAGATTAAGAGCTTCTATCCAAACTTTAGCAAAATTAAGAAGAGAAAAAGGAAAGGCTGCTGGTAGGAGAAAACCACAACCCTTCCTTCCAAAACTTTACCACACAAAGCTTCCTAAGTTCCCAAGTGAAAGTTTAATCGGTTTAGATTTTTTATTCAACTCAAACAAGGCCAAAAATCAAGATTGGAATTGAGGTGTTTCTTCCCTGTTTTCTCTCTTAAACTCTCGGCCACCTTGGAGGATAATGAGGAAGAAATGAAGCTCAGGGAAAGATAAAAAGGTTGGAATTGGTTTGGTCAAACAACCCTTGGATGGTTGCCAAGTGTCGCCTCAAGATTAAGTCCTTAATTTTTTCTTCTTTTTCCTTCTTTTTGGTCAACAATTTCGGCCCTCTCTAGGATAATCAAGGGCTGATATTTCTGAAATAATAACAAGGATATTAAGGTAATAAAGTGGTGGTCAAGTGGTGTATTCAATCGGTAGCGAATGGTACGCGTCGATTCAAACCGATTTTCCTTAAATCGCGTGTACTAGTGTTTTAACTTATGATTCACTCACTTATGATTATCACTTCTAAACATACACTTTTTGTTATCTAAAAATCACTCTTAATCACCAAATTGAGTACACACTCCACACCGATTACTCACTCTACCAAAAGACGCAAAACCCTAATTTAAGATAACCAGAAAACGAAAGGAAAAACCCTTGATTCTATGTTTGATTGCAATTTTTGAGGGAGTGAATGAGTAGTAAGGCTATTATAAAGGAATAAATTCCAAATAAAAGGGAATTTTAAGAAAAATATGAGAGATTTTACAAGTGCTCACAACCTTTCCTCTAGGTAAAGCAATATCCAAAGGTCTTGAGGGTTGGGTGTTGATCTTTAAGCAAGATCAAGAGCAAAAGTTGAAACTTTTTCTTCCTCCTTTTGAGCTCCCAATTTTCGGCCAAGAGAGAGAGAAAGTGAGGGAGTTGGAATGTTTGATTTGTGGTGAAAAGCTTGGAAGAAGACTAGCCTTTTGTTCGGTGAAAAAAGTCAACTTCAAATAGTGGTATAATAGTGTCATGCACTACCAATTTCCCTCTTGTTTGCTACACTTAAATACTAATTCTTCAAGGTAGTTCCTCTAGTACTACAAATACTCATACTTACTAGTCTAAAATTAATTCTCCAAATTTCCTATTAGTCGTGCCGGCGCGACTTTAGAAAAATTTTGACGCGTAAGCGATAAAAATATAATTTAAGTAAAATTCATGCTAAAATAATAAAATTAAATAACACCAATGCAAAAAATTTTAAAATAGGCTAAATTAAGAATAAAATATGAGTTCTCACATGGCTATCATCTCTGATTTTCTCCCCTACCTTTAAATCATTTCAAAAAAAAATTTCCTTCCTAACCCTTTAATATTCAAGATAAAATCTTACTTCAATCACTAGCTATCATCTTCAACTGATAGGTAGGCAAGTTGGAAACCTCAGTTTTAGCCAAATACAAGACCTTTCATTTTAATTCAATCAATTTACACTGATTGTATACTAGTAGCTGGCACTGGAGTTGATGATCCTGAAGATGCTACTATGAATTTTCATAATTACGTGGCAGATTTTGATGACCCTGCTCTGTAAACAAGGAAGATATTGAGGTAATAGCAAATAAGTAAGCTGATCTAGTTCAAATTTTTGTTTTGAGTGGTCTTGTTTGCTTGTTTTCAATTTTCTTAGTGTATTTTTTTTCAAAAGTTGTGTATAAATAAATTCAAAGTATCAGTCTTGAGTACTGCAAGGATTAATATCAAAGTATCGGTCTTAATTTATTTTAGCTAAGATACAAGTCTATTAAGCTTATTATTAAGTAATGCAAGGACTTTTAGATGTAAACAGTAGAGGATTTTTAGTTTTATTAGTTTTTTCTTCTAACATAAAGAATTTTAAAATGCTAGGCCATTGATGCTCATTGAACTTGAAAATTATTCAGAGCTTGTATCTTGCTTGTGGCTATTTCTAGAGATAAGTATGATGCTATTTTCCTGCTTTGTAGGTGAATTCCTACCAAACTGTCCGAGGGTTCATGGCAATTGGAACTGGAGGTGATAATTCCATATAGGCTATGATTGTTGTTGTAGAATTAGTAATTCAATAGCCAATACCTGAGGTAATAGAATGTTTCATTTGCTAGACATCATATAGCATGAGGTTCTGTGGTTATCCATTCAAGCTTTTTGTTTA
The DNA here is from genome assembly GCA_023065735.1 of Coffea humblotiana. Classification (NCBI taxonomy): domain Eukaryota; kingdom Viridiplantae; phylum Streptophyta; class Magnoliopsida; order Gentianales; family Rubiaceae; genus Coffea; species Coffea humblotiana. The sequence goes on from CM041217.1 coordinate 14,693,754, forward strand.
GGATAAGGATTAGACATGGATATTGTGGCTTGCAGTAGTTAGATTTATACTGCAAATGGCAATTTAATGGTTTGAATGAAAAACCAATTTAAGATAATCATGTGGATACCATTTAAAATCCTTGACTGAAATATGCATACTATTTTATGAATTGCATCTAATGTGTACTTGGTTCAACTACACCTGTAATCCAATTTGATGATAGACATTATTTGCCTGACTTCAGTAGTTATTGTATCATGTTCAATTTATGAAGACGATGACTTCAATATATACGATAAGTGATAAAAATACTATTCATTTAATTTGAAACTTTACTAATTTTATTCTTTTCTTGGAGTATCCATGTGACAGCCCCACCTTCCCCTAAGACGAACCAAAGGGTTCGGCGGACTGCCTGCCCAACTATCGCCAGGACTACTAAGCCGACACACATGTAAACCTTACAAAACGTGCAAAAGAACTTCGAGAAAAGAACCGTCGGAAACTGAATTAGTTAAACTAAACGATACAATAGAATTTTGATACAACGATCCAACGAAAAACCAAAATGAAAACGAACGAGCTGCAGCCACGTCACAATCCGGCCAGAACTTGGCAGGATATCTGGCCGGATTGCCGGCCGGATTCAAGGCAGTAGCCAACCCAAAATTTTTTTCCAAAAGCCCTGCCAATCCGGCTAGTTTTTCGGCCGGATATACGGCCGGATTCTCTGCAGGATTTTCCCGCCAAATGTTTTTCATCCTTATTCAAGTTCCGAACTCGCCCGATTCCAACGGATACAAGAAAATTCACATAAACATATACATGTACAATCTCAAACGAACACTATCGAAACAGTTGATTAAACACTTGGATATATATACATTGGAAGGACCCAAAAGTTCAACTAGCAATACAAGTCGGAATATCCACAAATGATCAAGGTACAATTAGGGTTTGCCAGTACGGAGGAGCTTAATCAAAAGAAAGTTTACAACTAGCTCTACTCTTTTCTTCAAACCCACGGTTCCCAAAATTTTAAACCCTGTAAGGAAAACAAAGATAACGGGAAGGGGTGAGCATACGCTCAATGAGGTACCACAAGTACAAGCAGTCAAGAATCATGGAACTTCACTTTTAATCAGCCAAATATACACACTAACCAAAGAAATGAACAAACCCTTCATACTAAAAGGATACAGGTGGCTCTCAAGAGCCAAATTCCCTTTTCTTCACTAGAGCTTGATCAAGTAGTAGTTGACACTCCATCAACTTTCAAGTACAGTAACCAGTCCAGTAGAGCACCACTTTATGCCAAATTCCGTCCACCAAACATACCCCTTGCCGGGCCCGAACACCTCAATAGTAACAGTGGGTGGAAATACTCGAGTATACCGGAAATCCAGAGTCTCCAATACCCAAAGATTCCCCAGGAACAGTCCCCATGGTTTGTCACTTTTCCGCAACCAAGCCCTTGCTGACTCGATTCAATTGACTCCCCATGAGGTTGAGCTCAGGTTTAACAGGAAGGTCGTTGGATACACCTCCAAACGACATCAGATCAGGCACAGTAACAGATTCCAATTTATACAGTAAACAGTCACACAGGCAAGAGAACGAGTGTGATAAAGTACACCCTCGTCTCATTCAGAATAAATAGAGTTCACAATCATTCAAGTCACAGATTTCAAGTACAATTAAACCAGTTAAGCAACAAATCAAGGGAGTGATACACTCACCAGTTCAAGCGAAGATAACTTCAAAAGTTTTCACCCAAAGTAGGGTTTTGATCACCGAGAAACCTTAAAATAACCAAGGTAAACAATTATGGTTCCCACATCCACAACCCAGTAAACGAAATGCACAATTGAGGCTCGAATACGAGTCGTAAGCCTATCCGAATGAACTACGAATGCAAAGATACAAAAGTGTGGCTTCGGGGTGGAAAAAAAATAACGGTTGGTTCTAAAACACGAACAACCCCAAAGCCCTTCATATATCACCAAATAAAAGCTCCAAAAAACCAACCACAATCAAGCTCCTCATCCATCATAGGTAGTTTCCTTGCTCAAGTCCAAGCCCTAGATCACGAATATCATGTCAAGCAAAGGAAATTCTAAAATCATCAAGTTCCACTCGCCTTTTGGCATTTTAGTCACAACTGAAGCTACACTTATCGGATTGAGGCAAATTATATGGTGTTTCGAAGCTAAGACATAGACCTACATTTTCTATGAAGACATTGACACCCAGTTCTTGCATTTCCAAGGTCAAAAATCGAAATCTCAGAGAAAACAGAAAACTGTCCGTGAAATAGGGCATTTGGGCAGTTGAGGGTATTTTAGTCATTTCACAAGCTACAGTGATTTGATTGAGCTGAAATTTTACAAGTAGATATTTAGCTCAATTTCATACAACTTTCATGTTTTGAGCAAGAGCTGATTCGGCCTTTATCATGGACGAATATGCAGGTCAGGTTGGGTCCAAAAACAGGGCAGAATCATTCCGAAATGGAAACCCTAATCTGAAATTGATACAAACTGAAATTTTTCGTAGGCAAGTAAAACTAGCATATAAAAGCTCAATATTACACATAACAAAGCTATCAATCCAAGTCTAATGCTCAAGCATCAAATAAGAGCAGAAAATTCACCATAAAACTGAAATTTTCCACATCACCACCTCAAATCATGAAATATCCTCACAAAACTACATATTCAACACCTCAAAACCACTAATGTGCAATTATTAGGAGCAAAGAGGGATTTCTTGACAAATTACCTTAGAACCACAAGAGAAATGGTAGCTTAATGCTTTCCCTTCCAAAATCCCTCTACCAATATCTTAAATCTTCTCTAGTGAGCAACTTTTATGGAGTGGTTTGCAATTTTAACAGTTGGAACTCAAGATTTGAGCAAGAAATTGAAAGATGCAAGATGAAGTTTTCTCTCTTTTTCCTCTCAAAGGGTTCGGCCAAGAAGGGTAAGAAAGTGAAGAATTTTGGATCAAAATTGGTGTTTAGTAAAGGTAGAAAAGGTTGGTCAAAGTCCAACTTCCAATAGTTTCACAACACTTGGCTTTTAGGGTTTTGTTCTCATCTCTTTGTCTACCAAAGGTTTAATCTATCTAGCTAACCTCTAATTATCTCTTAATACCCTGTAAAATAATATCCCTTAATGCGAAACTTCCTCTAGCTGTCAAAAATTTATCGCAGTTACCGCACTAGCGGGTCCCACTTCCATAATACACTACTAACGTCACATGAACTAATTTATCTAGGAAAATGATTTAAAAACGATACTCACTTATAAAAATCTCTGGAAAATTAATATAATAAAATTAAAGTAAGGAAAATGCACGCGGAAAAATAAAATAAAATAAAACAAGGAGAATTTTGCGGGTCCTCACACTCTCTCCCCCTTAAAAGAATTTCGTCCTCGAAATTTCTCACTTTTGTGCTCACAAAACTCGATTCTATAGTGATTTCTTCTCCTTTTCAAAAGCTTCTCTTCACTCATACCGTTACCCCAATCAAACCTAGAGAGAAAATCGTAATAATGTAATGACTAAAACTCCCTGCTAAGAAAATCAGTGAAGATATCAAAAGTTCCCCCTTTCGAACCAGAAACAAAAATTTTCACTTAACTTCAAGACTAAACTATAATAAAAGATTCATGAATCAGGAATCAATACTGTCCAATCACCAATATTTAATATTACTCATCAAAAGATCAGATACTAGGTCCATTACTTCTATCGAGAATACACTCACTACATAAAGTTTGCATACACATAGTTCCATAAATACAATTATTTCAGCCAACACATCACTAATTGCTGACTTTAACTATTACAGCAGCTACACCATCCCAAAATTCATTTGTTTGGGGCAGTTCCTTATTTGGTGTCCCAGTTAGCCGCATCTAAAACATGCACCAAAATTTAAATTTAATTTACCAATTTAAATTTAAATTTACCAAGTATTTCTAAGTAATCAACCACTTGTATGAATAAAGAAAATGAAGAACAAGTAGAAAATAGCAATGAAAAATCAAATAAATAAATAAGAGAGAATAAACAAACCAAATGGACTACCAAGTTCCACAAAATTTGAAGTCCAAATCTTCAATGGAGAGCTTTGATGAAGTTACACCAAAATTGTACAATGAGGGATCACCTTTTGCTTACCCCAAACACACCTTGGTCAAGTCAAAATACTCTATTACAAGTTTTGTAAACCCTCACTAAGCTACTCACTTGAGTACTCACTCACAATTGAAATGGTACAACAATCACCTCACACTAAACTACAAGAGTATGAAGCAGACACCAATTCTTGCTATGAATTTTCTCTTAAAAGCTTGTATAAAGTGTTGGCAAAATTTTTTGATCTCATCAGCCTCTAAGCTATTTATAGAGTTCACAAATTGCCACCCAAAATATCCCCAACGGTCATTGCATTTAATGTAGAAAAAACTAGCCGTTGAAAGGTTCGAACGTCTGAAACTAGAAGTTTATCTAATGGCCTAGTAATCAAGCTTCTCTATACTTCTGTCAGATGGTGGAAGCTTCCTTCTGTGTGTGATCTTCTTCGTCGGATAGCGAACAGATGTTCCCAAGTTCATCCTGAATTTTTCAGACGGCCGACAATTGATGCGTCCGACATTAGCGAACGTCCGAGTGTGTAGTCCATCATCCAAAGCTATCTTCTGGAAAGTGTTGTCGTTGTCTATCGGACGTCCGAAGCAGCCAACAGCATCCAAAGGAAGTGTCTGATCCTTTAAATCAACTTCTTGTGCACTTGATTTCATTCAATTTTGATTGATTTGATTTGTAAACTTGTCTTCTATGAAGGCACTTGAAAAGATGTTAGTAGGAATTATCACTATAGTTTGTTATCATAAAAAATAAAGGATCAAGAATCCTCACTAAGCTACTCATTTGAGTACTCATTCTATATGAGATGATGGTTTTCACCTCTGGACAAGTTGAAAATGCTCATCCTCCATTGCTTCATCCGAGGTGTTCTTTTGACCTTCAGTCTCTTGTATGGACTTGTTACCTTGATCCTTGAAATTAGATTTGGATGAACTGACGTCATGCTCATAGCTAACTTCATGACCGAGATCTTGTTGATCATGGACTGGGTCGTGTTCTCCATTTCCATTTCCATGTACATGACTTGCTTGCTCCACTTGGTTTTCATTCCCATCATCATTCTCTTGTCCCTTTTGTTTCTCATCATTTCTTTGATCCATGTTTTGTGATGGAGGAGGCAGGAGAGTCTCTTTTAGTTTGAGAAAGTTGGCTTGTTGCTCCGAAGTTATCAACATTCGGAGGTGATACCCAAGAAGAAGGTTTCTTTGTTTTAGCTCAAGGATAAGGGCCATAACGGGGTTGGATATAGAAGAAGAAGATGAAGTGTCAATCTGATGATATTTAGGTTGAGGTTGAAAAGGAGAAGTGGGGGTAGAGGTGTCATTAACATGTTTGGAATGGGTTTCGGAGCCTGTGTCCTTGTACACCAACTCTCCTTCAACGAATTTGATATTTTTTCTTTCAAAATAAATTTTAGTAAAAAAACAGGTGGAGTTTTCACGAGTAGGCTGACCAACAAAAGGAATGTTGAAATGATTGAAAATGAAAATTAGAAATTTGGCATGAGATAATTTCCTACGAGTTTCAGTGCCAATTTTATTCATAAAACGACACAAAATGAAGTCAAAACCAAGCCTGATTCGTTCCATAAAATAATAGAACAGATACAACTCCATTTTGTTAGCATCGGCTTGATGATTGGATCGAGGAATTAAAAGATTCCCAATTATAATAAAGAGAATCTGTTGGATTGGAGAAAGATCGTTTAAATCAACTTCATTTGGAGAAGTAAAACTTGTTTTGAAATATTTCATCAATTTTGAAGCATCAAAGTGATTTGTTGAGGAGGGAAGTTCTTCTTATGAAAAGAAATTAGCAATTTTGCTTCTACAATTTTCCTCCAATTTTGTGTTGAAAATCTAGTTCACAATGTCAGGATTGAACTTTATATCAAGTCTATTGACACGAGAAACAAGATCAGAAGGTGTTTCACCCTGCCTAATTTAAGCATAGAATTACCTAACCATATCGGGATAAAAAAATGAGAAAAATGCAGTAAATGTTCTCATTTTTGAAATTTGAATTGATCAATCACCCATTGAAGTTTGAAAGTACAAAAATCAGAGATAGAGATAGATTTTTGGGTAATAAAACCTTTTTGAGCAATAAGGTGGAATTTGTTTTCAGCCTCCTTGTCAATGAATAGTGGTAGAGTGTCCTGTGCTTCCTCTTGATGATTCTGATGTTGTTTTTGCTGCATTTGTTACTGAGAAACATGTCCATGAGCACGTGATGTTCGACTTCTAGAAAACCAACCAGCATTTTTTTCTTTTTTGGTTCCCTGAGCAGTAGTAGACGACATTCCTCTAGTTCGTGCCATTTGATGGTGAAATCAGTGCAGGGAATGATGCGGATGAGTGTATGGAAGATGTGTGATTCTCTTTAGATGCTCAAACGGCTACAAAATGTGTTCAGAGAGAGAGAAATGATAGGTTAAGGCTTCAGGAGAAATTGGAAATTCACATAATAGAGATATTTTTGAAAATTTTTTTATGAAAATAGAAACTCTAGAGGATGAGAAATGATTTTATCAGATCAATTTTGGTTGAAACATAGATTAAGATCACAAATTAAAGTAGGGGAGTGAAAGGTTTTTCTGTGAAAATTCGTCCGATAGAAATGGAAGAATGAATAGAAGACTATCCGAATCTCTTTAAAACTATTATTTTGCGAGTGTCGGACGGCCGAATGATCAAGATATGTCCGATACAAGCGTCCGATCCCAAATAACTAAGAAAAAATCCGAAGCATTCGGACAGTCGACATCAGTTGATACAAAAAATTTTTGAAACATACTTTCGGACGTCTGGTAAGAAGGTTAGGACATTCGATCCTCTTTTTTAACATATTTTTTTAAATTATGCCTAATTTGTTTCTCAAATGGACAAATTGATCCAAGGGTAGGGTTTTTGTGAAAATATTAGCAATTTGATCTTTGGAACATGTGAGAACTCGAAAAAAAAATTTCCTTATTTTAGGGTTTTGTCGATTTTCGTGCACACAATTTTTATATTTTCTTTATTATATTCATTATACATATATTTTATAAGTAAATATAGTTTTAAATCATTTTTCTAGTATAAGTGAGTTCACGAGAAATTTTGAGCGAATAGTGGATGTGGGACCCGCTAGTGCGTTAAGTGAGAGAAATTCGGCCAATTAGGTTAAGTTGTGCAGAAAGGCATTAATTACCAGGTGTCAAGAGATAATTAGAGGTTAGTTAGATATTTAATCATTGGTGAGTAAGGGGATAAGAAAGAAATCCAAAAGGTGCCACGTGTCGCGTCTTGGTTGGAGGAAACTTGCCTAACTTTCTTTAAACTTTACCAAAAGCTTAAGTTGACCAAAATCATCTTCATTTTAGCATCTTCTTGGCCGAACCTCAAGGGAGAAAAAAGAGAGAGAGTTTCAACTTTTGGTCTTCATTTCTTGCACAAATCTTGAAAACCAACCGATAAAAATCCGAATTCTTCCGTAGAACTAGCTTACTAAGGAAGATTGAAGGTGCTTGTGGAGTTATTTTGCAAGGGAAAGCTCCAAGTTGCTACTTTTCTTGAGGATTAAGGTATTTTGCTTGGAACTTAACTTTTGTTCATAATAAATGGTGAATTAGTGCCTTATGGTAGTTAAGGAGCTTGTTTTATGGATGATTTTATGGATTAAAGTGAAGTTAGGTGAATTTCTTATTTTCTTGGGAATTTTTCTGTTTTCATATGATGATCATAGTTGGCTTGAATTGATGGCTTAATATGGTGTGATTTGGAGCTATTATGCGTTAATTGTAGCGAATTGCGGAAAATTTCAGCTTTGTGCGGAAAATTTCAGCTTTCTATGGAAATTTCAGCTTTAGGGTTTTCAATTTGGGGCTTTCTTATGGATGGCTATTTAGTTTATAATTGGCTATGATTGAAGGGTATTGTGATCTAACGGTGTTTATTTACTAGCCTATGATTGATATGTGAATTGTGGTTGGTTTGGACGAATTGAGTGATTGTTTGTAGGGTGGAAATGCTGAAATTTTAGGGAAAATGCTGTCCGACTGTTGTAAACATTGGGGCTTTGTGAATCTAGGTTAAGAACGGGTAAATGTGAAAGACTTTAGGTAAATGTCTCAATTGCATTTTCTTGATTATTATAGGACGTGTGGGTGATCCAAAGCATCCGTCGGACGGAAAGGACCGGTCGAGCCGGCGAGGGCCAGTCGACGAGATAACAACCATAGGGTTACTGTTTGTCGAGTGGAGTGTATCTCCTCAACCCTGTGGTATACTCGAGTATTACCTTCTTATTACTGTGAGGTGTTCGGGCCCGGTAAGGGGAATGTACGGTGGAAGGTACTGGGTGGAAAGTGGGGTCCACGGTCATGTTTCTTTCTTTGAACGTTGACGGAGGGTCAACGAGATACGATCAAGAACTGCAATGGGGAAACTGGCTCCTGAGAGCCACCCGTATCCTTTTATTTGAACTTGTTGTAGTATTTTATTATGTATTTGATGGTTGTGTATAACTGAGTTTGGTTACCTTGTGAATTTGGGCTGCATGACTTATTAGTAGCTCATTGGGCGAAAGCTCACCCTCGTTATCTTTGTTTTCCTTACAGGGATACTTTTGGACAAATCATGGTTTTGTAAAGCGAGTTGAGCTAGTTAGATAGTTTTTGTTTCTTTGTTTCGCTCCTCGGCCGTTAGAAACCCTAAATGTACCTCACTGGAATATTCCCTTTTGGATTATAAATTTTGATAACGTGTATATGTAAATGGTTGTTCATGTGTAAATAATGTTCTATGTTGAGAATGTATGTTTTAGCCCTATCCAAGGGTCTTTTGCACTTGGTTTAGCCTGTGTGAACGTTAGTAGTCCTGGCGAGAGTTGGGCAGGCAGTTCGCTAACCCTTAGGGTACGCCCTAGGGGAAGGTGGGGCTGTCACAGAACACACATAATTAACATAAATTTCTCCTCTTTGAATCAAATTATGAATGAAATGATGCTTTATGTCTATATGCTTGGTCCTAGAATGTTGAATGGGATTTTTTAATCAAATTGATGACACTAGTATTATCATAGAATATAGATACACAATCAAATTTCAAGCAAAAATCATGCAAGGTATGCTTCATCTATAACAATTGAGTATAACATACACCGGTTGTAATATATTCTACTTCCACTGTGGATAAAGAAATAGCATTTTGCTTTATGCCAAACCAAGAAACTAAGCACATACCAAGATAATGACTTGTACTATTAGTGTTTTTCCTATCTACTCTACAACCGACAAAACTGACATCCGAAAAATCAATTAGAGTAAAATCATGACATTTAGGATACCAAAGGTCATAGTTCAAAGTACCTTTCAAATATCTAAAACTGCGTTTAACTGCCAATAAATGTGACTTTTTCGGACATGATTGAAAATGAACACACAAGCAAACAGCAAACATAATATCGGATCTACTTGTGGTTAAATAAAATAAAATATCAATCATACCTCTATAGTGCTTTTCATCAATTTTAGTACTTTCTTCATCCTTATCAAGTTTAGTAGAAATGCACATGGGAGTTCCAACTTGTCTTGAGTCCTCCATTCCAAATTTTTTGAATAGTTTCTTTGTGTACTTGGTTTGGTGGATGAAGATTCTGTGACAGCCCCACCTTCCCCTAAGGCGAACCAAAGGGTTTGGCGGACCGCCTGCCCAACTCTCGTCAGGACTACGGAGTCGAATCACAACATCTCAAATGAATACACTTATTAGACAAGGTTAAACACTAATACATATTTTTACATCGAAGCCTTGAACAAAGTAACTAAAGTACAAGCCAGAATATCCATATCATTCAAAATACAATTAGGGTTTCAGTTGCAGAAGAGCTTAACAAAATACATGTACAATAGTTCGCCCCTTTTCTTCAAAACCATGAGTTCAAAGTTTGTCCCCTGTAAGGAAAACAAAGATAACGGGAAAGGGGTGAGCTTTCACTCAATGAGGTACCAAAAGACAAGTAGTCATGAATCATGGCATTTCACTTTGAAGGTACATATGCACATATAAGGAAATGATCAATTATCTCAACTGGAAAGGATACAGGTAGCTCTCAGGAGCCAAAATGCCCAATTGCGGTACTTGATCCAAACCCGTTGACTCTCCGTCAACGTAGATAGAACCAACATGTCCGTAGACCCCACTTTACACCGAATTCCGTCCACCAAACATACCCCTTACCGGGCCCGAACACCTCAACAGTAACAGTGGGTGGTAATACTCGAGTATACCAAAAATCCAGAGTCTCAATTACCCAAGGATTTCTTAGAAACAAACTACCGTGGTTCGTTATCTAATCGACCAGGCCCTTACCGGCTCGACTCGAATAACTAGCCACAGGATTTGAGCTCAGAGATAACAGAAAGGTCGTTGGATACAATGTGCAACCAGCAGTAGATTAAGCACAGATAACAGATTCACATTTTTCCACAGTAATTAGGCATACTGACAAGAGAACGAGGGTGATAAAGTATACCCTTGTCTCAATGGAGTAAACAGATAGTACAGTCATTCAAATTACAGACTGCATGAACAGAAACCAAGTTAAGCAACAAATGAAGGGAGTGGTACATTCACCAATCCAAGTAAAGATACGTCAAAAATCTTCACCCAAAGTAGGGCTTTAAGCACCGAGAAATCCTAGAATAACCAAGACAAGAAAATCAGGGTTTCCGCATTCACAAACCCCGTAAACAGAGTGCACAAGTGAGGCTCGACTACTAGTCGAATGCCTATTCAAATGGTCTACAAATGCAAGAAGATAAAATGTAACTTTCGAGTAAAAAGGGGTAATAGTTGGTCCTAGGGTAAGAACGGCCCCAAAACCCTTCATTTCTTCCAAAACCATACATACAATGATTTACTAAATCCAAACTTAAGGTGCAAAATGAAGGTACGAATAATTCTAGAAAAACAGGATTTTCCAGTTTTGCGCACCCTCATTGGAAAAATCATATCTCACAAGTCTTAAGTCCAAAATTGATAAAATTTATACGGTCGGAAAATACACTCAAAGGGGTATAATTTCTCAGAAGACACATCTTTAAGATTCATACTACAAGTCGGTCAAATTCGAGCCTCAAGACGCAGCTTCATCCAGTCAAAGACAGAACAGGTATGTAATTTCAGTCAACTTTGGAAAATCACCATAAATCGGACAGACAGAACTAGGATCTGAAATTTTTCACGGTTTGTAGCCCTATGAATCTAGTTTAAAATGCAACAAACAGAACTTAATTCCGACATTCCTACAACCAGATATAGCAAATTTCCCAAGACTGCTCAAAGGTTCCTGCGAAAATTTTGACAGCACTTCCCTTGTTTTTCCTTACTTTTCCATCCTACAAACCACATCAAACACAACCCAATTCAGCCACAATTTTCTACACAAATCATAAGCTATTAAACATACCTAATTAGGGTCTCAATACCCCTCATATATGGCCAATTAGTGGCTCAAATTAGAAACCCTAAAGCTGAAAATTTTCCACATAAAGCTGAAATTTCCGCAATTCACCGCAATTAACGTATAATAGCTCAAAATTACACCATATTAAGCCATCAATCCAAGCCAACTATGATTATCATATGAAATCAGAAAAATTCCCAAGAAAATAATAATTTCACCAAACTTCACTTTAATCCACAAAATCATCCATAAAACAAGCTCCTTAACCGATATAAGCCACTAATTCACCATTATTATGGACAAAAATGAAGTTCCAAACAAAATACCTTAATCTTCAAGAAAGGTAGCAACTTAGAGCTCTCCTTTGCAAAATAACTCCACAAGCACCTTGAATCTTCCTTAATGAGCTATTTCTACGGAGAAATTCGGAATTCTATCGGTTGGATTTCGAATTTTGGACAAGAAATTGGAAGAAAAGTTGGAGCTTTCTTTCCCTTTTTTTCCCTCAAAATTTCGGCCAAGAGCATGCAAAAATGAAGATGATTTTGGTCAAATTAAGCTTTTGGTAAAGTTAAAGGAAAGTTAGGCAAGTTTAGTCCAATAAGAACGCGACACGTGGCACTTTTGGATTTCTTTCTTATCCTTTAGCTTACTAATGACCAAATATCTAACCAACCTCTAATTATCACTTAGCACCTAGTAATTTAATGCCTTACTGCACAACTTAACCTAATTGGCCGAATTTCTCTCACTTAACGCACTAGCGGGTCCCACATCCATAATATACTTCAAACTTAATATGAACTAACTTAAACTAGGAAAATGATTTAAAAACCCTACTCACTTATAAAGTCTCTGGAAAATCAATATATTAGGGTATAGTGAAGAAAATACATGCAAGAAATAAATAAAGTAATATAAAAGGAAAGGAATTTACTGGTCCTCACAGATTCCCTCTTGAGTTTGATGAATTTGGAGTCCAAGGAAGAAAATTCATCACTCCTATCATGCTCATCGCAAATTCTTTTTATATAATATACGAAAAATTCTTTCACAAACGTTTATTAGTGGCACCAAATATAATATCCTCAATATAAATTTGAACAATTAAGAAATCATTCATACAATGTTTTATAAAAAGAGTAGTATCCACATCACCTCTTTTAAAATCATTATCAACTAAAAAATCACTTAAACGCTCATACTAAATTCTTGAAAATTGTTTTAAACCATATAAAGCCTTTGAGAGTTTGAACACATGACTTGAAAATTTTTCATTTTCAAAGTCGGGAGGTTGTTTAACAAAACCTTCTTGAACAATAAAATCATTAAAGAAAACACTTTTGACATCCATTTGAAACACTTTGAAATTTTTAAAGCAAGCATATGCAAGAAACATTCTAATGGATTTTAATCTAGCAACGGGGGGAAAATGTCTCATCAAAATCTATTCTCTCTTCTTGTGCATATTCTTTAACTATGTGTCTAACCTTGTTTCTAACAATCACACGTTTGTCATTCAATTTTTTTCTAAAGACCCATTTTGTGCTAATAACGGGGTGATCTAAGGGTATTTCAACTAAAGTTTATACCCAATTTTTTTCAAATTGGTTGATCTCTTCTTGCATGGCTACAATCCACCTATCATCACTCAAGAATTCATTCACATTCTTGGGTTCAAAATGAGAAAGAAAAGCAAAATTATCTATTAAGCGTCTAATGGAGGAACGATTTTTACCTTTTTGGATGGATCACCAATAATTAATTCCTTGAAGTGATGTTGAGTAATTTTTTACACTTTAGGAAGGTCTTTTGGAATTTCATCATCTTTTTTCTCTTCTTCTTATCCTTCCACTTCTTGAGAGATGTCCTCTTTCGACTTTTTTTCCATTTGAGTGTATTTCTCATCATTAATTGTTAGATTCTTAAGTCCTTATTGCACATCTACATCATCGTCTTCATATATACTCTTGAAAATAACATCATTAGATTCATCAAAAGTAACGTGTATAACTTCTTCTATAACAAGAAGTCTTTTATTATAAACTCTGTAACCACATTTATTTTCATAATACCCTAAGAAAATGTCTTCATCGATTTTCTTATAAAATTTTTCAAGATGTTTTTTGATATTCAAAATGAAATAGTTGCAACGAAAAATTTTAAAATATCCAACAATGGGTTTTTTGTAAAAAAAAATTCATAAAAAATTTTGTTTTCTTTAAAATAGGTCTCAAAAGAACTCTATTCATGACATAACAAGCCGTATTTACCATCTCGATCCAAAAATATTTTGTCAAATCACATTCACTAATCATAGTTCTGGCGCCCTCTTGAAAAGTCCTATTTTTTCTTTCCACAACACCATTTTGTTGAGAGACTTTGGCAATAGAAAATTTGTGTGAAATTTCATCGTGATCGCCAAAATTTAAAAAAATCACAATATTTAAATTCCATCCCTAATTTTCTCCTAATTTTCACAATATTCAAATTTAGCGAATTTTGAACTTTTGCAAATAAGAAAATAAAGTTTTTAAAAGTTTCATTCTTGTGAGCAAGAAATATAACCCAAGTAAATCTAGAATAGTCATCAACAATCACAAAGTAATATTTTTTGCCACCTAAACTAGCAACTAGTATTGGACCAAACAAATTAAGATGCAAGAGTTCCAAAGATCTTGAAATAGAAACACAATTTTTGGATTTAAAAGAGATCTTGATTTGTTTTTCAAATTGACAAACATCACAAATCTTGTCCTTTTCGAATTTGATTTTTGATAAACCTCTCACAAGATCTTTCTTTGAAATTTCATTTAACAAATCCATATTAAAATGACAAAACCTTTTATATCACAACCAAGGATCATCATTTAAAAATTTAAAATATTTGAAACTATTAGAATCAATTTTCTCAAGAAAGGCAACATAGAAGCACGGGAATAAGTTTTTAGAGTTTGTCCATCAGGTTATCCCTTTGTTGATTTGTTGGCATCTATGGAAGGCTCGGAATGACATGAAATATGATAGAAAGAGGTTCGTAGAGGCCCAGGTATGTCATTATAATTTTGTCGATCTTCTAGAGTTGTTTAGGGTACAGTTCCTGGAATGCCGGGTTCTGTCGTTGTCTTGGATACAATTTTATTTGGAGATCTCAACATGGAATATGGTAGTTTCCCACATGCTGGTTAAATGGGTACGACCCTCCCATGGAGTCCTAAAACTTAACACGGACGGATGTTCTAAGGGTAACCCTGGTGTGAGTGGGGGTGGGGGATGCTTCGGGATGTGAGTGGTAGGCTGTTGCTGGCGTTTTTGTGTAATTTTGGTTTAGCTTCGAGTATGCAGGCTGAGGCCCGCGCTTTACTTTTTGGGGTCAAGTTGTGCCTCCAGAGAGGGTTTGATAACTTCGACGTTGAACTGGACTCTTTGGTGTTAATCCATATTTTAAATAGGACAGTACATTGCCCATGGAGTATTTACAAGGAGGTGCAGCAGTTGGTGGGTTTGGCATCCCATTTTACACGAATTCTTCACTGTTATCGTCAGGCTAACCAGGTTGCAGATATATTGGCCAAGGAAGGATGTTTGCATGCCTGGGAAGAGATTTATTTGGCAGCTTCATCTTTACCCCAGTTAGCGAGAGGAGCATTACATCTTGATAGGATAGGAGTTGCATCTATTCGCCAGATTAGAAGAACGATGTAAGGGAGTAGTACTCCTCATCTATAGCTCCTGTAACCTTTTCCCTTATAAAATAAAATTTCTTTTATATAAAAAAAAAAGGCAACATAGATATCATTGTATTTTTTTCTTTGAAATTAGGATTAAGAACCAAACATTCATGCCTTTTGAACAACACAAAAAGATTTTTATCCCATAATTGGCTAACACTCAACAACTTATAATCCAAATTATCAGTCAAAATCACATTATGAATGAAAATCTCACCATTTTTACCAATGTCTCTTACTCCAATAGTTTTAACTTTCATGTCATCCCCAAATGTCACTTTTTCACTACTCTTTGGTTTGAATTTGACAAATTGAGATGGATCACCGGTCATATGTCTTGAACATCCACTATCAATGTAGCACTTTGATTCCTTTGTAGTGTTCTTCAAGCATACCTACACAAGAGATCGAGAGATAACTTTTGGTACCCATTTAGTTTTAGATATTTGAGAGTTAGTGCATTCTCTAACAATCCATATAGATTTCATACCTGTTCTTATGCTTTTCTTTATATAACAATGATTTTTCATATGTCCATATTAGCAACAATAATTACAAATCACACTAGTGTCCTTTGCACAAATAGATTTGATAATTCTAACTCTCCTTTTTCTAAGAAGTGTAAATTCATTTGCACCAAGAAGGGGTTTTCTTTCTTTGATTTGCGAAAGCTTTTGTTTTTCACTTTAAGAAACTCACTGAAATCATCCATTCTACTTTTCAATTCTTTTTGTTCCTTCTTAATTTTTTCATGAAATCTTACTTTTTCATCAACTTTCTTTTGTAAATCTACATCAATCTTGGCATTTTTCAAATCAATGTTCTCTTCTTTCAAACTTTTATTTTCTTAAAAAAGTTTTGAGTTTTCACAAAATAAAGCATTAATTTTGATTTTCAACTCTTTATTCTTAGCATAAGAATCTAATCAAGCTTTCATATAACTTTTCAACAAAGGATTCAAGATCTTCATCGCATTCATCATCATTTTCAAGAGTAGAGTTGTTAGAAAATACCCTTTCATCACCTATGGCCATGAAGGCCATTTGTGTCGATTCTTCTTCTTCCTCTATCTCTCCATCAGAGTTACATTAATTCCAAGTTATTTGAAAGTTGTTGAATTTTTGTCTTCTTTCTCCTTTTCCTTCCTTCTTTTTCTTCATGGGACATTCATTCATGTGGTGACCGAGTTGGTCACACTTATAGCATCTTTCACTTTGGTTCTTGTTGGCCTCTTGTTTCCCTTTTCCTCTTTGATTGTTGAGTTGGTTGGGATTTGAGTTGTTTGTTCCCCCTCTTCTAAGCTTCCTTTCATTGAATATTCTTTTAAAACTCTTGGTGAGGAGTGCCAAGTCATTGTCATCACATCAATGTCTTCCCCATGTAAGGAGAATGAATCATCCTCCTCTTGAGAAACTTTTAATGCAATGCTCTTCTTCATTCTTGCATCCTCTTCTTCTTGAGTTTTGGACTTAAGATTTAATTTATAAGAGATTAGAGAATTAATGAGAGACTTAATAAACATAGTGCTCAAATTTTTCGTTTCCTCTATGGCAGTCACCTTACTTTTTCAATTCTTGGATAAGGTATTCAAGATTTTTCTATTTTTCTCTCCCAAGGTATATTCCTTTTCTAACACTTCTAGATCCTTGATAATTTCATTGAATCTACAATACATTTTATCTATATTTTCATGACGTTCAATCTTAAAAGATTCATACTTAGTGACCAAAAAGGATTTCTTTTGCTGTCTAACATTGTCGCTACCCTTATGTATTTCTCTCAACTTATCCAAAATCTCTTTTGCCGATTTACAATCTTTAACTCTTATAGACTCATTGGCATCAAGGGTATTGTATAAGACATTCATGACTTTAGCATTCAATGTGAAATTGAACTTGTCTTGGGCGGTTAAGTCATGCTTAGTTTTGGCTCTTAACCTACCAATGGTCTCATCTTCAATGGTGACTTCACAGAGACCTTCATTCACAATATACCATAATTCAATATCTATTGATTCCAAGAAAATTTTCATCCTCTCTTTCCAACTTACATAATTTATTCCATTAAACATAAGAGATCTAGTGATGGATTGACCCTCTAAAAATAAAACATTATTGGTTGTTATGGATCACTCCTAAGCCGATTGAACTTAATTTTTAGGAGACCAAATTTTGATACCAATTGTAAAAGTCCAAAACAACCTAAGAGGGGGGGTGAATTAGGTCGATTAAAAACTTAAATTGATTTATGGAAAATAGGACACAATTTAAATTTATCAAGTATTTCTAAGTAATCAACCACTTGTATGAATAAAGAAAATGAAGAACAAGTAGGAAATAGTAATGAAAGATCAAGTAAATAAATAAGAAAGAATAAACAAACCAAATGGACTACCAAATTCCACAAAATTTGAAGTCCAAATCTTCAATGGAGGGCTTTTTCAATTTGATAAAATTACACCAAGATTGTACAAGGAGGGATAACCTTTTGTTTATCCCAAGTACACCTTGGTCAAACCAAAGGATTCTACTACAAATTTTGTAAACCCTCACTAAACTACTCACTTGAGTACTCACTCATAATTGAAAAGGTACAACAATCACCTCACACTAAACTACAAGGGTATGAAAAGTAGACACCATTTCTTGTTATGAATTTGCTCTGAAAATTTTGTACACAGTATTGGCAAAAGTTTTTAACCTCATCAGCCTCTAAGATATTTATAGAGTTCACAAATTGCCACCCAAAATATCCCCAACGGTCATTGCATTTAATGCAGAAAAACCTAACCGTTGGAAGGTTCGGACGTCCGAAGCCAGGAGTTCATCCGATACGTTCATCTGATGGCCTGGTAATCAAGATTCTCTATACTTCTATCAGACGGTCAAAACTTCCTTTTGTGTCCGATCTTCTTTGTCCGATAGCGAACAGAATTTTTTCGAGTTCATCCTTAATTTTTCGAACGGCCGATACTGTTGATGTCTATCCGATTGATGCCTCCGATATTATCGGATCTCCGAATGTGTAGTCTATCGTCCGAAGCAATATTCTAGAAAGTATTGTTGTTGTCTATCGGACGTCTGAAGCAGCCAACAATGTCCGATCCTTTAAATCAACTTCTAGTGCATTTGATTTCATTTAATCTTGATTGATTTGATTTATAAACCTATTTTCTAACAAGGCACTTGAAAAGATGTTAGTAAGAATTATCACTATGGTTTGTTATCATCAAAAATAAAGGATAAAAAACCAACAATCTTTCATGACAACCTAAAGGTCAGTCTCTAAATGCTCTATAGTCACTCATGATCACAAGCTCATAACCTGCTTCATTGTGTTTAGCTATTTCTTTTACCCATATATTACAAGCCTATAAAACTTATACATTGACTGAATTTTTATTAAAAATAAGAATAAAGTTCGGGCTTTTTCTTACTAATTCAAAAAAAGAGAAAAAATAGGAATTTTGTGAGAATTCGAAATTTATTTTATATATTTTATTTTATTTCTTTGAATACATTTTCTCTACTTTACTTTATTGTTTTAATTTCCTAGAGATTTTTATAAGAGAATTAAGATTTTAAATCATTTTCTTGTATAAGCTAGTGCATGTTAAGTTCGTAGAACATTATGGTGGTAGGACCCACTAGTGAGGTGTGTGCGGTAAATTTTGAAGGTTATGAGGAGTTTTGTGCAAAAGGATATTATTTTATAAGGTATTAAGGGATAATTAGAGGTTTGCTAGATATTTTAGTATTTGAAAGACCATTAGATGAGAATTAACCATTGAAAGCCATTTGTCAACCAAGCTATGGAGCTTTGACTTGGACATGACCTTTCTTAGCCTTTAATAAAAAGAAAATTTGACCAAAAACCCTCATCTTCTTCCCCTCCTTTTGCCAACTCTCCTAGCAAGGAAAAAGAGAGAAAAAAACTCCATTTTTTCAACCTAGAACCTTTGCTTGAATCCTTGAGGTTTTCACCATAAATTTGCAATCCAATCCATAGGACGTAACTTTAAAGAAGGAGGAAGACCTTGGGTGGAGGAATTTGGGGAAAAAGGAAGCTTTGGTTGTTCTTCTTCCCCTCCTTTGGCTGACTCTCCTAGCAAGGAAAAAGAGAGAAAAAACTACATTTTTTCAACCTAGAATCTTGCTTGAATCCTTGAGGTTTTCACCATAAATTTGCAATCTAATCCATAGGAAGTAACTTTAAAGAAGGAGGAAGACCTTGGGTGGAGGAATTTGGGGAAAAATGAAGCTTTGGTTGCTCTTCTTCATAGGATTAAAAGTAATCATGACTTGAAACCATTTCTTCTCTTTTAACTTGCATTTGAGTGGATTTAAGGCTTGATTTTTGGTGGATTCTTTGGAAAATTTCATAGTTTGTGTGGTGGTTTGGAGATTCCAGCTTTAATGGAGAAATTTTAGCTTTGATATGTTGGTTTGAGCTTGATTAGGATTTATTAGCTTTGCCATGTGGATTTTCTAACTTTTATATGTTATTTTGGCTTCATTATAGAAATTTTTAACTTGTAGTGGCAATTTCCAGCTTCAGCTTTGAAGAGTTAATTTCAGCTTTGCTAAGTCCTTGTTGTTTTGCGATGAGATTTTCTAGTATTGTAGGCACTTGTGGCTTCATTATGTGAATTTCCAACTTTGGTGCATAATCTAGCTAGTTTAGTTTAAAGTTTTGAATATGTGAAATTTTGATGGGTTGTTTTGATCATCTAGGGTTAATCTTTCTAGTTGGTTTTGTAGGTGATTTCTTTGTTAGAAATTGACACCATATGCCTTATAACATGTTGGTTAGTTTAAGTTTTGGATTTGTGATAGAAACATGAAGGAAAGTTGGGAGTTTGGCTAGAGGAGATTTTGGAAAAACATTCTTTTGCTTGTTGGAAATTTTCGCAGAGAGCTCTGCACAGATTTGGGAAAGTGGGTACAACTTCGTATAGGAAAGTCAGAATTGAGTTCCATTTGTTGCATTTGAAACTAGACTCATAGTGCTTCTACGGTATAAAATTCAGAATTTGGTTCAATCTCTATAAATATCAGAAAATCAGCAAAGTTGACTGAAAATTTTGCCTTGCACAACTAAAAACTGGAATGTGGTAGTAACTTGTGACCCAATTTGGACCAATTTATGAACTGAATCTCTTTGAGGTGTCTTCTAAAGATTGTTAGTGTTTCAAGTCTAGTTTTTAATGGGTCAAGTTGTATGATTTTTCAACATTTATAACTCAAGTTATGATTTTTCAAAAGAATGATGCTCGCTGAAAACTTTCCGTTTCAAAGGTACTCGAGCGCTACAAATTTCAACTTTCCTTGCTAAAATTCATGATTTTTAAACTCATGACATGTTGGATATGATATATTGTGAAATTCCACTAGAAATAAGGATGTTTTACCATGAAGTTAATCTTTAAAATGTGGAGGAGAAACTTAAGGAAACTAGGGGAGGTTTGTTATTTTTCTGCCTTACTTGCTGGCCGATTAGGAACCAGCTTGGTTTCCTTTAATTTTAAGGTAATTTTGTCGTAAACTTGTCTACGATGCTTGATAAACCTTTAAGCCTTACTTATGTGTTGAATTTTAGATGAAATGGAGGGTTTTCATAGGAAATTTTCTCTAATTTGCTGGCTGCAAATTTTGCTTGTGGGCCGAGTGGATAGTGATGCACTATACCTTGTTTTTTTTCCTCGACCTTTTCATGATGAGTGTTGGCCAAATCTTGTTCCAAACACTGGTTACGACTCTTGCGTGTTGAACTTGGGTGAAAACCATGCACTTTGGTAGGTAAAAACCTCATGATTGAGCTTGTTTCATTGTTGGAAACTCTTGGAAGGCAGAGCAGCTTTATACCCTGCTGTCTTTGAGCCTTGTGACAGCCCCACATTCTCCTAAGGCGAACCAAAGGGTTTGGCGGACTGCCTGCCCAGCTCTCGCCAGGACTACGGAGTCGAATCACACAAAACCCTAGACTACGCGCGATAGAATCCAAAGCCATAGAATCACAACATCTCAAATGAATACACTTATTAGACAAGGTTAAACATTTATGCATATTTTTACATCGAAGTCTTGAACAAAGTAACTAAAGTACAAGCCAAAGTATTCATATCGGTCAAAATACAATTAGGGTTTCAGTCGCAAAAGAGCTTAACAAAGTACATATACAATAGCTCGCCCCTTTTCTTCAAAAATCATGATTTCTAAGTTTGCCCCCTGTAAGAAAAACAAAGATAACGGGAACGGGGTGAGCTTGCGCTCAATGAGGTACCAAGAATACAAGTAGACACAAATCAGGGCAATTCACTTTAAGGCACATATGCACATATGAGGAAATGAACAATTATTTCAACTGGAAAGGATACAAGTAGCTCTCAGGAGCTAAAATACTCGATTGCGGTACTTGATCCAAACCCGTTGACTCTCCGTCAACGTATATAGAACCAACATGTCCGTAGACCCCACTTTACACCGAATTCCGTCCACCAAACATACCCCTACCGGGCCCGAACACCTCAACAGTAACAGTGGGTGGTAATACTCGAGTATACCAGAAATCCAGAGTCTCAATACCCAAGGATTTCTTAGAAATCGACTACTGTGATTCGTTATCTAATCGACCAGGCCCTGGCCGGCTCGACTCGAGTAACTAGCCACAGGATTTGAGCTCAGAGGTAACCGAACAGTCGTTGGATGCAATGTCCAAATGGCAGTAAATTGAGCACAGATAACAGATTCAAAATTTTTCACAGTAAATAGGCATGCGGACAAGAGAACGAGAGTGATAAAGTACACCCTTGTCTCCATGGAATAAACAGATAGTACAGTCATTCAAATTTCAGATTTGCATGAACAGAAAGCCAAGTTAAGCAACGAAGGAGGGGAGTGGTACACTCACCAGTTCAAGCGCAGATACTTCAAAAGTTTTCCCCAAAATGACTTTAATCGTCCAGAAACCCTAAAATAACCAAAGTAGACCATTGAAGTTTTCACGTCCAAATTCTAGTAAATGAAGTGCACAAGTGAGGCTCGACTACAAGTCGTATGCCTATCCAAATGAGCCACTAATGCAAGGCTGCAAAGCGTGATTTCGGAACGAAAAGGTAACGGGAGGACCTAGGGGCTTGAATGACCTAAAAGCCGTTCATCTACTAAGAATCAACTCAAACTTGAAGGAACTACGCGGCCTAGAAAATTGGGCAGCATGCCCTTTGTTTTTACCAAATTTCCAGCCATATATGACTTCCTTATTTTCCTTAATCAGCCCCCACAATCACATACAAATATTATCATTACAATAGCCGTTCAATAGGCTCCAAAACCATCCAAGAATAACACAAGGGCAAAAGTACAAGCAAATATCAATTTTGAAGACAAAAGCTAAAAGGCAGATTTGACATCTCGTAGCATTTTAGTCATACCCGGAGCTATGGTTATCGAATCGGGGTGAACCTTATAGCATATCGAATCTAAGACAGAGGGGAACAACTTTTATGAAGGCCACTTAACCTAATTTAGAGTTTATCTAAGTCAAATGTCCCAATCACAGATCCAAAAGTTCAAGATCAGTCTAGTTATCAGCACTGACTTTAACCGATAATAACTCAGGCTACACAATTCCGTTTTGGGTGTTTTTAGAGGCGTTGGAAAGCTAACACATAGGGCTACAATTCTTATGAAGATACCTCAACCCAGTTTTCAACCTAACCTAGTCCAAATTACCCAAACAGCCCTAGATGTTCCAGTTTGAAACTCACTGTGAAAGTCAACTAGCATTTCTGATTTATTCAATCATATCTCAGCACACACAACTCCGATTCAGTTGATTCCAAATCCATATGAAAGCTAAGATACAAGTCTACAATTCTTAATAAGGCACCAAAAGCTAATTCATTCATCTTCCCAGCCAAACGAGCCAATTACAGAGGCTGATAATCATTTCCGGACAGAAACAGGGAAGCAGGGGCAAATTAGTTATTTCACAAGCTATCCTGCTCCGATTGAGCTGAAAATTTACAGGCATAATCTACACTCAATTCTCTACAACTTTCATGTTTTGAGATAAGTCCAATTCGGCCTCCTTGATGGCCGAATATATCTGGGCAGAACAGGACAGAAATATTCACTATAACCGAAAATTACCACTAAACTACTTCAAACCACAAAATATGCTCATAAAACTACCACAACTACAACTTTAAGCCACAAATTGGGAATTATTGAGAACAAAGAGGGATTTCCTTAGCAAGTTACCTTGGATCCTCAAGAAAAATGATGACCTAGGCTTCTTCCTCCCAAAATTGCTCCACAACCACCTTAGAACTCCTTGGACTAGCACTTTTATGGTGTGATTTGCAAAAGCTATGGTTGGAACTCAAGATTGAGTTTGGAAATTGAAGTGCAAGATGAACTTTCTCTCTCTTTTTCTTCCTCAAAATTTCGGCCAAGAGAGCTTAAAGGATGAAGATGATTTTGGTCAACTTTAGCTTTTGGTAAAGGCAAGAAAGTTAGGCAAGTCTTCATCCAACCGGGTTGCGACATGTGGCACCTTTTAGGGTTTCAAGCTTATCTTCTTTCCTCCAATGGTTAATCTATCTAGCTGACCTCTAATTGTCTCCTAGCACCTTGTAAAATAATATCACTTAATATTTCACCACCTAATCGGCAAAATTATATCGCACTAGCGGGCCCCACGTCCTTAATACGCTTCCAAACTAACCCGAACTAACTTATACTAGAAAAATGTTTTAGAAAACCATATTCACTTATAAATGTCTAGAATATTAAGGTAGTAGAATAAAATAAAGAAAATGCATGAAAAGAAATAGAATTAAATGATATGAAATAGGAAAATTTTACGGGTCCTCACAAGCCTAAAGTCCTTTTGTTTGGTGGTCTTTTGGACTCAATCTTGCTCATTTCACTTGCTAAAACCTTGAACTACAATGGGTTGAATTGGAGCAAATATTATAACTTAAAGAGGTAAACTACCTTGTTTTTCTTCATTGTTTTGCTGCTGGAATTTTTCAGCCATGGATTAAAATAGGGAACTCTTTGATTATTCATGTTTCTTGGGTCCAAATGCCCTCTTTCACTCCAAAACTATACTTGAATCATTTCCCTAGTATCTACTTGGATTTTCCTTGATTTGAATCTTCGAATTTGTCTTTGAACTTTGTGTTTTTAAGAGGCCAACTTGATAGGCGTATGGCTCATAGTTAAGCCTAAATGTGAACTTGGTTTACCTAAGTTTTGGATGGTTGGTCCATAATATTTTATCTTAGTTGCTTTTAAGGTTTGACGGTGACTACGAGAGTCACCCGGAGACGAGCTTTTAACATGTTCTATTTAGAACTGGTAAGTGTTCCAATTGCATGTTTCATGCTACTTGTTGCTAAAATTGTTAGGCACTTGATTTGTCATTTCTTGGGCGAGTGTGTACTTTATCACACTTGATCTAACTTGACTAAACTTTTGATATCTCATTTATGCATGTACAAGTAACTTGATTTACATGTGACCTATATCTTTATTTGAAATACTTGAATGCTTGAACAACGTGACATGTTGAGCCTACTTGTGACTTGGTTTTGGTTAGGCGAGTATGTCCTTACTGGCACTCAACCTCCATGAATTTGAAATACTTGATCTTACGTGCGGACTTGCATGTACATGTGCATGATTATAGACCGGATGTATATCTTCTTGCAGCGGTTGAACTAGGACCTTGGACCCTTATTCGAGACGTCAGGTAAGTGGGAACTTGGGTTACTCATGCGTATGCGTGAATGTAGATCGGTAACGGCTGAACTGAGCCCTCGTTGGACCTCTTGCTTGAGACCAGCCTTAGAGCGATCAGGTAAGTTGGGCAACCTTGGGTAAAGGACGAAGTTCCTAACCCGTTTATTCCTGACTTGAATTCATAACTTGAACTCGTGACATGCCTGAATACGAAGCGTTAGGTGATAGCTAACGTCTCCAATTATTACCTGCGTGAGCGTTGGATGACAGCCAACGATTCCACTCTTGAATACTTGAATACTTGGGGCCTATATCTTGAATACTTGAATACCTGGGCCTATAAACCCAGCCCAGGGATAGTTGGTTGAATCGAGCCAGCAAGGGCTTGGTCGAGGAGATTGATGAACCCTGAGTACTTGATTGGCATTCGGGCTTGGTAGGGGGTTGATTGGTGGACGGAGATCGACGTTTAGTGGTGATCTACGGACATTATAACTTCATGGTTGACGGAGAGTCAATGGACCCTGAGCAAGTTACGGTGGAACCTGCTCCTGAGAGCAGCCCATATCCTTTGCGATGAACGTGTTCTTTACTGTACACTATTGCATGATCTATCTAGTTACCTGCTCTAGTATGCATTATGTCCTGCTCTATTCAGGTTTGACTTAATGGTATCATGCTGCTAGTTTATTTGTCTGTTTTCTTGGAACCTCACTGGGCGTCTAACTCATTCCATGAATTTTGTTTTCCTTACTGGGGTGAGAACGTGAGAGTGGGAATGGAGAAGACATAGTCTTTGTTTAAGATTTGGTTAGCCACTCGCGTGAGCACTCCTTAGCTCTCAAGCGAGCTTGCTTGGTTTTATTTTGTAAGCTCGACTCCTTGACTGTATTAAGAGATTGTTTGGACATTTGATGTCCACGGTTATATATATTTAAGGTTATAATTGTTAATGCTCTTATTATTGAGGTTATTATTTTGTAAATTTCATGGTGCGTGAGTAAGTTCTGACGAGAGTTTGGGCAGGCGGTCCGCCAAACTCTTGGGTACGCCTTAGGGGGAGGTGGGGCCATCACAAATTTTCAATTTTGGCTTCTTCTTCTACTTGTTGCCCATTGAACCTTACAAAGAATTTTGCTTAACAATCTTTTGAGAATTGCATTTCTAAATTGGGACAAATTTTATGCAAATCCATTCAAGTAAAAGGAGTGATCTTCAATTTTGACACTGAGGCAAATTTTAAAAGGAGTGATCTCCAATTTGCCCCAAGAGTGATCTCCAATTTACACTAAGGCAATTTTACATTGAGGCAAATTTAAAAAAGAGTGATCTCTATTTTTGACAATACATTCAAAATTTTCTTTTAGCAGAAAATTTGAAAATTAAGAGGATAATGATATATGCATGTCTATCTCATGTTCTCAAGGGAGTGTTTCGCTCGTATTGCCCAAAGTTTCAAAATTTGTCATTTTTTACTTTTCTCAAAAATTACCTATTTCTTTCAATATTATTTTTCTTCTAAACATGAAAGATCAAAAGATTTCAAAAATCCATTATTTTGTTATTGCATACATTCTAGGTCTATTATATCTGAGCACTGTGTTTTAATTTTTGAGTTTGGTAGCCCAGACTTTGCATTTTCATTTATCCTAGTAGCTTGGGATTACATTTTAATTTCTAGTCCAACAATCAAGACATTGCATTTCAATATTCAAGTTTGGTAGCCCAGTACTTGCATTCTTGTTCTCCTGTTAGTTATCTAGACTGATATCCAATCCCACTAGTAGTTTAGGCCTTGAATGCATTTTATATTTCTCTCACTAGTTATTTGGGTTTAGGTCTAATCCTATTATTAGTCTAGGCCTGGGATGCATTTTACCTTTCTCCCACTAGTTATTTGGTCATCTTATTTTTATACATTCTAACAAAAAAATTTCTTATTTTTGTAGGTTTTTTGAAAAGAAAAAAAGAAAAAGACAAAACAAATTTTTACAGTCCAATTAGAATGGGTTGATTATTTATAAATGGACCACAATAACATTTTTTTTTACTTAGGTGACCTGAATTTTCATGCCAAGTAAAAATAAATCCTTGCATAAATGTGATTTGCATGCTTTACTATTTTCACTATTACGTTATGCAATTTGATATTGTTAGAATTTTTATGTAGTTGTTCAATGCAAAGTTTGATGCTCCATTTTTTGAATTAAAATATATTCTTATTATTTGCATATGAATTGTTTGTATTCTTTTAAATATTATTTCTATTAATGATGGGGTGTTAATAATCCATCATGTGATGACCCAACAGGACTCCCACTCTAGAGATCCAATTGGACACCTGCCAAGTTCTCGCCTAAGCTAAAATTCATTATTAAAACCTTTACATTTTAGAAATTATACAATTACAAATAGCATTTTAGCACTCGATAGAAAACTTCTAATGTATCCCAACGATAAAGTTTTAAACTAGGTACAAAAATTATATCTACCAAATTATAATTGCTTCCACACCTTCCTTATCAGCTGAACCTCCGACCTTTGATTTCTCTCATCTATGGAAAATAAATTGAAAAGAAATAACGTGAGCTTGTGCTCGGTGAGGTTTTGAGTTGTGAAACATTGAGTTCTCCAAATTTACTTGCAAAAGTACTTTTCGATAGTTGATATCAAGGTTACAAAAATTCAAGAATATATTCAATTGATACACGATTAATTTCACTACATTATCACAATTACATAAAAGAGTCAAATAATTTAACATAAGTGGAAAGGATACAATACTAATATAGGCGCTAGAGGTGGCTCCCATTCTTTTTCAAATTCAGCATTTAGTCCTTTCTTTTAAAGGAAAATATTAATTTATTTTATTAAGAAAAAGCATGCGTACACTAGATGAAAATACTATCACACATACTCAACTACCCGTCTCCGAAACACTGGGAATCCCAACTTATCCATTCTAATATCCCCCTTGACTAACCGGGGAAGATCGACAAATCCATTAAAAACCTGTCCTGCATTAGAGTCGGCACCATAATTTGCTAGACGATCGGCCGGTGTATTTGCTTCCCTGAAACAATGCGAAATCGTACGAAATTTTGTCTAAACATAAGCAACTCATCCAACTCCCTCTGCAATTGCCATGAACAAGCACTAGCCCCTTGAACGATCCGAATGAGTGCAAGCGAATCTGCCTCTAAATGTAACTCCAGGTACCCTCGAGCAATACAATATTTAACACCTAACAGGAGGGCTCGCAACTCTGCATGCAAGCTGGTCAACGTTCCAAAGTACTCCGCATAACCAAATACAAAATTCCCGTGCCGATCCCGCAATAGCCCACCCCCTCCACTCAATCTTGGGTTCCCTCGAGAACATCTGTGACGACCCCACCTCTCCCTAGGCGTACCCCAGGGTTTAGCAGACCGCCTGTCCAGCTCTCGCCAGTACTCGCTCACGTACTTTAAGAAAACAATTTACAACTACTAAAAATAAGTGAAACAACAATTTCCAAGCTTAGAATATACCTTGATGCTTAAATTCATCTCCAAGGCTCATACATTCCCAAATATGTGTAAATATTCAAAATCCAAATAAATTCAATTCTAGTCGAGTACAATCGCAAAATTTCAAAAACTAGACTATGCTAGCTTGTACCAGTCTCACGCCCTTGCTCGTACCCCCTGTAAGGAAAACAAAAACTAATAGAGTGAGTTAAAATTCAGTGAGGTTCCAAATAGCAAGTTGACCATTAATTCAAAGTGAAAGTATCAAAATAGCAAAGTTGCGAGCATAACAAGTCAAGAAAATGAGTAATAACACTTCGTAAAGCCAATCACTGGATATTTAACATGTCAAGTAAAAGGATACAGCCGCTATTGCAAAATAGCTCCGCCATAACTTGATCAAGGAGTAGTTGACACTCCGTCAACTTTCAAGTAAAGTAATCAGTCCAGTAGTACCCCACTTAACACCAATCTCCGTCCACCATTCAACCCCCTTAGTGGGCCCGAATGCCAAGATAAACACGTGTGGTAATACTCGAGCATACCGATTAGTCGAAGAGATAACACTCCACTCGACAAAACAAGAGACCCAGGGTTCGTTACCTAATCGACCAAACCCTTGCAGGCTCGACTCGAGTAACTAGCCACAGGGTTTCTGGAATTCCAGAGAGTGCTCACGTCATACACAAGTATATCAAGTCAATTGCAACAAATGAACAAGTATATATCACATTAGGGCAAGTGCGATAAAGTACACCCTTGCCCAACCAAACCAAGCAAATATTATCCGATCTCGTTGGTAAAGAATTTAAATCAAGTATCAAGTTCAATCATGTATTTGGAAGCACTCACCAAAGATTTAGTGCTTTTCAAGTTCACGCTCAGGTGCAATTCCTTGGTTGGAGTCCAAATCTGCGATAAAATATCATTTAAGAGTTTGAAATCAACTAGGGTTCAAAACATAGGAGTTTCGTTTAAAGAAAATCAAGTAAATGAAACTCGTTTAAGTAGTATTCATTTTGCTTATCACACCCTAAAAAACTCATGCTCGCTCTTTTAGTTTTGGGTAAGGAAGCGATTAAAACTTTTAAATTCGCAAAGTGGTCTAAAAGACGAGGAAAACATATTTCGAGTGGTCGCTACTTTCGCCTTTTAAAGGGTACGAGTTTTGGCCAAATTTCAACTCCAAGTTCACTTTAACCCTGGTTCGTCCTCTTGAACTCTCTCGAGTCCTGTGGTTATATACTATATCAAACGACTTGCAATACCGAGCCAAAATACATGAAGAAATTAAGGTTTCTAAGACTTCATTTCCTTTCACTTAAACCTCAATTCCACTCATAACCATACCCAACATGATTTACCACTTCCAAACTTAAAGTGGGAAATGAAAGTAAAAACGGTTCTATGAGAACAGAATTTCTCACCTTTGCGCAACACTATTTGAAAAATCATATCTCAAGCTTCTTAAGTCCAAAATTGATAAGTTTTATACCGTCGGAAAATAGATTCAAAGGATTACAATTTCTCAGAAGACACATTTGTAAGATTCAGTCCACAAGTCAGTCAAATTCGAGCCTCAAGTTGCTGCTTCATCCAGTAAAGACAGAACAGGTATGAAATTTCAGTCAACGTTGAAAAATCACAGATATTCATCGGGAATTGAGAAAAAGGCTGAAATTTTCATGGTTGATAGTACTCTGACTCTAGTTTCGAACACAACAAACGGAACTAAATTCTAACTTTTCTACAACAAGATGTAGTAGATTTCCTAAGGCTGCCCAAGGGTTCCTGTGGACATATTTTCAGCAGCACCTCCTTTGTGTTTACTAATTTTTCCAGCCAATTCAAGGCTTCATTCTTACTACAAAACAGCCTCAACTCAAGCATATACATATCAAGCCAACAGCTCACTAAATCAAGCATATATATAGCGTATAACCATCACCTACTCAAACTAGAAAATGAAACCCTAAGCTGAAATTCCTACTCACAAGCTGGGAATTTTCTTTAGGCAAGTCAAACTAGCATGTAAAAGCTAAATATCTCACATAGCAAAGCTACCAAACCATGGACAACACCTAGGCATCATATGTGGGCAGAAAATTACCAATAAAACTGAAATTTTCCATAACACCGCTTCAAATCATGAAATTTCTCATAAAAACTACCACTTAGCAACCCTAAACCACTAGTATGGTAGTATTAGAAGCAAAGAGGGATTTCTTGGCAAAGTTACCTTAGAACCTCAAGAAAGATGGGAAGCTTAGGGCTTTTCCTCCAAAAATCTCTCCACTCAAGCCCTTAATCTTCCCTAGTGAACAACTTTTATGGAGTATTTTGCAAAATCTATGGTTGGAACTCAAGATTCAAGCAAGAATTGAGGTGGAAGATGAAGTGCTCTCTCTTGTTTTTCCTCTCACCATTTTCGGCCAAGACAAGGAGAAATGAAGACATCTTGGTCAAATTTTGGTTTTTAGTAAAGTTAAGAAAGGTTGGTCAAAATCCAACATCCAACGGTTTCGCGACAAATGGCGTCTTAGGGTTTTGTTCTCATCTTCTTGTCTTCCAAAGCTAATTTATCTAGCTAACCTCTAATTGTCCCTTAGCACCTTATAAAATAACATCTCTTTATGCAAAACTTCACCTAGTAGTCAAAATTTTACCGCACTTACCGCATTTAACTTCAACCCTCCCTGCGGCGATATCCAGCTAATCGGTTGAATGATCATTTAGTCCTGTTTAGTATTTAACTTCAAATGTAGCTCGACGCACTAATACGAGTTCTAGAGATGGCTCCCATCCTCTTTTGGATGTAGCACTTAATACTATTTAGTATTTAACTTCAAATGTAGCTCCATGAACTGATACGAGCTCTAGAGGTGCTCTCACCCTCTTTTG
The DNA here is from genome assembly GCA_023065735.1 of Coffea humblotiana. NCBI lineage: Eukaryota > Viridiplantae > Streptophyta > Magnoliopsida > Gentianales > Rubiaceae > Coffea > Coffea humblotiana. The sequence goes on from CM041217.1 coordinate 14,725,236, forward strand.
GATGTAGCGCTTAGCCCTGCATAATGTTCAACTCCATAGGCAAATCCAACTCCAAAGAGTATAATGATCTCCAATTCCAAACCTCAATCATTTACAAATCCAAACTCCAAGTGGCCACAATAATAGGGGGTTATGTCGAGATACCCGAGTTTTACGTCACACACCCACAAGTCACCGAACATCCCAACTAACAAGGGGTAGTGAAGCCATGGTGGCAAGACCATTTTGACCAAACCCATTGCTATCTAATCTCTGTTCCAGGAAGAGGTGGATGGTAGGCACCTCCGTGGAAGTCTCTGTGTGATAGGTTCAAAATAAAGAAATAGTTGCCCTCATTTTCTCACTGGCAAGAATAGACTTAGTTAGCACTCATAGATAAAATTTACAAGTAAATGGAGACAATAAATTGAGCACTATAATCTGCTATCCTAGTTAATATTACCAATAGTTCATACATCTTTCAGTTCATGAAATAATTTATACACCAAGAATCACTTGCATCCATGGGTGGATTTAAGCAAATATAAGGGTCAATGTGATGGTACTATGCTTTGACGAGAATAAAAGATGTGAATTCGGCTATCAAGCTAACTAATAAATAGTAACAAACTGTAGAATTTCAAAGGTAAAAATTTCATATTTTGGAGTGCTACTTAAAATGAGCATATCTTGATAGATTCAAGTACTAATGATACGAACACGACCCAACAAGAACCTGTCTTGAACAACCAAATTGATCAAACAGTGAAAGGATCTATCTTGATCAGGTTATGGAACAATAACTACCTTACTATACCTAAAGAGAACCCGTCTCTAGAAATCTAGTGGATTGGCTTTTGGCTTGAAAGAACAAGATGATGTGATCATCTTACCTTGAAAACCACAAGTATCCAGGCTAAATACATCATACAGTTCAAGAAGAAACTCAAATTCCATAAAGGAACTCCATTAAAGGAGACAACTCACTCGAAATTGCTTTCTTACGTGACTGGAAAAAAAAACGTTGCAAGGGGGTTATATTTATAGTCTTACAAGACATAAAACCTAAACCAACTAACTCATGGCTCAATTAAGAAGATTACTGCTGGCCAATTATTACACAAGGAAATAATAAACAAAAAGGACCCAATTAACCAATGGACTTGACAACTAATTCGGATCCAACTCAACATGACATCTTGGACCGAGTTTATTCCTACCAAATTAATTAAAAATCTAGAAAAATAAACTATTAGGCTACTAATAAAAACTCGAACTACTTGAAATTTGAAACATTGCCCATAAGCAAAACCCATATGCAGCCCATATCTCACATCATTCCCCTCCTCTTGAAAAAGATTTGCCCTCAAATCTTCGAAAAATTGATGAAAAAACTTATGAGCAGCATATAAACTCCACTTTCATCATTTTGCGCAATTAGTTTGTCATGGCCTCCATAAGAAGCGTAGGATCAAAGGTAGGAGTTTCACCTTCCAATGACATGTTGATGTAACTTGTAAAAGAATTAGTAGAGAAAATTTTTCCTCACTGGCTCCCTCATGTGTTTACACTCAACCCTCATGTATCATTCAAGTGTTTAACACTCTAATGATGTCACCAATTAAGTCCTCAAGGTCACTTGATCAACTCGTTGAAGAAATTAGAGTTCCTCTAGCGTCGAACAACTTAGCAACTTGAATGAAATAAGATTTTAGCAATTTTTATGGAAGCAAGACACAACTAACCTAGAATTAAAATAAGAATAGGGACTTAATGAAACAATAGCAAGCGAATCAAGAAAATCAAGAAAAGCTCTACCCGACAGCTTGGATTGGTAGCTATAAGATTAGGAAGCAAGCTGGAACACCTGATAAAATTCGGAAACTAACCTCTTTTCCATTGAAACAAGGATTAAACTTCCCAAATAACTATTTTCCAATTGGCTTTAGGTCAGTAAAACTGAAATTGGCAAGCTAGACCTGGAATTCGAATTGAATTTGGATTTGTTGCTGCTGCGATTTTGGTTGTTTTCTATTCAGCTGTACGAACACCTTCAAAACACGATTTGGGTGTGATTTCTAGTGTTTGAATGGACTAGTTTTCATGGCTGTAACGGCAGATTCATGGCTTAGTTTGGATCATTAACAAGATAGTCAAGAACCGCAACGAATAACAAGCTTAGTTGTTGGAAAATTTGTAGGTTTGGTATGAACAGGTTTGGCTGCTAAAAACCCAGAAAATTTCTGGAATTTTCATGCAAGAAGGTATTTCAGGATTCACAAACGAAGAAGGTTTTGAAAATTCAGCCCTAAACAAACCACGGTTTCAGCAAAAAAGTTTCGGTTCCCAACAAGAACAGGTTTAGAGATGAACTAGAAGAACAGGCTTGGCATCTAAGTGTCAATGTTGCTCCGCGATGGAGACTACTCACCCTGTTTTTTTTTAGAATGCGGTGGCCATTGAGGTGTGGCGATATTTCTACTTCTTGTTTGGGATACCTTTTTTACAGCACTCTTGTCTTAGTGTGGCTATTATGCACTGGGTAATGTCGACTCCTAGTGGTCACCCACACCATATCAGAGGTATTGTACCGTTACTTGTTGTTTGGTTTGTTTGGCGTAGGAGGAATACAGCACGGTTTGAAAGGGTTACGATGGATGCTGGATACATCATTAGTGAGGTGATGTGTCTTTTAAAGCTTTTGGGGGATGCCAACATAATCGATAAGAAACAGATGCTGGGTGATTCAAACTCGGTTATTGCACCATTTTTTTGTTTCAAGCTGAAGCAAAAGAAAGTGTGTAGCTGTTAAATGGACAGTGCCAAAGCTTACGTTTGTGAAACTCAACATTAATGCCAGTGTCAAGAATGGGATGGCGGTAGGAGGCGGAGTTCTTCGTGACCACCAGGGGAAGGTTATCATGGCCTTTTACAAAGAGTTTGGAGATATGTAGGTGCTAGAAGCTGAGTCCCGGGCTCTGCTCCAAGGCTTGGAGATATGCCACTGTGTAGGATTTTGTCGGGTGGAGGCCAAAGTGGATTCAAAGACGCTTTATCAGTTGGTGATAACAAATAGACCGGCTACTTGGCCCATTTGCAATATCATTCAACATATAAGGACCCTGTTAGTGTGCCAAACTGGGAAGGTGCATCACATTTATAGAGATGCCAATGCGGTTGCTGATGTCTAGCGGGCCTCTCGGATGGGGTCAAGGAATGTTTGACTCCTTCTCTAAATTGCTTCACCATATTCAGTTATTGGTTAACTTGGACAATGCCATCTATGCAGGAATTCGATGTATGCATGTAAGGGAGAAGCACTCCCAGTTTTCAGCTTAAGTACAAATAGTTTTAAAACACTCACCCTAGTCAAAATAAGTTATACTTCGGTCTTGAGATTGCTTTCTTGCACACTGTTGTCTCCTGAGACAAGTTATAATTGCCAAGTCAGCATTTTCCCTGAATTCTAAGTCATTTCTACATTTAGATGAGGTGACTAGTGCATTTTCTCATATTCACTCGTCACTTTTACTTCCAATTTCCAAAAGAAAGGGAGTTCAAGTTCAAGTAGCGAAAAAAAAAACGTTTAGAGATGAACTAGCTCAAGAAGTTGCTTCAAGAACTTCAAGATTAATACGTGAACAATCAAGAACTTCAAGAATTCAGGTATTTTGATTTGAAACCCCAAGAACTATGCACGATCAATCCACTTTTCAATACAAATTCCAGAATCACAACAAAATCTAACAAGAACCCTAAACAAAGGGTCAGATTCTTCAAACAAAACCAGACCAAAATTTATTTCAACACAAACGCTTGGTATGTTGTTTTTCTTGACTCTAACTTCAATGAAATCACGATACAACAGTGATATAATAAGCTGGAAACAAGAATCGCATGCAACCCACTATAATTGATGCAGATAGAATCAAGAACACGAAACCCTAACTTTTGGTTGCGACTAGATAGATACCTAGCGGCTAGAAATTTTTTGAATTTCACTGGGATGTTTTATGACCAAAGGGACATGAATTAACAACAAGAATGATGCTACAATCTGGACAACAATCAAAAGAAACCAGTGACTAGAAGTTGTGGACAGATTGCAACAAAAACCAAATAGAAACAACGAACAAACGCGATGACACCAAAAACCCTAACGACTCTTCTACCCTTATCCACGGATTGATAACAAAACGAAGGGACAACACAAGAACAAAATCTGGGAAATTTTTTTTTTATTCAGATGAATAGTGATGCTACAGTATGATGGACAATAATGGTGAACAATGAAAGTGAATAGTATCGATGAATAGTGACGGTAAACGGTAACAAATATTTTTTTATGACTCAATACACGATTGCGACTTCACTTGGAAGAAATTTAATGGGAGTCAAACCTTTGGAAAACCTGTTTCCAAAAACTTAATCACACCAAAAAATTCGAATCTCGATCAATCAAGAGGGTAGGTTGAACTCAAACGATAAAATCAAGAAAATAAGAATCAAAATTTTTTTTGTTTCTTTTAAATTAAAAAGACAGCTAGGGTTTTGGTAGAAAAATAAATATAAAAAGAAAAGAAAAAGGATATTAATTTGAATCAAGAGTCGAAATACTGATACTAGATGATATGAACACGATCCAGCAAGAACCTGTCTTGAAGAACCAAGTTGATCAGACAGCGAAAGGATTTATCTTGATCAAGTTATGGAACAATAACTACTTTGTTAGATCTAAAGAGAACCCGTCCCTAGAAACCTAGTGGATTGGTTATTGCTTTGAAAGAACAAGATGATGTGATCATTTTACCTTGAACACCACAAGTATCCAAACTAAATAATTAATACAGTTCAAGAAGAAACTCAAGTTCCATCAAGGAACTCCATAAAAGGAGACAACTCACTCGAAATTGTTATTACATGATTGAAAAAAACGTTGCAAGGGGGCTATATTTACAGTCTTACAAGATGTAAAAGCTAAAACAACTAACACGGCCCAATTAAAAAACTTATTGCTAGCCAGTTATTACACAAGAAAATACCTAACAAAATGACCCAATTAACCAATGGACTTGACAACTAATTCATATCCAACTGAACTTGAGATTTTGGACTGAGTTTATTCCTACCAAATTAATTAAAAGCCTGGAAAAATAAACCATTAAACTACCAATAAAAACTCAAACTACCAATAAAAACTCGAACTACTTGAAGCTTAAAACATGGCCTATAAGCAAAACCCATATGCAGCCCATATCTCGCATCATTCCCCTCCTCTTGAAAAAAATTTGTCCTCAAATCTAGGAAAAAATTGGTGAGAGAACTAATGAGCAACATATAAACTCCACTTTCATCATTTTGCTCAATTGATTTGTCACGGCCTCCATAAGAAGCGTAGGATCAAAAGCAGGAGTTTCACCTTCCGTTGACATGTTGATGTAACCGACATAAGAGTTAGTAGAGAAAATTTTTCCTCACTCGCACCCTTATGTGTTTACACTCAACCCTCGTGTATCACTCAAATATTTAACACTCTAATGATCTCACCAATTAAGTCCTCAAGGTCACTTGATCAACTCGTTGAAGAAATTAAAGTTCCTCTAGCAAAGAACAACTTAGCAACTTGAATCAAGTAAGATTATAGCAATTTTTATCGAAGCAAGACACGACTAACCTGGACGAATTATGACTCAAAACTGACATCTAAGACTCTAAAAACCATTTGAAATATTCTAGAATAAAAATAAGAATATGGACTTAATGAAACAATAGCAAAAAAATCAAGAAAAGCTCTACCCGATAGTTTGGATTGGTAGCTACAAGATTAGGAAGCAATAAGAACAGGTTTAGAGACGAACTAGTTTAAAGAAGTTGCTTCAAGAATTTCAAGATTGTTACATGAACAATCAAGAACTTCAAGAATTCAGGTATTTCGATTCAAAACTCCAAGAACTATGCATGATCAGTCCATTTTTCAATACAAATTTTAGAATCACAACAAAACTCTAACAAGAGTTTCTAAATAAAGAGTCGGATTCTTCAAACAAAACCAGACCAGAATTTATTTCAAGACTAACGACTTGTATGTTGTTTTTCTTGACTCTAACTTCATTGAAATCATGATACAATAGTCATATAATAAGCCGGAAACAAGAATTGCATGCAACCCACTACAACTGATGCGGATAGAATCAAGAACACGAAACCCTAATTTTTGGTTGCAACTAGATAGACACCTAGCGGCTAGAAATTTTTTGAATTTCACTGGGATGTTTTATGACCAAAGGGACATGAATTAACAACAAGAACGACACTACAATCTAGACAACAATCAAATGAAACTAGTGACTAGAAGTTGTGGACAGACTGCAACAAAAATCAAATAGAAATAACGAACAAACGCGATGACACCAGAAACTCTAACAACTCTTCTACCCTTATCCACACATTGACAACAAAGCGAAGGAACAACACAAGAATAAAATATGGGGAAATTTTTTTTTTTATTTGGATGAACAGTGATGCTACAGTACGATGAATAGTGGCAGTGAACAGTACGATGAAAGGTGATGGTGAATTGTGACAACCCCACCTCTCCCTAGGGCGAACCCTAGGGTATCAGCGGACTGCCTGCCCAGCTCTCGCCGGGGCTCGGTCGATCAAAGAACTAGCAACTCAAGAAAACTGATGAAATATCTTCCAAACAAAGAGTGCAAACCTTAATGGAAATATAATCGTCATGCCAACTTTCCAAACATAGAATATAAAGCTAAATGTCAAATTTACCACTCCACACTTAATTTACATAACATAAGTTGAACCCATAAATTCAAACTTACAAGAGTCAAAAGTAAGGTCTTCTAAACAAAAGATTTCAATCCAAGGTACAAGTTCAAAATAAAAGATAAAGCTATGAAAGTTCTTGACCATAAGTCATTCTCAAATCTGTTAAGGAAAACAAAAGGAGTAAGGTGAGCTAAACCTCAGTGAGGTTCCAAGTAAACAGGTAAGCACATAACCATATAAAGACGTAATGTAAACAAGCAAACACAGCATTGTACCAAAACAATTTTAATCACAGTTCAATTTAAGGATACGGGTGGCTTCCAAAAGCCAAATCCACTTGAGCTTGATCATACAAGAATCCGTTGACTCTCCATCAACGTTTGCATTTAAAGAATACAATGTCCGTAGAACTCCACTTTCTCCAATTCCCGTCCACCAGTCAACCCCCTTACCGGGCCCAAACTCCTCAAACAGTAGGTAGGTAATACTCGAGTATACCGTTTTCCAGTTTTCAGTAAACAGTCCTCAAGATTTATCGGCTTTCTCGACCGAGCCCTTGCTGGCTCGATACAACCAACTCACCTATGAGGTTAGGTATCCAAACAGTGGCAGTAGTTGATGGGATATCGCCCAACCAACACATATACAGTCACATATAGAGAAATTATATCTCATACATCAGTATATAGAGCTTCAGTGGAATCAAAGGAGGTTGAGTGTGATAAAGTACACGCTCGCCTCAATTTTATCAAAACAGTGTTAGCTCAACCAGTTACCAATCAAGTATTCAGATATTTCACGTAGACAGTTAACAGGTAATGGAACACTCACCTGTCAAGCAATGTAGTGTTCAAACGTCAAGTCCCTTGGTTACGTTCACCACCGTTTCCCAATCCTAGGGCAATGAGTGAAAATCGTTAACAAACTAGGTTCAATTCCAACCCAAATGTGAGCTATTAGGTGACCAAGTGAGTGGTTAAATCTACTCAATTCACCATGCAAGCTAGGCTCAAAATGCAGTAAAAGTTCATGAGAAAACAAGTTTGACAAGTACAAGAAAGTTTGGCAAAAGAAAAGTTTCATTCAAGTTCAAAGTGTTCTTCGCGGGTAAAACAATCGCGCCCGCGCAGTGTCGGGAAAAAGGCTATATGTCACTGTAAGAAGGTCGAAATCAGGTGCTGTTAGTGGCGTTGCAAACTAGACTCAAAGGGCTTTCCAATGGTACCAAATACACACTCTAGTTCGTCTCCTATCAGTACCAGTAGTTCGGACAAGTTGTCTGATTTTCCAGTTCTGATCAGCCTTAAAACCCTAGCAAAGTTACACTAGTTCTTGATGCTATCTTCACTTGTTTTGGTTCAAATTCATCCAAATCAATCCCCTAGGGTTCATATACAGGGGAGTAAGTTATCTAGTACCATTGGAGCTTAAAATGCAATTTACATAAATGATTACAAGAGTCAAAACAGTCTAGCCACCAAAAGAAACCAAAACAGCCCATTTCCTACCCAAAAACAACCACTTGTCTTGCTTAATTTTCATTCAACTCACACCAAACCATGAACCAATGTTTATCCAAGATTCTTAACCTTAAATAAGGTGCAAATGAACCACAAAATCAAGGAGAAACCTCTCCTACAAAACCGGTCAGCCCAAGAGTAACAAAACAGTCCACTAGTTTTTCATGTCACACCAACCTTCATCCTAACCTTGTTTTTCACTTAACCAACATGTCAAGTGTTACCTTTAACTCAAAAGGGGTCTAAAACATGTTAATGCTTCAAGAAAAACTATGAACAAGGATTAGACAAAACATCAAACACATGGTAGACAAACCAACCAACCCTACTACCACTTGTTTAGTTCAAGAAGATTCACCACAAATATCATCCAAACAACTTCTAGTTTGCCATCAAAACTTAAAACATTTTATATAACACAAGAAAACTAGGATTTAAGGTTCATGTACCTCTCTTGTATGAAGCTTGAACCACCAAAACAATCTACCAAAACCAAATCTCCAAGCTTGAGCCACACACTAGGGTTGGAGGAAATTCACTCTACTAACTCAAGCTCTTTCTCTTTTGGTTTTTGCTCAAGATCAAACTAGGGTTTTAAAAGCAAGAAGATGGAGTTTTCTTCCTTCCTTTGGAAGCTTCAAGGTGCACGAAATTATGGAGGAAAAGTGAAGCAAAGTTGGTTTAAAATTCCTCTAATCCTTTGGTCAAACAAGATGTGTGGTAAGGGTTTTGCCACTTGGTCCAATCTTGGCCCTTTCTTCCCTTAATCTTTGACTAATGAAGTTTCTACCCTTCCAAATGTACCAATACCTATTTAACACCTCTAAACTATCATATAAAGTCCCTACCACAAATAAATGAATACTTGGCCAAATATATCTAATGAACTAAATAAATAAAATTGCCAAGTCTAGGAAATGTTACAATTCAAGTAAGAACAATAAAATGCAATGCAAGGGAAATGTTATGAGTGATCTAGTTTTAGGATAATACAAGTAATTTGTGGGAGAATTATATTCTTAAGTGAGGATTCTCACATGAATAGTAGCCAAAAAAATTTTTTTTACGACTCTGTACAAGATTGTTGTAAGGGGAGCCGAACCCTTGGAAAACCTGTTTCCAAGAACTTAATCACACCTAGAAAACTCAAATCCTGATCAATCAAGAGAGTAGGTTAGACTCAAGCGATAAAATCAAGAAAATAAGAATCAAAAAATTCTTTTTTGTTTCTTTTAACTCAAAAAGACGGCTAGGGTATTGGTAGAAAAATAAATAGAAAAACAAGAAAAGAAAAAGAATATTAACCTGAATCATGAGTCGAAACTCTGATACCAGATGATACGAACACGACCCAACAAGAACCTATCTTAAAGAACTAAGTTGATCAGGCAGCGGAAGGATCTATCTTGATCAACTTATGGAACAATAACTACCTTGTTAGACCTCAAGAGAACCCATCTCAAGAAACCTAGTAGATAGGTTATTAGCTTGAAAGAACAAGATGATGTGATCATCTTTTCTTGAACACCACAAGTATCCAAGCTAAATACTTTATACAATTCAAGAAGAAACTCAAGTTCCATCTAGAAACTCCATTAAAGGAGACAACTCACTTGAAATTTTTATTACGTGATTGAAAAAAACATTCCAATGGGGGCTATATTTATAGTTTGACAAGACATAAAACCTAAACCAACTAACCCACGACCCAATTAAGAAACTTATTGCTGGCCAATTATTACACAAAGAAATAACTAACAAAATGACCCAATTAAGCAACGGACTTGACGACTAATTCGGATCCAACTCAACAAGAGATCTTGGACCGAGTTTATTCCAACCAAATTAATTTAAAATCTTAAAAAATAAACTATTAAGCTACTAATAAAAACTAAAACTACTTGAAACTTGAAACATGGCCCATAAGCAAAAACCATAAGCAGCCCATATCTCACATCATTCCCCTCTTCTAGAAAAAAATTTGTCCTCAAGCCTAGGAAGAAATTGGTGAAACAATTAATGAACAGCATATAAACTCCACTTTCATCATTTTGTGCAATTGATTTGTGATGGCCTCCATAAGAAGCGTAGGATCAAAAGTAGGAGTTTCACCTTCCATTGACATGTTGATGTAACCTAAAAAAGAGTTAGTAGAGAAAATTTGTGCTCACTCACTCTCTCATGTGTTTACACTCAACTCACGTGTATCACTCAAGTGTTTAACACTCTAATGATCTCACCAATTAAGTCCTCAAGGTTACTTGATCAACTCGTTGAAGAAATTAGAGTTCCTCTAGCGTCAAACAACTTAGCAACTTGAATCAAATAAGATTGCAGCAATTTTTATGATAGCAAGACACGACTGACCTAGACGAATTATGTCATAAAAACTGACCTCAAAGACACTAAAAAACACTAGAAATATTCTAGAATTAAAATAAGAATAGGGACTTAATGAAACAACAGCAAACCAATCAAGAAAATCAAGAAAAGCTCTATCCGACAGCTTGGATTGGTAGCTATAAGATTAAGAAGCAAGTTGGAGCACTTGATAAAATTCAAAAAACTAACCTCTTTTCCCAATGAAACAAGGATTAAACTTCCCAAATAACTGTTTTCCAATTGTCTTTAGGTCAATAAAACTGAAATTGGCAAGCTGGACCTGGAATCCGAATCGGATTTGGATTTGTTGCTACTGCAATTTTGGTTGTTTTCTATTCAACTGTATGAACACCTTCAAAACACGATTCGGGTGTGATTTCTAGTGTTTGAATGGACTAGTTTTTAGGATTCACAAACGAAGAAGTTTTTGAAAATTCAGCCCTAAACAACCCACGATTTCAACAAAACAATTTCAGTTCCCAACAAGAATAGGTTTAGAGATGAACTAGCTCAAGAAGTTGCTTCAAGAACTTCAAGATTATTACGTGAACAATCAAGAACTTCAAGAATTTAGGTATTTCGATTCGAAACTCCAAGAACTATGGATGATCTGTCCACTTTTCAATACAAATTCAAGAATCACAACAAAATCTAACAAGAGCCATAAACAAAGAGTCGGATTCTTCAAACAAAACAAGACCAGAATTTATTTCAAGACAAACGACTGGTATTTTGTTTTTCTTGACTCTAACTTCAATGAAATCACAATACAACAGTGATATAATAAGCTAGAAACAAGAATTGCATGCAACTCACTACAACTGATGCGGATAGAATCAAGAACACGAAACCCTAACTTTTGGTTGCGACTAGATAGATACCTAGCGGCTAGAAAATTTTTGAATTTCACTGGGATGTTTTACGACCAAAGGGACATGAATTAACAGCAAGAATGATGCTACAATCTGGACTAGAAGTTGTGGACAGATTGCAACAAAAACCAAATAGAAACAACGAACAAACGTGATGACACCAAAAACCCTAACAACTCTTCTACCCTTATCCATGGATTGACAACAAAACGAAAGAACAACACAAGAATAAAATCAGGGAAAAATTTTTTTTATTCAAATGAATAGTGATGCTACAGTATGATGGACAGTAATGGTAAACAGTTAAAGTGAACAGTACCGATGGATAATGACGGTGAACAATAACGAATTTTCTTTTTGATGACTCAATACAGGATTGTGACTTCACTTGGAAGAAATTTAATGGGAGTCAAACCTTTGGAAAACCTGTTTCCAAGAACTTAATCACACAAAAAAATTCAAATCTCGATCAATCAAGAGGGTAGGTTAGACTCAAGCGATAAAATCAAGAAAATAAGAATAAAAAAATTTAAATTAAAATGACGGTTAGGGTTTTGGTAGAAAACAAATAGAAAAAAAGAAAAGAACATGGAAATTAATTTGAATCAAGAGTCGAAATACTGATACCCGATGATACGAACACGATCCAGCAAGAACCTGTCTTGAAGAACCAAGTTGATCAGGCAGCGAAAAGATTTATCTTGATCAAGTTATGGAACAATAACTATTTTGTTAGATCTAAAAAGAACCCGTCTCTAGAAACCTAGTGGATTGGTTATTGCTTTGAAAGAACAAGATGATGTGATCATTTTACCTTCAGTACCATAAGTATCCAAACTAAATAATTAACACAGTTCAAGAAGAAACTCAAATTTCATCAAAGAACTCCATAAAAGGAGACAACTCACTCGAAATTTTTATTACGTGACTGAAAAAAAAACGTTGCAAGGGGGATATATAGACAGTCTTATGAGACATAAAAGATAAAACAACTAACTCACGACCCAATTAAGAAACTTATTGCTGGCCAATTATTACACAAGAAAATACCTAAGAAAATGACCCAATTAACCAATGGACTTGACAACTAATTCAGATCCAACTCAACATGAGATCTTGGACTAAGTTTATTCCTACCAAATTAATTAAAAGTCTGGAAAAATAAACCATTAAACTACTAATAAAAACTCGAACTACTTGAAGCTTGAATCATGGCCTATAAGCAAAAACCCATATGCAGCCCATATCTCGCATCATTCCCCTCCTCTTGAAAAAAATTTGTCCTCAAATCTTGGAAAAAATTGGTGAAAGAACTAATGAGCAGCATATAAACTCCACTTTCATCATTTTGCTCAATTGATTTGTCATGGCCTCCATAAGAAGTGTAGGATCAAAAGCCACCTTTCGTTGACATGTTGATGTAACTGACAAAAGAGTTAGTAGAGAAAATTTTTCCTTATTCGCTCCCTCATGTGTTTACACTCAACCCTCGTGTATCACTCAAATATTTAACACTCTAATGATCTCACCAATTAAGTCCTCAAGGTCACTTGATCAACTCGTTGAAGAAATTAGAGTTCCTCTAATATGGAACAACTTAGCAACTTGAATCAACACTACAACAAAAATTGCCTTTCCTGACATGTCTATAAGGACACTTGATGGTTTGTGTTATTCTAGCACTTCTATCATGACACTTGTTATCAACTCAATAATATATACTCTTTTTTATTTTATTTTATCTGATATAAAAATAATAATGTACTTTTAGACTACTTATCATAACACTTGAGAAAATGTGAGATATACCCAAATAAAAAAAAAAGACACTAAACGACATCGTACTCAATTGGCGGAAGATTCATTTGGCATGAAATATTCAAAACTTTCAAATTGCCTGTCAAAAGACTTTGCCCACAAATATCTTACGAAAAAAGGGGTAGGGAAGAAAAAATTGCGAACGCCCATACCATGTGCATTTTAACAAACACTTGCTGGACATCTTCTCATGCCCACCACTAAGCTCAAAAACCTTGGCAACCTTTTCCACTCCGCCTCTAAATTCAAAACCACCACCACCACCGCCATCGCCACCTCGGCTGAAGACATTGCTCTGAAAAAATACGTCTCCTCCATAAATGTCTCCACCTCCGAGACTATTCGCAAGTAGTTATTCAACTACAAGGCACCTAAATCTGACATCTCTTCTTCTTCTAGTATTGATACTCTACTTCTTTTCTCAAACCTCTCAGGGATATCGGTGGGATCAGAAACCTGAAGCTTCTCTCTGCTGCTGATAACGGTATTTAGTTCATCATTTTCATTTTCTACTTCAGATCTGCGACTAGTACCGTTACTTTAAGCTATTTTTGTTTTGCTAATGGTATTTGCTAGCTATTGTTGCAAGTAGACGAGTAAATCATTTTTCGATTTTTACTTGTACTTGTTTTGAAATTCTTTGGCCATTTTTGTACTATTTGTTTTGATATCTGCAAGACCGATTGTTCTTCCCACAAGAAAGAGAACATGTACAACCTAATTTTTTTTGCCTCGAATCAACTCTATTCCACCCATATTGATTAGTTTGCTAATGTGCTTCTCAACATGTACTAATAATAAGATGTGGGTTTTTTATTATTCCCAAATTATGTGCTGATTCTGACTTTTTTTTTGAAAATTTCTTTTGGAGATGAAGGTTTCAGTGCAACGGTTCAGTGTTGAAGGGTTCAGAGCTGATTTTGCAGAAGAGATTCAGTTCCTTAGATCTCTTTTTTATACCTAAATAGTGCAATCTAAAGTGAATTTTGGGTGTTTGATTTGCATTCATCTCTTTTCTGATTTGCATTTACAATAATGGTGTCATGAGTTGTTTTAGTGTTTCTGAATATATCCAGAAAGAAAACCCAAAGTAATTGAATCCTGTTCATTTGGTGTGTCTTGTTTTGCCATTAACAGAGATTAGGGGTTTTTGTTTGGGGGGTGGAGGGGAGAAAGGAGAAAGGAGAAAATTGCATTTTCTCTTTGAGGAAGCTCGGAAAGAGTTAATAAACGTAAGAATTGCATTACATTTCTCAACTAGTTCTCTAGTTGTCTTTACCACAATCTGCTACTCCTATGGGTTTAAGTGTTTGCTTGTGCCATCAGACACAACTGAAATACAAGAAGTTTGAAGTTGTCACCTGGGTAAAATGTGATATTCTCCATATGGATTGGTTCTTTATGGGCTACTTAATGAATATATATTCTGACTGTCCTGCAGTGCTTGATGGAAAGGACTTCTCAGACTTCAATTGGTGTGAAGAGAATGGGTGAAATGGACGATGTCCCATTCAAAAATGCAGCTAAAAGAATGTTTCGACGGAAGGAAATATCTGTGAAAGCTGCTGAGCTGTGTTCACAATGGGTGGATCACCTTCGAGATCCCAACTGGCATCCTTGTAAGATCGTGAAGACTGATAATAGTAAAGGTCATAAGGTAAAGATCTGACTTCAGCAATTAAGATTTCTTATGCTACAATGGTACAGATTGATTTCTTAATTTACGGTAACTTTCTTAATTTCTGATGTAGACATTGCTGATCTGAAGAAATTAGAGCAATAATTGAGTCAAAGTTCAGCAGACAGCCTAAGGTATCCATCATCGTCATCTACCAGTGTTTCAGGCCGCAATCAAGCAAATCAAGTACTACGAGTATGTACATATGATTAAAATTCAGTTTACAAGTACAATTAAGAAAATATAGAAATATTATGATGCAGTGGTCTATTCTTTTATTAGATGGGAAGTATGGTTCAATTCAAGAGTTTGTTTAATCCTACAAAAGTTGTAGCAAAAGGATATCTGCATGGTATGAATCCATCTGATGAGATTGGAGGACAAGTGTTAGGATCAAATTGGTATGAGATAGATGTACAAGTCATGGTGGAACCTAGTGAGCAGTTGATTAGACCGTATGACTTGTAGCAAACAATCCAAGATGCACTTGGAGCACCAATCGCTTGGCCTTTTCATTTGGTATGACATCTCAATTTTGATATCATAATATTCTTTCTTACCATATTTGTTATTGACTTACAATCATTTTTCTTGAAATCATAAATTGCATTTTAATGTATGCATGTTTGTATTCATACAGGTTGCAGTAAATTTTGAAGGCTAGAAGGATATGGATGGGTGTCAGCTACTTGTCGACTCTTACTGCAAGTTCTTATAGATTTAGTGTTGATTCTCTCATTTAGTTTCTTTTGTTTATTAGATGGCAATGCTTTTCATGTTAGTTTGCAGTTCTTTTGAACCCTTTCACTTGGTTACTTTTGTTGTTGAAGGATATTTGAGCATTGACTTTTGCTTTTAAATTACTACATGCATTCTGTTCTTTGGGATAATTTTACAAGTCCTTTTGGTATCTGATTGACTGAATGTATAGCAGGGAGCACAACCAGGTTTCTTCTTTATTTCAAAAAAAAAAAACTCCTGGCAATTAAAAGTGTCAGCATAGTTCAACAGCTTCGACAATATCCTAACACTTTCGATTGTCAAGAAAAAGGATTTTTGTTGGCAGATGGGATGCTATAATAGCATAGTTTTCCTGACACATTTGAATGCTACGAGCCTATCCCCACATTGGAAGGGACAACACTCGTCCGAGGTGTGAGGAAAGGTAAAGTGTCAGTTTAGATTATCTATACTGACACCTTTAAATGCCGTTAAAGGTAATTTTTGTTGTAGTGCAAGTAAGATTGTAGCAATTTTTATCGAAGCAAAACGTGACTAACCTGGACGAATTATGACTCAAAACAGACCTCTAAGACTCTAAAACCATTTGAAATATTCTAGAATTAAAATAAGAATATGGACTTAATGAAACAATAGCAAACAAATCAAGAAAAGCTCTAATCGACAGTTTGGATTGGTAGCTACAAGATTAGGAAGCAAGCTGGAACACCTGATGAAATTTGGAAACCAACCTCTTTTCCCAATGAAACAAGGATTAAACTTGCCGAATAACTGTTTTGCAATTGGCTTTAGGTCAGCAAAATCGAAATTGGCAAGTTGGACCTGGAATCCGAATCAGATTTGGATTTGTCGCTGCTGTGATTTTGGTTGTTTTCTATTCAACCATATGAACACCTTCAAAACATGATTCAGGTGTGATTTTTGGTGTTTGAATGGACTAGTTTTCATGGATGTAACAGTAGATTTATGGCTTAGTTCGAATCATTAACAAAACAGTCAAGAGCCGCAACGAACAAGATGCTTAGTTGCTGGAAAATTTGCAGGTTTGGTATGAACAGGTTTGGCTGCCAAAAACCCAGAAAATTTTTGGAATTTTTGTGCAAGATTATATGGAGGTATTTCAGGATTCACAAACGAAGAAGGTTTTGAAAATTCAGCCCTAAACAATCCATGGTTTCAGCAAAATAGTTTCAGTTCCCAATAAGAACAGGTTTAGAGATGAACTAGTTTAAGAAGTTGCTTCAAGAATTCAGGTATTTCGATTCGAAACTCCAAGAACTATGCATAATCAGTCCACTTTTCAATATCTGAATCACAATAAAACTCTAACAAGAGTCCTAAACAAAGAATCGGATTCTTCAAACAAAACTAGACTAGAATTTATTTTAAGACTAACGACTGCTATGTTGTTTTTCTTGACTCTAACTTCAATGAAATCACAATAGAACAGTGATATAATAAGCTAGAAACAAGAATCGCATGCAACCCACCACAACTGATGCGGATAGAATCAAGAACACGAAACCCTAATTTTTGGTTGCGACTAGATAGACACCTAGCTACAGGAAATTTTTAGAATTTTGCTGGGATGTTTTACGACCAAAGGCACATGAATTAACAACAAGAATGATGCTACAATCTGGACAACAATCAGAAGAAACTAGTGACTAGAAGTTATGGACAGATTGCAACAAAAACCAAATAGGAACAACGAACAAACGCGATGGCACCAAAAACCCTAACAATTCTTCTACCCTTATCCACGGGTTGACAACAAAACGAAGGAACCATAGAATAAAATCTGGGAAAAAAAAGTTTTTATTCGACAGTGACGTTACAGTATGATGAACAATAACGGTGAATAGTGATGGTGAACAGTAACGATGAATGCTGATGGTGAACAATAATGAAATTTTATTTTTGACGACTCAATGCAAGATTACAACTTCACTTTTGAAGAAATTTAATGGAAGTCAAACCCTTGGAAAACCTATTTCCAAGAACTTAATCACACTAAGAAAATTCAAATCTCGATCAATCAAGGGGGTAGGTTAGACTCAAACGATAAAATCAAGAAAACAAGAATAAAATTTTTTTTGTTTCTTTTAGATCAAAAAGATGGCTAGGGTTTTGGTAGAAAAATAAATAGAAAAACAAGAAAAGAAAAAGAATATTAACCTAAATCAAGAGCCAAAACTCTGATACCAGATGATATGAACATGACCCAGTAAGAACCTGTTTTAAAGAGCCAAGTTGATCAGGCAGTGGAAGGATCTATCTTGATCAGGTTATAGAACAATAACTATCTTATTAGACCTAAATAGAGCCCGTCTCTGGAAACCTAGCGGATTGGTTATTGGGTTGAAAGAACAAGATGATGTGATCATCTTACCTTGGACACCACAAGTATCCAAGCTAAATACTTTATACAATTCAAGAAGAAACTCAAGTTCCATCAAGGAACTCCATAAAAGGAGACAACTCATTCGAAATTTTTATTAGGTGATTGAAAAAATATGTTGCAGGACGGCTATATTTATAGTTTTATAAGACATAAAATCTAAACCAACTAACTCATGGCCCAATTAAGAAACTTATTGCTGGCCAATTATTACTCGAGGAAATAACTAACAAAATGACCCAATTAACCAATGGACTTGACAACTAATTTGGATCCAACTCAACATGAGATCTTGGACCGAATTTATTCCTACCAAATTAATTGAAAATCTGAAAAAATAATCTATTAAGCTACTAATAAAAACTGAAACCACTTGAAGCTTGAAACATGGCCCATAAGCAAAACCCATATGCAGCCCATATCTTGCATCAACTAAGGTTAAGATTATATGTTTAATATGGTCAGAAATCATATATTGGGGTTTGCAGTCATGTACAAGTAATTTGAGATAGAAAATAAATCAAGGAGACAGACACCTGCTCCAAGTACTTCTCTTCACCAAGAGTAAATTAAGAACATAGACACTTCCTTCACCACACATCAATCAAGAAGGTGATTGAACCAAAACAAATTTTGCAAGGTAATCATATCATCCCAGCCATAAAAAATTTTCAGTTTTTTGTCAATGCTGATTACAACCCCTAATGGATTCTTAATCCTTAGGAGAGAACCAAATTGTCAATTCACTATTTCTAGTGTAGCATAGAGGTCATGATAAATGTTCCCCATTAAACTTTATGTTATGGCCAATTTCTGACTTGCATATAAGTCTCAAAGTTAAAACTGTGTGTGTTCATTTCCATGTGTCTGCATTTTAAAATTGAAGGCATTGAAATCAAAGTTGACAAATTTAAATACGATGCCAGGACAAGGCTAAACTTCCAAGAGTTTACTAAGTATCATTGCTCAGAACCCAAATGATCCTTCTTAATTTCCTTTCATTGCAATTTCTCCAATAAAGATCAAGTACAACCAATGTTTTGACTAGTTTCTCCCAAACCTAGAGCATTTTACGTGAGTACTGGTGCTCAAACTCAAATATACTAAGGAATTAAGTGGTGGGATAGAATAGTGTAATTGGCCTATAGGGTATGGACAACATAAATAAATTTAAACAGAGCATTTTACATGAGTAGTGATGCTCAAACTCAAGTATACTAAGGAAGTGGGATAGAAAAGTATAGTAGGACTACAGGGTATGGACAACATAAATAAATTGAACTCCCTAATAAACTTTCCCAACCTGATCTGCTAATTGGTATTTACAAGAAACAAGTAAATCTGCTTCCCGTTAAAATTAGTTTTGCCAATAGCCATTAGAGTTAACAAATTTGAGCTCATACAAACTAAGGACATGCGAACTCTATACTATCTCAACATGCATCACATATCTGAGGAACCAATGAAAATGCTTACGTTAGATTTTAGATAAAAGAAAGTTTCTAATGACCCAAATGCCTAGAGCATATTTCATTAATTTAAATTGGTACGCTAATAAATTTTGAGTCAAATTGGGAAGTTAGTTGTGCTTAATAGATATAGAAACTGACCATGATTTTATACAGATTGAAACTTCCATGATGTAGTTTCAAACATATCAATTGCAACTTGATTCTTACATTTCTGCACCAAGTCATGGGTGATTTCCCAAGAATGCATTTTGCGGATTGGTATATACCTTGTCCTTGCATATTTCGTAATTCGTGTTATACAGCTTTCAACATTTTAAACCCCAAACTAATGGCATGTAACTTCTCTCATGTAATCACTACATCTAAAAGGACAATAATCAACTTAATCCAACTGTCAATTGGTGCTTGCTCACAAAATTACAAGACTGCCAGGGTTAAATATCAGACTGGGAAGTGGTTACTAAAATTGCTAATATTGAGATATATATAAATTACTAGAATTGCTACCATTGGTTTTTTCACTCAGTATAGTAAGAATCCTGAGGAGAAAACATTTCCAAATTCATATCCTATGCCTCAAAAATTGATTATATGGTGTCACCATAAGCATCCTCGTTGAATTGTAAAACTGGCTGCTATACCAAAATAATCATATCTCAAGATGTACCATTTCTATAATTATGATCCTTAACTGTTAGAAGCTATAATAAAATATGTACTACTCTTATGAAGAAATGATTTGAAGATTTAGATCATAACCTACTCGAGATTGACAATATAGGTACAACATCTTCATGAGTGCTTCATTCCAGGACCGATTTTTCAGCCATCTTTGAAGGTAATCTAGGTCAAGCATGTGTGAAATCAGATCAAGATATTTATACTGGTTTATAGCCCTACGAACTTAGTTCATACGCAATAAGCAGCACTTGATTCGGGGTATCCTAACTGAAGTTACAACAATGTTTCATCAACCATGGCTGCAAACTTCCTGTAGTTGTGGCCTTATGGGTTGTCCTTCAAACTCTAGTATACATATTTTATACTACACTTTTTACTCAAGAATGTTGTAAACTTCATCAAAGGGTCATATAGAAACATTTGTAAACCTAAATATACCTAGTATATACAAAAAGTACGTGAGAAAGTTCTCACCTTAATTATCTTGTCCTAGCTCCAAGTCTTTGGCTCTTATTTGTGAATCCCTCAATCCTTCTCGGACTTTTATTCTGTAATTTCACCCTATTTTCTTGAAGATAATGGCATGAATAGTTGGGTGATTTCAGTTCCAACTTTGTACCACCGTCCCTTTTCCCTTCTTGTTACATTACTGTTTCCTTCCTTCTTAGCAACAACTCAATCTAGCAGCACTAGAGCTTACGGACCAAGTTGCTACTTATTCTTCATCCTAAACTTGCTCTGTTTTCATCTTTGTTAGTTGGTTAACTCACTTATAGGCAACCAGAAACAAAAACAATTACTACACATATATTACTAGACAAGATAAAGATAGGCTATTATATTAGTTGGGTGAGTTGGTGGAACCAATGGGGAATGTTTTCTTCTACTATCCAATGGTCCAGCTGATAAGTCTAATGCAAAATTACCATTGCTTTTTGTTGTTTGCTTGCCTCGGTGGAAGGGTTCAAAGAATAATGCCTCATGCTAGGTAAACTTGCAACTTATAAAATAAAACCTTGCACCATAAATTGTAGAGAGTATCTTAACCAGCTCATCAAAATATTTGTTGGTTCTCAATCCTTTATTTTTTATAATAACAAACCAAAGTGATGATTCTTATTGATATCTTTCCAAGTGCTTTGCAAGAAAATAGGTATACAAATCAAAACAATCAAGGTTGAAAGCATTCAAAAGCACAAAAAGTGGTTCACAGGATCGAACGCTTCTATCGGACGCTGTTTACTTACTGGGACATCTGACAGATGACGACAACACTCTCTAAAGGAATGCTTCAGATGTTGGATAGACATTTAGGACGCTGGTTACCATCGAAAGCACAACAACAGCATTGGCTGTCCGACAAATTTGAAATGAATATATCAACATTCTGTTTGCTATTGGATAAAGAGGATCAGACACAGATGAAAGCGTCGGCCGTCTGATAGGAGTTGAGAGAAGTTTTTTGTTAGGCAATCGGACG
The DNA here is from genome assembly GCA_023065735.1 of Coffea humblotiana. Lineage (NCBI taxonomy): Eukaryota > Viridiplantae > Streptophyta > Magnoliopsida > Gentianales > Rubiaceae > Coffea > Coffea humblotiana. The sequence goes on from CM041217.1 coordinate 14,747,046, forward strand.
TACACTTCGGGTGCTCATTTAACTTTTGACGTTCGAACCTTCTAACGGCTAGTTTCTCCTACATTTAATATATAACCGTTAGAGTGGTTTGGTAGCAATTTTTTGAACCCTATAAATACCACATTAGCTGGAAAGGTTAAAAATTTTTGCCAACACTTTATACAAGTCTTTTAGAGCAATTCTAAGCAAGAATTGGTATCTTCTTTATACACTTGTAGTGTAGTATAAGGTGATAGCTTTTCAATTATGAGTGAGTTCTTAACTAAGTAGCTTAGTGAGAGTTTACAAAGTTTGTAGTATAACCTTTTGGCTTGACCAAAGAATACTTGGGGAAGCAAAAAGTGATCCTTCATTGTACAAATTTGGTGTAACTTCATCAAATTGAAGAAGTTTTCAATTTGAAGATTTGGACTTCAAATTGGATGCAACTTGGTAGTCCATTCGCTTTACTTATTCTCCTTTATCTATTTACTTGTGCTTTTATTACTATCACTTATTTGCTCCTTATTGAATATCATTCACACAAGTAGTTGATCACCTAGAAAAATTTGGTAAATTTAAAATTGTGTCTCATTTGTCATAAACCAAATTAAGTTATTAATCAACTTCATTCACCCCCTCTTAAGTTGTTTCGGGTCTTTACAATTAGGATCAGAGTTTGGTCTCCTAGAGGCTAAGTTCAATCAACTTAGGAACGATCCATAGTAACCAACATTGCTTTATTCTTAGAAAGTCTATCCATCACTAGACCACCTATGTTTAATGGAGTGAATTATGTAAGTTGGAAGAAAATGATGGAATTCTTGTAATCAATAGATATTGAGTTATGGTATATAGTGAGTAAAAGTCCCTATTAAACCACCATTGAAGATGAGACCACCGGTACGCAAAGAGTCAAATTTAGGCATGAGTTGACCACCCAACACAAAATCAATCTCACCTTGAATGCTAATGCCATGAATGTCTTGTACAATACCCTAGATGCCAATGAGTCTACAAGGGTTAAGGGTTGTAAATCGGCAAAAGAGATTTGAGACAAGTTGAGAGAAATACATGAGAATAGTGACAATGTTATAGGGCAAAAAAATCTCTTTTAGTCACTAGGTATGAATCTTTTAAGATGGAATCTCATGAGAACATAGATAAGATGTATTGTAGATTTAATGACATTATCAAAGACCTAGAAGTGTTGGGTAAGGAATACACCTTGGGAGAAAAAAAATCTTGAATGTCCTATCCAAAAATTGGGAAAGTAAGGTGACCACCATAGAAGAAACAAAAGATTTGAACTCCATATCTATTGAATCACTTACCAATTCTCTAACCTCTTATGAATTAAAGCTCAAATCCAAGGTTCGAGAAGAAGAGAATAGAAGAATGAAGAAGAGTATTGCATTAAAAGCTTCTCAATAGGAGAATGACTCATTTTTCTTGGATGGTGAAGACATTGAAGTTGATGACAATGTTATGAATTAAAGCTCAAATCCAAGGTTCGAGAAGAAGAGAATGTAAGAATGAAGAAGAGTATTGCATTAAAAGCTTCTCAAGAGGAGAATCACTCATTCTCCTTGGATGGTGAAGACATTGAAGTTGATGACAATGATTTGGCATTTCTCACCAAAAGTTTCAAAAGAATCTTCAATAAGAGGAGATTTAGAAGAGAAGAACCTAGCAACTCAAACTCCAACCAACTCAATAATCGAAAAAGAAAAGGAAAACAAGAGACCAACAAAAGTAAGGAGAAATATGCTATAAGTGTGACCAACTTGGACATTATATGAATAAATGTCCCATGAAAAAAAGAGACAAGGAAGAGGAGAAAGAAGACAAGGATTCAACAATTCAACTCCGATGGAGAAATAGAAGAAGAAAAAGAATCGGCACAAATAGCCTTCATGGTCATTGGTGATGACAAGGTTTATTTGAGGAATACTACAAAGGAGTCAAAGTGGTACATTGATAGTGGATGTTCAAGGTACATGACCAATGATCCATCTCAATTTGTCAAGTTCAACCCAAAGAGTAGTGAAAAAATCACATTTGGAGATGACATGAAAGTTAAGACTATTGGAGTATGAGTCATTGGTAAAAATGGTGAAACCTTCATTTATCATGTGCTTTTGGTTGATAATTTGGGTTATAACTTGTTGAATGTTATCCAATTATGTGATAGAAATCTTTATGTGTTGTTTAAAAAGTATGGATGCTTGGTTCTAACTTCAATGTTACTTAAAAAGTATGATTCTAACTTCAATGTTATTTTCAAAGAAAAAAGATACAATGATATTTATGTTGTTTTTCTTGAGAAAATCGATTCTAATATTTTCAAATGTTTTAAAATTTCTAGTGATGATCCTTGATTATGGCATAGAGAACTTTGTCATTTCAACATCGATTTGTTAAATGAAATTTCTAAAAAGAACCTTGTTAGAGGTTTACCCAAAATCGAATTTGAAAAGGACAAGATTTGTGATACTTGCCAATTTGAAAAACAAACTAAGGTCTCTTTCAAACCCAAAAAATGTGTTTCTATCACAAGATCTTTGGAACTATTACATCTTGATTTGTTTTGTCCAATACAAATTGCTAGTTTGGGTGGTAAAAATATTATTTTGTAATTATTGATGACTATTCTATATATATTTGGGTTATATTTCTTGCATACAAGGATGATGCCTTCAAAAATGTTATTTCTTTATTTTCAAAAGTTTAAAATTTTTTAAATGTAAATGTTGTTAAAATAAGAACTGACAATTGGACGAAATTTAAATATTGTGATTTTTCAAACTTTTGTGATCACAATGAAATTTCTCATGAATTTTCTATTGTCACAACCCCCTAACAAAATGGTGTTATGGAAAGGAAAAATAAAACTCTTCAAGAGGCTGCCAGAACTATAATTAGTGAATATGATTTACCAAAATATTTTTGGATCAAGATAATAAACACGACTTGTTATGTCATGAATAGAGTTCTTTTGAAATCTATTTTGAACAAAATTTATTATGAAATTCATTTTAGTAAAAGCCCATTGTTGGATATTTTAAAGTTTTTTATTGCAAATGTTTCATTTTGAACATCAAAGAACACCTTGAAAAGTTTGATAAGAAAATCGATGAAGACTTTTCTTAGGATATTGTGAAAATAAACATGACTATAGAGTTTAGAATAGAAAAACACTTGCTATAGAAGAACATATACATGTTACTTTTGATGAGACTAGTGATGTTATTTCCAAGAGTATTGTGAAGATGATGATGTAGGTGTGCAATAAGGAACTTGAGAAACTAACCATTAATGATGTGGAAAGCACACAAATGGAGGAAAAGTCAAAAGGGGACAACCCTCAAGGAATGGATGGACAAGAAGAAGAAAGGAAAGATGATGAAACTCCAAAAGACCTTCCTAAAGCATGAAAATCTGCTCAACATCACCCCAAGGAACTTATTATTGGTGATCCATCCGATAAGGTAAAAACTTGTTCCTCGATCAGACCATTAGTAGACAATTTTGCTTTTCTTTCTCAATTTGAGGCTAAGAATACGAATGAGGTTTTGAGTAATGATAGTTGAATAGTGGCCATACAAGAAGAGTTCAACCAATTTGAGAGAAGTAAGGTATGGAGTTGAGAGACCTTTAAATCACCCTGTTATTGGCACAAAATGAATTTTTAGAAATAAATTGAATGACAAAGGTGAGGTTATTAGGAACAAGACTAGACTAGTAGTTAAAGGGTATGTACAAGAAGAGGGAATAGATTTTGATGAGACCTTTGCCCCCATAGTTAGATTAGAATCAATTGGGATGTTTCTTGCATATGATTATTTTAAAGGTTTCAAATTGTTTCAAATGGATGTAAAAAAATGTTTTTTTAAATAGTTTTTATTGACCAAGAAATTTATGTTGAGCAACGCCCCGATTTTGAAAATAAAAAGTTTTCAAATCATGTTTTCAAACTCTCAAAGGCTCTATATGGCTTAAAACAAGCTCCAAGGGTTTAGTTGAAAATGATTTTAAAAGAGGTGATGTGGACACCACACTATTTACAAAATATTGCATGAATGATCTTATAATTGTTCAAATTTATGTTGATAATATTATATTTGGTGCTTAATGAGTGTTTGTACAAAAATTTTTAAAATGTTGTACAAAAAGAATTTGAGATGAGCATGATGGGAGAGATGAACTTCTTTCTAGGGTTCAAATTCATCAAACTCAAGACGGCATGTGAGAACCCGAAAATTTTCACATTTTCAAGTATTATTTTATTTCTGTGCTTATATTTTATACTGTCCTTTGAAAATATTAAATGTTTTGTACATTTTACAAGTAAGTACAATTTTTAAATCATTTTGCTAGTACAAGTTAGTGTACATGACTTGAAGTGCATTTGTTCGATGTGGGGCCCGCTAGTGCGATATAATTTTGCCGATTAGGTGATGAAATACTAAGTGATATTATTCTACATGGTGTTAGAAGATAATTAGAGGTTAGTTAGCTACTTGAATCATTGGAGGAGAATAGATAAGTTTAGAAACTTCAAGAGGCCATGTGTCATGTTTTGATTGGAAGTTGGACTTTGACCAAGAAGATTAACTTTCTTCAAACCAAATTTTTGACCAATTTTCCTCTCATTTTCCCTTGCCTTGGCCGAATTTCATGGAGAGAAAAACAAGGAAAACCTCTTCCATTTCTAGCTTCTAATCTTGGCCAAATCTTGAGTTTTAACCGACCAAATTGAAATCTATTCCATACAAGTGCTAGCTAAGGGAAATTGAAGGCCTTGGTGGAGTTGTTTTGGGAGGAGGAAGTCTAAGCTACCAACTTTCTTTGAGGTTTGAAGGTAAGGTTGCTAAGAACATCCTTTTTGTTTCCAATAGTTGCAAATTAGTGGCCCTATGGTGGCTTGCTAACATGATTAATGGATGATTTTGTGGATTAGTGGAGAGTTGGTTAGATTTCTGATTTAGTGTGAATGTTTCTGCCCTAATCTGATCAGTGTTGTTCGGTCATGATGGAGGCCGAATTGGACTTAGCTCAAAACATGAAAGTTGTATAGAATTGAGTGTAGATTATGCCTGTAAAATTTCAACTCAATCAGAGCACTGTAGCCTGTGAAATGACTATTTTACCCCTGCTGCCCTGTTTCTGTCCGAGAATGGTAATCAGCCTCTGTAATTGGCTCTTTTGGCTGGGAAGATGAATGAATTAGCTTTTGATGCCTTCTTAAGAGTTGTAGCCTTGTATCTTAGCTTTCATATGGCTTTGGAATCAATTGAATTGGAGTTGTGTGTGCTGCGTTATGATGGAATATGTGGGCCTGGTTTTGGATGGCTGTAAAGCTTCAATTGGTTGCATTTTAAGGGTGTTTGATAGCTTATGGTTTGTATATGAAATTGTGATTGAATGGTATGATTTGGTGGTTGGGTTGTAGCATGGAAAGTAAGGAAAAACAAGGGGAAATGCTGTCCGTTTAATTTCTTGAACTTGAGTGAATGGAAATGAGGTTTGAAAGGTGATTTTGGAATGCGATTGAACTTCCTTGCTTAGACATTCTTAGTTTCACTTGAGTAGTGTTATGTGAGCCATTTTACTTGCAATTGTACGTTTCCATTTGTACCATAATGTTTGGTTCCAATTGTCGAGTTTCGAACTTCAAATACGTGTTCATTTTCGTTCCGAAACAAAAGGAGTGGCCTAGGGTTTCTCGGCCACAAAACCTAATTTTAACGCGCAAGGTTTTAAAGTGTGAATTCAAGGTATTTAATTACCTTTCTCATATGATTTTAACCAAGATACTTGTTATACATTAATTCTTTGCAAATGTGTTAGTTTTGAGCCAAAAACACGTTTTACGAAAAATGAGGAAAAACTACTGTTCATTATCCGGCCGTGTAGCCGGCCAAGTTCTGGCCAGATTCTGACGTGGCACTGTTCCAAAATTTTCCGATGAAATTTTCTAAAACTCTTTTGAGGTTAATTCTATGTTTGGTTTGGAAAACCTTTAGTTACTCATTTCCTTTGATCAAAATGTACCCTTTTCACTTTCAAAAAAATCATAACTTCCCCCTTGTACTTGTTTTATTCGAATTTTCTTTGATTCACTGGACATTTTGATGGTTGAGCCATAATATTTTCTCATGATTGTTATTAGGGTTTCTTGGTGACCAAAGTTGATATCCGGAGGGATACTTTGGACGTAATTTTGCTTAATTAGGTGAGTGTTCTATATACGATTTGTTTCTAATGACTATGTGAATTGTTGTGACTATTTGGATTGTTGCTTTGTTATGTGATTGAGGTGCGCTATATTTCCATTGACTACATGACTAGTGTGATTCTTGATTAAATGTTAATGTTCCCAATGATTGCTAAAAATGGATTTCGCTAGGCGAGTGTGTACTTTATCGCACTCGACCTAAATGAACGTGAAATTTTCAATGATTGAATGATTAAATGTTACTTGTGCATGAATGTAAGCCTTCGGGCTGAACTGGGCCCTTGCCCTTGGTTATTGGTCGACTCGAGCCAGAAGCGGACTCGGTCGGGCGATTAGTGACCCTGGGTGAATGTGAATGTTGGTATACTCGAGTATGACCATGAAGTTTGGGAAGGACTGGCCAGTGCGCTGGCCAGAAGGGGAAGAACGAAATGAACGAATGAATGGCAAGAATGACGGAGGGATTTTCAATGACAAATGAAATTTTTCTAAATGATTGAAGGAATGGATGGTCGATGAACGAACGAACGAATGGCTTCACGTATCCTTTTAATGAATGTGTTACTCTTTCTTTATATTGTAAACGTTATCTGGATTACTTGTTGTTACGTGCTTATGTCCTTGTTTAATTGCTTAGTTGAGTATATAGAACCTCGCTGGGCTTTTAGCTCATCCCACGTCTTTTGTTTTCCTTAACAGGGGTTGCGAGCAAGGGCGAGAGACCTGTATAGTATAGTTTAGCCTTTTGTATTGTTTTGGCTTTTGATCTCGTTCTAGTGCTTGATTAGGGTTGGAATGTACTAAGAATTTAAAGCTTATGTATACATTTGGGACTGTATATTTGGTTGAGCTTGAGGTGAATGAAATTTTATGTTTCAAGTCTGGGTTTCGTTTCCGCTTATTCTCGAGGCTTTATTTTACTTTCTTTGATGTGAGTGAACGAGTCCTGGCGAGAGCTGGGCAGGCGGTCCGCCGAACCCTTTGGTTCGCCTTAGGGTAAGGTGGGGCTGTCACACGGCATCTTCATCGATCAAGCCAAGTATGCAAAGGGACTTCTCAAAAGGTTTGGAATGAAGAATTCAAGACAAGTTGAAAACTCCATGTGCACATCCACCAAACACGATAAAGATGAAGAAAGTTCAAAGATTGATGAAAAGCACAATAGAGGTATAATTGGTAGTTTACTTTATGTAACTGCAAGTAGACTCGATATCATATTTGCCATTTATTTGTGTGATCGTTTCTAATTGTGTCCTAAAGAGTCCCATTTATTGGCCGTTAAATGTATTTTTAAATATTTGAAAGGGATTTTGAACTATGGTTTATGGTATCCTAAAAGTCATAATCTTACCTTAATTGGTTTTTTGGATGTCGATTTTGTTGGTTATAGAGTAGATAGGAAAAGTACTAGTGGTACTGTGAGAACCCGTAAATTTTCTTTATTTCTAGGCTTTAATTTATTTATTTGCACCCGTTTTCCACATTTTCTTTATTCTATAAATTTTCTAGACATTTTTATGTGTAAATAGGGTTTTAAAAATATTTTTCTAGTATAAGACAATTTACGAGATTTTTGGAGTGAATAGTGGACGTGGGACCCGCTAGTGCGTTAAGTGATAGAAATTCGGCCAATTAGGTCAAATTTTGCGTACAGAGATTTAATTACCAGGTGTTAGTAGGTGATTAGAGGTTACCGAGATGGATTAAACCTAGTGAGCAAGAAGATAAGTTTAAAACTTACAAAGGTGCCACGTGTCGCGACCCGATTGGCCAAGACATGCCTAACTTTTGACCACCTTTACCAAAAGCTAATTTTGACCCAAAACCATCTTCACTTTGCTCCCCTTTGGCCGAACCTTGTGAAGAGAAAAGAAGAAAGAAGCTTCAACCTTTGATTTCCTTTTCTTGCTTCAATCTTGCAAACTAACCGTTTAAATCTCAAATCCCTCCATAAAATCCACTTGCTAAGGAAGATTGAAGGTCTTGGTGGAGTTGCTTTGGTGGTAAAGCTCCTAAGCTACAACCTTTCTTGAGGAATTAAGGTACCTTGGGTAGAAATTCAAGTTTTTCTTACAATAATGCTAAATTAGTGGCCTATGGTGGCTTAATAGCTTGATTCATGGATGATTTGATGGTTTATTTGAAAGTTGAGTAAATTTTTGATTTTATTGGGAATTTTCTGTTTTATATGATAAGTACTAGTTAGCCTTGGATTGATGGTTAAATATTGGGCCAATTGGAGCTCTTGTATGTGAATTGCGGTTAATTGCGGAAAATTTCAGCTTTATGTGGGAAAATTCCAGATTAGGGTTCTTATGTTGCCCTGTTCTGACCAGTTCTGTTCGTCCAGGATGAAGGCCGAATTTGTGACAGCCCCACCTTACCCTAAGGCGAACCAAAGGGTTCGGCGGACCGCCTGCCCAGCTCTCGCCAGGACTCGTTCACTCACATCAAAGAAAGTAAGATAAAGCCTCGAGAATAAGCGGAAACGAAACCCAATCTTGAACCAAAAAATTACATTCACCTCAAGCTCAACCAAAAATACAGTCCCACATATATACATAAGCTTTTAAATTCTTAGTACATTCCAGCCCTAATCAAGCACTAGAACGAGATCAAAACCAAAACAATACCAAAGGCTAAACTATACTATACAGGCCTCTCGCCCTTGCTCGCAACCCCTGTTAAGGAAAACAAAAGACGTGGAATGAGCTAGAAGCCCAGCGAGGTTCTATATACATAACCAAACAATTAAACAAGGCATTTAACACGTAATAGCATGAAATCTCGAAAACATTTACAATATAAAGCAATTGTAACACATTCATTAAAAGGATACGGGCTCACGAGGAGCCATTCGTTCATTCATTCGTTCATTCATTCGTTCAACATTTTCCTTATTTCTCCGATCATTAAAAACATGTTTGTAAGTGAAAACTCCTTCATATTCATGTCATTCGTTCATTCATTTCATTCCCCAAACTCCGCCAACTTCATGGTCATACTCGAGTATACCAAACATTCACATTCACCCAGGGTCACTAATCGCCCGACCGAGTCCGCTTCTGGCTCGAGTCGACCAATAACCAAGGGCAAGGGCCCAGTTCAGCCCGAAGGCTTACATTCATGCACAAGTAACATTTAATCATTCAATCATTGAAAGTTCACGTTCATTTAGGTCGAGTGCGATAAAGTACACACTCGCCTAGCAAAAATCATTTTGGAACCATAACATACCTCAATCACGTAATAAAGCAACAATCCAAATAGTCACAATAGTTCACATAGTCACTAGAAACAAAGCGTATATAGAACACTCACCTAATTAAGCAAAATTACGTCCAAAGTATCCCTCCGGATATCAACTTTGGTCACCAAGAAACCCTAATAACAATTATGAGAAAATATTATGGTTCTATCATCAAAATATGTGGGTGAGTCAAAGAAATCCGAATAAAACTAATACAAAGTAAAAGTATGATTTTAGAAGTGGAAAGAGTACATTTTGATCAAAGGAAATGAGTAACTAAAGGTTTTCTCAAACCAAACATAGAATTAACCTCAAAAGAGTTTTAGAAAATTTCATCGGAAAATTCGGAACAGTGCCACGTCAGAATCTGGCCAGAACTTGGCCGGATAGGCGGCTGGATAGTGAACAGTAGAATTTTTCCTCTTTTTTTCGTAAAACGTGTTTTGGGCTCAAAACTAACACATTTGCAAAGAAATAATGTGCAACAATTGTCTTGGTGAAAACCATATGCAAAAGGTAGACAAAATACCTTAAATTCACACTTTAAAACCTTGCGCGTTAAAATTAGGTTTTGTGGCCGAGAAACCCTAGGCCACTCTTGTTTGTTTTGGAAAACAATTGAGTAAACATTTGAAGTTCAAACTAACCTTTGCAACTACGCATCATGGTTAAACGGAAATGTACAAGTGCAAGTGAAACAGCTCATATAACTCTACTAAAGTGGCACTAAGCTATTCTAAGCAAAGTAAGCAAAATAAGTCTAATGCATCACAAAACTACATTCCAATCTCATATCCATTCACTCAAGTCCAAGAAAATAAACGGACAGCATTTCCCCTTGTTTTCCTTACTTTCCACAACACAACCCAACCACCAACTCATATCATTCAACCACAATTTCAAATACCAACTATAAGCTATCGAACACTCTTAAAATGCAACCAATTGAAGCTTTACAGCCATCCAAAACCAGGCCCAAATATTCCAACATAACTCAGTACACAAACTCCGATTCAGTTGATTCCAAAGCCATATGAAAGCTAAGATACAAGGCTACAATTCTTAAGAAGGCATCAAAAGCTAATTCCGTAATCTTCCCAGCCAAAAGAGCCAAATACAGGGGCTGATTATCATTTCCGGACAGAAACAGGGCAGCAGGGGTAAAATAGTCATTTCACAGGCTACCATGCTCCGATTGAGCTGAAATTTTACAGGCATAATCTACACTTAATTTTCTACAACTTTCATGTTTTGAGCTAAGGCCAATTCGGCCTCCATAATGGACGAACAGAACTGATCAGATTAGGGCAGAAAATTCACAATAAATCAGAAATTTAACCAACTCTCCATTAATCCACAAAATCATCCCTTAATCATGTTAGCAAGCCACCATAGGCCACTAATTATCATCTATTGGAACCAAAGAAGGGTGTTCTTAGCAACCTTACCTTCAAACCTCAAAGAAAGTTGGTAGCTTAGACTTCCTCCTCCCAAAACAACTCCACCAAGGCCTTCAATTTCCCTTAGCTAGCACTTGTATGGTGTAGTTTTCAATTTGGTTGGTTAAAGCTCAAGATTTGAGCAAGGATTGAAGTTGGAAATTGAAGAGCTCTCTCTTGTTTTCTCTCCAAGGGGGCTGGCCAAGAACAAGAGAAATGAGAAGCTTTTTGGGTCAAATTTTGGTTTTAAGAAAGTAAATGTCTTGGGTCAAAAGTCCAACATCCAATGAGAACATGACATGTGGCCTCTTGAAGTTTCTAAGCTTATCTCCTCTCCTCCAATAATTCAAGTAGCTAACTAACCTCTAATTATCTTCTAACACCATGTAGAATAATATCACTTAGTATTTCATCACCTAATCGGCAAAATTATATCGCACTAGCGGGCCCCACATCAAACAAATGCACTTCAAGTTATGTACACTAACTTATACTAGGAAAATGATTTAAAAATTGTACTTACTTGTAAAATGTACAAACATTTAATATTTTCAAAGGACAGTATAAAATATGGCCAAGGAAATAAATAATACGTGAAAATGTGAAAATTTCGGGTTCTCACACTCTCTCCCCCTTAAGAAATTTCGTCCTCGAAATTTTACCTTCCGTTTCCTCATGTGACCCCGGAGCTTGTTGCGGTTCTATGGCATATATCTGAGCTGGTGTAGTTGTTTGGTTCCCTCGTTCGTTAGTCGGTTTCGGTTTGGCTCCACTTACTTGTTGAAGTACCAGCCTCTCGTGGCTGCTTCCTTGGACAATTATTCAGTTTGATGCTCACCACTCCCACAGATCAAACACTTTCGCCCTTTTCTCCAACAGTCATTCTCAGTGTGGTTTGCCTTTCCACAATAGCCACAAGCCAAGCGAGGAATTACGGTTTGGCTTTCGCGAGAAGTCTTTGCAGGTACGATCTGACTTCCTTTGGTAGATCCCTCATATAGTGCTCCAAATGTCCAGGGTGGATGAGGGAAATGGTTCACTTTTGACACTTTGGAGGGCGTTGTCTTTTCCCCAGATTCTTCCGGTATGCTACTAGGTGCGCCCCTTTTCCGCCACTTGAAAGGCTTTTACTTGCGCTTTTGCATCCTCAATTCTTTGTGCTTTCTCAAAGAGCTTCCGTAAAGGTGTTAACTTGAACCGCCGCTAAAGCTTCTTGAATTTCCAAATTCAAACCTTGGATGAACCGCCTTATCCTTCTTCGCTCAGTAACCACTAATTCAGAGGCGAACTTGGATAATTTAGTGAATTTCGTTTCGTACTCGGCCACACTTTGGGTTCCCTGACGCAGACTAATAAATTCATCCTCCCTCCTTTCTTGGACCAGAGGTGGGAGGTATTTCTCGTAAAATTCCCGTGTAAAGTTTACCCATGTCCACGCAGTTTGTTCTCTCTCCCATTTGGCCCTAATAACATTCCACCATGCTCTGGCTGGTCCTTCAAATTGAAATACAGCAAAGTTCACTTGTCTTTGCTCCGTGTAGTTTAGGGCGGCGAAGATGTTAATCATTACTTCTAACCACTGTTCAGCTATATCTGGATCAGATCCTCCAAGGAATTTGGGAGGATTAAACTTTTGAAACCTTTCCAAAGCCCTATCTTCTCCTACCTCTCTTATCTCAGGGTTCTGGGGTTGATTTACTGGCAATTGGCCTTGTTGATCTACCAATCGCGCGAGGATACTAGTCATTTGTTGTATAGCCGTCGCTACTTGGTCTCCGGCCTCAACCCTCGGTCCACGCTCTTGCTCAGTTACTGTTGCTCTTTCTTTACTGGGTTCTCGAGCTTGCCTAGCCCCACGGCCACGACCAGCTCCACGTCCGCGTCCACGACTACGTCTCCCTTCCATTCCCTTTTTCTCTCTCTCTCTTTTTTTTTTTTTTTCAAAAGTGATTTAGTATGCAAACAAGTAATTAACTAAAATGGCAAGATATAACACACCAAATATGCAAGGAAACATATCAAGTTAGACAAATTAAACCAAGTTAAAAGTCACAAGTAAAATACACACAGTAGTAACCAAATATATATACAGTAGCAGTACAGGGCAAAACAAAGGAAAATCACGACGTGCCATACCACACTCGGCTAAACACTTCCCCATCCGATCTCTCACTTCCCTTACTATCCGAACTATACATCCGTTAACACTTTACACTTACTCTCACCAAACATTAGCCCAATCCTGTTTCCCACGAAAGATCGCAAATCCTTAGTACTACCCGCGTACTCAGGTACAAGAATCCGAGATAATTCGCCACTCGAGCTGGCCAGTCCCAAGTGTAAATTATCTACAATCGAGATTCCTACCGGACGTACATTTCTATTGTCATCAAGTACCCTAAAAAGGATGTACACTTATAACATGCACGATTCATAACTTATGCTCAAAAGAGCTCTTAGTCCTTCACACTTATTCACGAAATCAGGACCATAACACCACTTGGCCCAAACTCACTCCGCGCAGAGACCACGCGAAGCTGCTCTGATACCACCTGTGACAGCCCCACCTTACCCTAAGGCGAACCAAAGGGTTCGGCGGACCGCCTGCCCAGCTCTCGCCAGGACTCGTTCACTCACATCAAAGAAAGTAAGATAAAGCCTCGAGAATAAGCGGAAACGAAACCCAATCTTGAACCAAAAAATTACATTCACCTCAAGCTCAACCAAAAATACAGTCCCACATATATACATAAGCTTTTAAATTCTTAGTACATTCCAGCCCTAATCAAGCACTAGAACGAGATCAAAAACCAAAACAATACCAAAGGCTAAACTATACTATACAGGCCTCTCGCCCTTGCTCGCAACCCCTGTTAAGGAAAACAAAAGACGTGGAATGAGCTAGAAGCCCAGCGAGGTTCTATATACATAACCAAACAATTAAACAAGGCATTTAACACGTAATAGCATGAAATCTCGAAAACATTTACAATATAAAGCAATTGTAACACATTCATTAAAAGGATACGGGCTCACGAGGAGCCATTCGTTCATTCATTCGTTCATTCATTCGTTCAACATTTTCCTTATTTCTCCGATCATTAAAAACATGTTTGTAAGTGAAAACTCCTTCATATTCATGTCATTCGTTCATTCATTTCATTCCCCAAACTCCGCCAACTTCATGGTCATACTCGAGTATACCAAACATTCACATTCACCCAGGGTCACTAATCGCCCGACCGAGTCCGCTTCTGGCTCGAGTCGACCAATAACCAAGGGCAAGGGCCCAGTTCAGCCCGAAGGCTTACATTCATGCACAAGTAACATTTAATCATTCAATCATTGAAAGTTCACGTTCATTTAGGTCGAGTGCGATAAAGTACACACTCGCCTAGCAAAAATCATTTTGGAACCATAACATACCTCAATCACGTAATAAAGCAACAATCCAAATAGTCACAATAGTTCACATAGTCACTAGAAACAAAGCGTATATAGAACACTCACCTAATTAAGCAAAATTACGTCCAAAGTATCCTCCGGATATCAACTTTGGTCACCAAGAAACCCTAATAACAATTATGAGAAAATATTATGGTTCTATCATCAAAATATGTGGGTGAGTCAAAGAAATCCGAATAAAACTAATACAAAGTAAAAGTATGATTTTAGAAGTGGAAAGAGTACATTTTGATCAAAGGAAATGAGTAACTAAAGGTTTTCTCAAACCAAACATAGAATTAACCTCAAAAGAGTTTTAGAAAATTTCATCGGAAAATTCGGAACAGTGCCACGTCAGAATCTGGCCAGAACTTGGCCGGATAGGCGGGCTGGATAGTGAACAGTAGAATTTTTCCTCTTTTTTTCGTAAAACGTGTTTTGGGCTCAAAACTAACACATTTGCAAAGAAATAATGTGCAACAATTGTCTTGGTGAAAACCATATGCAAAAGGTAGACAAAATACCTTAAATTCACACTTTAAAACCTTGCGCGTTAAAATTAGGTTTTGTGGCCGAGAAACCCTAGGCCACTCTTGTTTGTTTTGGAAAACAATTGAGTAAACATTTGAAGTTCAAACTAACCTTTGCAACTACGCATCATGGTTAAACGGAAATGTACAAGTGCAAGTGAAACAGCTCATATAACTCTACTAAAGTGGCACTAAGCTATTCTAAGCAAAGTAAGCAAAATAAGTCTAATGCATCACAAAACTACATTCCAATCTCATATCCATTCACTCAAGTCCAAGAAAATAAACGGACAGCATTTCCCCTTGTTTTCCTTACTTTCCACAACACAACCCAACCACCAACTCATATCATTCAACCACAATTTCAAATACCAACTATAAGCTATCGAACACTCTTAAAATGCAACCAATTGAAGCTTTACAGCCATCCAAAACCAGGCCCAAATATTCCAACATAACTCAGTACACAAACTCCGATTCAGTTGATTCCAAAGCCATATGAAAGCTAAGATACAAGGCTACAATTCTTAAGAAGGCATCAAAAGCTAATTCCGTAATCTTCCCAGCCAAAAGAGCCAAATACAGGGGCTGATTATCATTTCCGGACAGAAACAGGGCAGCAGGGGTAAAATAGTCATTTCACAGGCTACCATGCTCCGATTGAGCTGAAATTTACAGGCATAATCTACACTTAATTTTCTACAACTTTCATGTTTTGAGCTAAGGCCAATTCGGCCTCCATAATGGACGAACAGAACTGATCAGATTAGGGCAGAAAATTCACAATAAATCAGAAATTTAACCAACTCTCCATTAATCCACAAAATCATCCCTTAATCATGTTAGCAAGCCACCATAGGCCACTAATTATCATCTATTGGAACCAAAGAAGGGTGTTCTTAGCAACCTTACCTTCAAACCTCAAAGAAAGTTGGTAGCTTAGACTTCCTCCTCCCAAAACAACTCCACCAAGGCCTTCAATTTCCCTTAGCTAGCACTTGTATGGTGTAGTTTTCAATTTGGTTGGTTAAAGCTCAAGATTTGAGCAAGGATTGAAGTTGGAAATTGAAGAGCTCTCTCTTGTTTTCTCTCCAAGGGGGCTGGCCAAGAACAAGAGAAATGAGAAGCTTTTTGGGTCAAATTTTGGTTTTAAGAAAGTAAATGTCTTGGGTCAAAAGTCCAACATCCAATGAGAACATGACATGTGGCCTCTTGAAGTTTCTAAGCTTATCTCCTCTCCTCCAATAATTCAAGTAGCTAACTAACCTCTAATTATCTTCTAACACCATGTAGAATAATATCACTTAGTATTTCATCACCTAATCGGCAAAATTATATCGCACTAGCGGGCCCCACATCAAACAAATGCACTTCAAGTTATGTACACTAACTTATACTAGGAAAATGATTTAAAAATTGTACTTACTTGTAAAATGTACAAAACATTTAATATTTTCAAAGGACAGTATAAAATATGGCCAAGGAAATAAAATAATACGTGAAAATGTGAAAATTTTCGGGTTCTCACAGAATTGGCCTTAGCTCAAAACATGAAAGTTGTATAGAATTAAGTGTAAATTATGCCTGTAAAATTTCAGCTCAATCGGAGCACGGTAGCCTGTGAAATGACTATTTTACCCCTGCTTCCCTGTTTCTGTCCGGAAATGATAATCAGCCTCTGTAATTGGCTCGTTTGACTGGGAAGATGAATGAATTAAGTTTTGATGCCTTCTTAAGAATTGTAGCCTTGTATCTTAGCTTTCTAATGGCTTTGGAATCAACTAAATCGGAGTTGTGTAGCCTGAGTTATTGCTGGTTAAAGTCAGTGCTGATAACTAGACTGATCTTAAACTTTTGGATCTGTGTTTGGTAAATTCGACTTAGATAAACTATAAATTAGGTTAAGTGGCCTTCATAAAAGTTGTTCCCCTCTGTCTTAGCTTCGAAATGGTATAAGGTTCACCCCGATTCGATAACCATAGCTTTGGTTATGACTAAAATGCTACGAGATACCAAATCTGCCATTTAGCTTTTGTCTCCAAAATTGATATTTGCTTGCACTATTGCACTTGTGTTATATTGGGATGATTTTGGAGCCTATGGAAGGGCTATTGTGGTAACCTTATTTGTGTGTGTTTCTGGGGTTGATTGAGGAAAATAATGAAGCCATATATGGCTGGAAATTTGGTAAACACAAAGGGCACGCCGCCCAACTTTCTAGGCCGCTTGGTTCCTTCAAGTTTGAGTTGATTCTTAGTAGCTGAACGGCTTTTAGGTCATTCAAGCCCCTAGGTCCTCCTGTTACCTTTTCGTTCCGAAAACACGCTTTTGCAACTTTGCCTTCATAGTTCATTGGGGTAGGCATACGACTCATAGTCGAGCCTCACTTGTGCGTTTCATTTACTAGAATTTGGGATGTGAAAACCTTAATTGCTACTTCGGTTATTTTAGGGTTTCTTGGCGATTAAAGTCATTTTGGGGGGAAAAACTTTTGAAGTATCTGCACTTGAACTGGTGAGTGTACCATCCCCTTAAATTGGTGCTTATCTGATTCATCTGTACTTGCAACTTGCAACTTAATTATCTGTGACTTTTGTATGCTTCGTATGAAACGTGAGTGTACTATGGCATGATTTAAGTGCTTAAGTGACTATATGTCTTTGAAACTGTAAAGTGCTCAACTGTGAACTGCGGGAACGAGGCGAGGGTGTACTTTACCGCTCTCGTCCTCTTACTGTGTAACTGTTTACCATTGTACTGCACTGTGTTTGACTGGAAACTGTGAAACCGCACTGCGATTGACTTGAATATTGGGCATGAGCCCCACCACTGTACTGTAATCACTGAGCTCAAAGCCCTAGTGGAAGTTACTCGAGTCGAGCCAGCAAGGGCTGGTAGACGAGGTAACGACCCTCGGGTCACTGTTTGTCGAGTGGAGTGTATCTCCTCGACCTTCCGGTATACTCGAGTATTACCACCCACTGTACTGCTGAGGTGTTCGGGCCCGGTGAGGGGTATGTTTGGTGGACGGAATCGGCGTTAAAGTGGTGCTCTACTGGACGGGTTACTTTATTTGAAAGTTGACGGAGTGTCAACTACTATTTGATCAAGCTCCGTTGAAGCAATGGGAACTTTGGCTCCTGAGAGCCACCTGTATCCTTTCTCTTGGAAATGATTATTTATTTCCCTATCTGGTGTGTATAACTGCATGATTGATACGTGAAATGCCATGATCCATGACTACTTGTATTCTTGGTACCTCATTGAGCGCAAGCTCACCCCGTTCCCGTTATCTTTGTTTTTCTTACAGGGGACCAATTTCGAAATCATGATTTTGAAGAAAAGGGGCGAGCTATTGTATATGTATTTTGTTAAGCTCTTTTGCAACTGAAACCCTAATTGTATTTTGACCGATATGGATACCCTGGCTTGTATTTTAGTTACTTTGTTCAAGACTTTGATGTAACAATATGTATAAGTGTAATCATTTGAGATGTTGTGATTCTATGGTTTTGGATTCTTTCGCGCGTAGTCTAGGGTTTTGTAGGATTCGACTTCGTAGTCCTGGCGAGAGCTGGGCAGGCAGTCCGCCAAACCCTTTGGTTCACCTTAGGGGGAGGTGGGGCTGTCACAGGTACATGGCATTTTCTTGGTGAATGTTTAGTTTTATGGTTTAGTGAAAAACAAAATACTATTTCATTATCTACAATGGAAGTGGAGTATATAACCGTCGATGCTTGTTGTGCTCAATTGTTGTGGATGAAGCATACATTGTGTGACTTTTTTTTGGATTTTGATTATGTACCTATGTTTTGTGACAACACTAATGCAATCAATTTGACTAAGAATCTCATTCAACATTCTGGGACCAAACATATAGATATAAAAGCATCATTTTATTCGTGATTTGGTTTAAAGTGGAGAAATTTGTGTTAATTATGTATGTTCAAAAGATCAAATTATTGATATTTTCACAAAAACTCTGCCCTTGGATCAATTTGATTACTTGATAAACAAATTAGGTATTTTTGAAAAGAAAAAAGGGATCGAACGTCCTAACTTTCCTTCCGGACGTCCAAAAGCATATTTTTGAAAAATTTCTACGTCAGTTGGTATCAGACGTTCGGTACCTATGAACGGACATTTGAGTGTTCCAAGTTTTTTTATTCATTTTGGTTTGGACACTTGTGTCGGACGTTCCTTCATCGTTCAGTCGTCCGACACTCGCAAAATAATAGTTTTTAAAGAGGTCTGGTTGCTTAACTTTTTCTTCTCCTTCAGACGAGACCTCACTTAACCCTCCCATTCTCATTTATTAAATTCATGCTCTCCAATTCTGTTTTGATTAAAATTGATCCAAACAAACCATTTCTCACCCTTTGAAGCTTCTTTTCTCATAAATTTTTTCCTAAAAACATCTCTTTTCTGTGAATTCTGAAATCCTCCCGAAACCCTAGTTTCTAAAATCTCTCTCTCTGAACCAAATTCAAAACATTTTGCACATCTAGGAAGCATCACACACCTTCCACAACTTCATATGCATCGTCTCCTACCTTCATTTCATCAAAAATGGTGTGAACTCGTGGGGACTCTTTTGTTACTGCACGCGGAACTGGAAAAGGAATCAATGCTAGTCGAACTGCTGAAAGAAGGACATCACATGTTCGTGGATGAGGAACTCAACAACAACAACAACAGCAAGAACAATATTAGGAACGTCATGAAGAGGAATGTGAAAGACTGCCGTTGTTCATTGACAAGGAGGCCGAGCAAAAATTCCATCTCGTGGCTCAAAAAGGTTTTATCACCCAAAAATCTATCTCCATTTTTTATTTTCATAAATTCAAGCCTCAATGGGTGATTGATCAATTTAAGTTTCAAAAATGGGAACATTCACATTTTCTATCTCAAAATGGTTAGACAATTCTATGCTAACATTAGGCAAGGTAAAACTCACTCTAATGTTGTTTCTCGTGTCAATGATATTGATTTGAAATTCAATCTAGACATTGTTAACCAAATTTTTAATACTCAGATTGAAGGAAGTTGTAGAAGTAAAATAACAAATTTCTTTTCATATAAAGAGCTTCCTCCTTCAATCAATCATTTTGATGGTTCCAAGTTGATGAAGTATTTTAAAACAAGTTTTACATCTCCCAATGAAGTGGATTTAAACGACTCACTCCTATCTAACAAATTCTTTTTCTTATAATTGGAAATCTTTTGATTCCTCGATCTGGTTATAGAATCGATGCCAATAAAAATGGACCTTTATCTGTTTTACTATTTTATGGAAAGAATCAGAATTGATTTTGACGTCATTTTGTATCATTTTATGAACAAAATTGGCACCGATACTTGTAGAAAACTCTCTCATGCCAAGTTTTTTACTTCCATTTTCAATCTTTTCAACATTTCTCTTCTTCATCAACCCACTCGTGAAAACTCAACCTAATTTTTCACTAAAACTTATTTTGAAAGGAAAAGCATCAAATTCATTGAAGAAGAGTGGGTATATAAAGACGCTGTTTCTGATACACGTACCAAACATGTTCATGACCCTGTACCTTCACTCCTCTTCAGCCCCAGCCCAAACATCGTTGGATTGAAACTTCCTCTTCTTTTCATCCTACACCGGATCCAATTATGACCCTTCTCCTTGAATTCAAACAAAGAAACCTTCTCCTCGTGCACAACCTCCAAATGTTAATAACTCCGGACCAACAAACTGAATTTCTCAAATTGAAAGCTACTCTCTTGCCTCCTCAATCACAAGATGAGGATCAAGAAGGACATCAACAAGAACAAGCTCAAAAGGATCAAGAGGACCAAGGGCATGGTAATGGGCATGAAGAACAAGAACAAGCTCATGGGCAACAAAAACAAGGTCAAGGTGTAGGACATGAGGATCACATTGAGAATCGTGAGGAAGGTCATGCAGCTAGCCATGAGAAAGAAGCCGACACCTCCCAATCTCTTTCCAAGGATCAAGATGATAGGTCTTTAAAAGACAAGGGATCCCACGAAAGTCAAAAAGATAATTCGGAAGAAGAAATAGAGGATGAGCAATTTCAACTTGTGCGAAAATGAAGGCCATCATCTCATATAGAGTTTTAGGACATATAGGCATCCCTTAGATTTATGCTCATAGGATCTTTTATTTTTGTTGTTTTTGATGAATCTTGGTTGTATATGCTTGCTTGTGATGCTTGTGAACCTTGTGACTTGTGACACCCCCACTTTCCCCAAAGGCGAACCAGAGGGGTAAGCGGACCGCTTGCCCAACTCTCGCCAGGACTCACTACCATCCATATCAAGAATTACTTGAAATTTCTAAACTAACCAAAATAATATTCATTACACCTCAAAATAACATTTACATACCTCAAAAAGCTATGACATAGGTTCGCGTCCAAAAGATTCATCATTCGGCGCCTATCTTAATTACAACCCAAAAATATGTACACTACAGTCATTTCTACTAAAATAAAACTTAAAGTCTCTCAAACATTCTAACAATGTTCTTGAGCACTCTCAGATCCGAATCCTGTTAAGGAAAACAAAACGTGGGATGAGCTTACGGCCAGTGAGCATTCCAGGTAAACAGGCAAAATAAGAGAATAACACAATTTAACATGTAAACACGTTTTTCCAAGTAATATAGGTTCAAGTAAATCGATACTCAACTTTAAAAACTGGTAGTGGAGCAATTAATTGTAATAGGAATCCTTCAATGTAAAATACTTGATAAACAATAACATTCATGCGTGCATTCAATCATTCATTCAAGTAAATACAAGGATGAACAATATTTTAAACATTAAAAGGATACGGGGCTCACATGGAGCAACATTCACCTTATAACTGCCAATAAACAATCCCCTACATTTTACTGCCTTATAACCTCTGAACTCCCACCTTATGTCCTCCGAAAAATCAACAATCCCCTCATTTAACATTCACCTTATGCCCTCCGAAAAATCAACAATCCCCTCATTTAACATTAAACATTAAACATTGTACTCAAGGCCTTTCGGCAAAGAGTTTTGAGCTTTGCGCTTAACATTGGTAAGTTATAAAGTCAAAGCTGTCCAGCTGATCCGACCTCGCAAATGGCAGGTCTCGGATAGGGTGCCAGCATAGGGTTAAGCTCAGTTCAGCCGATGCGATAAAGTACACATCGGCCTACATTCTTACACATTTATCACTCATTCATGCAATGTGAACATGCACTCTTAGCAAGTTAACAAGACAAGAAAATCACAACAGTCATTCACTTATTTGCATGTCATTCAAAGGAGAGCACTTAAGCAAATAATAACATTTTCTCAAGTTGTGCATAATCAAATAACATGCATTGGAACACTCACCGACAAAGCAGAGCAAATCAAATGGCCCCACCAAGGTTCTCATTTTCCATACCAAAACCTATATTCAATCAAGTACGAAACTTTATGATTCCAACTAGAGCAACTAAACAAAAGAAGGAATGAACGAGAGAGCTACTAGAGCGACTCGACTTCGAATCGACAAATGACCCAAAAGAGATTTCAAAAGGATATAAGTTTTAAAACCTACGCGAAGGTGCAAGTTCAAAGAAGTCACCAATACACATTAGGTTTATGATTCAAGCAAGGTTTGGAGCAAAAAGAATGTTTCTCGGATCAAAAACTAAGAACAACAATAAATACATGAAAAGGGTACAAATACTGGAAATTTTCCAGTTTTATGACAGTGAAAAATAGCTAATTTTGCTCCCTTTGAGTAATCGGTTTACGACCAACTCGACGCACAACTCTAGTATTATGTGTTGGCAAATAGTACAAGCGATTTCAAGTCCAAACTATCACGAATCGAAGGTGAAACAAGGCCAAAACAGCAGCCCTGTTCCATACCAAAAAAATCAGGAAATTCAACTCAAAAGCCAATCAAAACTCAAGTTTTCTTCAAATTAAATGCATGGTTTTCGCTACAAATCAGTCCACAAGAGTTCTACTAAGTTTATAGCACAAGATTGAGCCCAAAATTTCATCAAAACAAACCAAAAAGTGAAGAGAAATAAACTCAAGAAAACCGGTCAGCATGCATACATTTGGAAACAGAATTTTCTCCAGTTTTGCGCGACATTGTTTGAAAAATTGTATCACAAGTTTCTTAAGTTCAAAATTTATAAACTTTATACCATTGGAAAATAGACTCAAAGGACTACAATTTTTCAGAATACATATTTGTAAGATTCTATCCATAAATCAGTCAAATTCAAGTCTCAAATTGCTGCTTCATCAAATAGAAAAACAGAGCAGGTGTGAAAATTCAGTCAACTTTGGAAAATCATAGATATTCATAGGAATTGACAACAATTCTGAAATTTTCACGGTAGAATGCACTCTGAATCTAGTTTCAAACGCAATAAGAAGAACTCAATTTGGATTTTTCTACACCAATATATAACAGATTTACCAAGACTACTCAGAGTCTCCTGCGCGAAAATTTCCAACAACACTTCCTCTTATTTTCTTAACTTTACTCCAACAAAACTACTACTTAAGCACACATACATAACATCCACTTCTAGGGTAAGGTTAAAAAAAGTTCCTTGAGCACAAATCTCACCAAAACAACACAAAAATGCTCACAAAATTGAAACTAAAAATTCGGCCAGCCCAAGCATAAATTCCAACTTGTGGATGTTCAATTTTTACTTCATGTGCACCAAGTTAACTAAGCTTACTTCCATGATTCTCATACTAACACAACCAAGAAAACCTAAAGAAATCCTCACCTAATACACCTAACCATACATCAAACACATAGAAGGCATAAACATAAACACATGATCCAAGCTTCAAAACAAGAACCCAAGCCAAGCCATCAACAACCCAAGTATCTAGGTTATCTAAGCACCTTAATTACATGTATACCCTACTAATTTAAAGCATTAAAATTCATGATTTAAGATTTACCTCAAGCTCCTCAAGCTTTGCAAGTTGCACCAAGAACTCCAAGAATCACCTCTCAAGTAGCAAGCCAAGGTTGGGTAGAATCTAGTTGAACTTCCTCTTGAATCTTGCACTAATTTTCCAAGAACTAGACTTAGGGTTTATGTGAAGTTTTTCCTCTTAAGAGGTTCAGCCAAGAGCTCAAGACAAAAGGGCTAATGTTTTGTTAAATGGTAAAGTTTACTTAAGAAGCTAATTGTCCAAGTCAAGGTGTTGTAGTGTGATAACACTTGGCCAAATTTCTACCTAGCAAGTTTTTCCCAATTTCCTTCCAATCCTAGTAGTTTACTTAAGTTCTAACTTCACTTCAAAACAATTTAAATTTTCTAGGGTTTATTAGACATAACAAAAATTAATTCTCTCATTTTCTTAAACTCATTTTTACCAAAGTTAAATAAAGTAAAGAAAATAAGGCCCCAAAAATGAATCATATCTTGAATGCTTAAAATAATTTAAATGCATATAAATGGATTAAAAATGGAAACATAAAACTTAAAATTCGGAGTTGAATTTTTTTTATGCTCTATGTAAGGGGAAGCTCACTCATTTCAATTGCATTCAATATCCTCATAGTTTTGCGCTTTTTTTTGTCAAATAATCACTTGTTTGTCATCATCAAAAAGGGGGAGATTGTTTGGTTCTTGATCCTTTATTTTTATGATAAAAAATCAAAGTGATCATTCTTACTGATATCTTTCCAAGTGCTTTGCGAGAAAATAGGTATACAAATCAAAACAATCAAGATTGAAAGCATTCAAAAGTACAAAAAGTGGTTCACAGGATCAGACACTGTTTACTTACTCGAACGTCCGACAGATAATGACAACACTCTCTAAAGGAATGTTTCGGACGTTGAACAGACATTTAGGACGCCCACTATCATCGAAAGCATTGATCGAACGCACAACAGCAACATCGGCCGTCCCAAAAATTTAAGATGAATATGTCAATATTTTGTTTGCTATCGGACGTAGAGGATCGGACACAGGTGAAAGCTTTGGCCATCCAACAGGAGTTGAGAGAAGCTTTCTCATTAGGCAATCGGATGCACGTTTCGAACACTCATTTAACTTTAGATGTCCAAATCCTCTGATGGCTAGTTTCTCCTACATTTAACATATAACCGTTGGAGCTAGTCTTGTAGCAATTTTTGAACCGTATAAATACTACATTAGCTGGAAGGGTTAAAAAAGTTTTGCCAACACTTTATACAAGCCGTCTAAAGCAATTCTAAGTAAGAATTGGTATCTATTTTATACACTTATAGTTTAGTGTGAGATGATAGCTTTTCAATTGTAAGTGAATTCTCAACTAAGTAGCTTCGTGAGGGTTTACAAAGCTTGTAATAAAACCTTTTGGATTGACCAAGAAGTGTTTGGGGTAAGCAAAAGGTGATCCTTCCTTGTCCAAACTTGGTGTAACTTAATCAAATTGAAGAAGCTTTCTATTGAGGATTTGGACTTCAAATTGGGTGCAACTTGCTAGTCCATTCTATTTGCTTATTCTCCCTTGCCTATTTATTTTAGCTTTATTGCTATCTTTTATTTGCTCCTTATTGATTATCATTCATATAAGTAGTTGATCACCTAGAAAAACTTGGTAAATTTAAAATTGTGTCTCATTTGTCTTAAACCAAGTTAAGTTGTTAATCAACCTAATTTACCCCCCTCTTAGGTTGCTTCGGGCATTTACAATATATAACATCATAAGGTGGCCTTAAATTTTAGGTTTATAACTAAATCTAGTCCGCTCAAGCTTACCAAAATTTCAATCACCAACTTCATATTTATTAATGTAACCCACCCTCCTCCATGTCCGTAGTCGTGCAATTCAAAACCCTGAAATTCGGGGTTGTTACACATCACACATAATTGTTTTAGCAGGCTATTCATTTTCATAATTAAGTTTTCATTGGTGAAGATAGTTGGCTTTTTCCTTTTTTTTTTCTTTTCTTTTAGTAGTTTGGGTTTTCTTTCTATTTTTTATTCATAACTACTTTTTGTAAAGAATTATGGTTAGGAAGTTTTTTTTTTTTTACTTATTACCACCATAATACACATATAATGGAGGGTTGTTTTATCTTACTATATAATAAAGTGTGAGTAAGGATTGGTGTTAACAAAAAACGTTTACATTTATCTTTTCAAAAATACCCTTCCAACATTTACCATTATCTATTCATATCTTATTTGAAAAACCTCCCAATTCTGCATAACTACCACTTCATAATTATCACTACACTCTCCGATTAACTGATTAACTAATCCACTAATGAATATTGCGTTTATTCTATTTCTTTTTATTATTTGCCTTTTTTCTAAAATATGCACACACACAGTGTGTGCCCCACTCACTAGTATTAATAATTGAAGGGTTGTTTTATATCAATAATTACCAACATAAATGAAATATACTTATTACATAATAAAATAGGAAAGGGCTTTATAGTAATGACAAAAACTAAGACCATATTGTGCAAATACTCCAAATCACCAAGACCCGCCATAGTTTTAGTAATACTAATAACAATAATAATAGATTGGTTTTGTTGGAAAGTGGACTGTAAATTTATTGCCCAAACCCTTGTGAATTTTGTTACTTTGCTAAGGAGGCCTTGGTATAGTAAATAAAGTTGAGAACTAAGAAATTAGAAATTTTGGGTTCAAGTCTCTCTTCTGCCTCTCTATACTTCTTAAATCCTATCTTTCTCTTGCTCAAAGAAGCAAAAAAATAATAGAAGGTCCAAAAACTTGTATTTCATTGAAATTGCTGGATCTTTAATAAGTATAGCTAAAATGAACTTTGACCTTTGGATCATAGATAGCTTCATCTATTTGAAAAAGAAAAACATATTTTTCCATCCAAGTAATAAGTGCATATATTGTGTGCTTTAGGATCATTAATGAAGTGTATTTTGGTGTGTTTTTATTTTAGTTTTAGTAAAATAAAGCTACGTTTGTATTTTTTTTTTATAATTAAGTTGTTCAGTGAGAAAAATTACATTTCTATGGAGTTAAGTGGTAAAAACTTCATATTTGTGCAGGTTTTAATGATTCAATAATCAATTGGAGTGAAGTAAGAAAATACTTGTATGATTTTTGATGATTTGAATTTGATTTCAAGTGATATAAAGGGCAAAAGATTCAAAGGATGAAAGGTGATGAAGAGACGAGAAAGCAAAGGATTGGTAGAATCAACACATTTCAGTATTTTGACTGCAATTTGAGATACAGAGATTGGGTTGAAATGATTCCTAATTTATTTTGAATCTAAGACTGAGGACTATAATTCGAATGAGAACATCAAAGGTGGTTCTCAAGTATCATTCAGGAACATGGACTGGACCTCAAAAGCACTATTCCACTATTATAAAGAAATTTTTGTCCATAATACTTTGTATTTCAAAATTTCAAGATGATTTTATAATAAAAAGTTTCTTTTAAGAATCGATTGTAAATCAACAAAAGAAGTTTTACAAAAGAACGTTGAAAATATAGTTTCAAAACAAATATTTGTTAGATGGCGAGCTATACTTTCAGTATCATTTGGTGTGAAGTAAGAAAATACTTGTATGATTTTTATTATTTGAATTTGACTTCAAGTTATATGAAGTGCAGAAGATTCAAAAGATGAAAGGTGATGAAGAGATGAGAAGCAAAGGATTGGTAGAATCAACACATTTCAATATTTCGACTGCAATTTGAGATACAAAGATTGGATTGAAATGATTCCTAATTTATTTTAAATCTAAGATTGAGGACTATAATTCATATGAAAACATCGAAATTGGTTCTCAAGTATTTATATCAAGAAGTTTGGATGACCGAGACAATTTTCTGTGGTTATGATTTGAAATAGTCTTCTGACTAGTGAGGGGAATTTTTAACATAACTCAATACCTAGATCTCTAAATGACTTGATTCTTGACACTAGAAAGATAACTGAATTGGTTACAACTTTTGAACTATGCACAACAATTTATTCAACCTTCTTCACTAAGATATTTGAAATTTAATTTGGCAGAAACACAAAGTAGTATGGACTTGCAAGCAAATGCATTTGGCATGGACCAGATCCAACGGCGCAAATTAGGTTTTGGGAAGAATGAAAAATAGAGTCTAATTGATATGCTAGCAGATCTAAGAGATCTAGCCACAGATCCTTAACTTGGTTTGATGGTGATTAGGGTTTTT
The DNA here is from genome assembly GCA_023065735.1 of Coffea humblotiana. Taxonomy (NCBI): domain Eukaryota; kingdom Viridiplantae; phylum Streptophyta; class Magnoliopsida; order Gentianales; family Rubiaceae; genus Coffea; species Coffea humblotiana. Next base: position 14,775,121 of record CM041217.1, read on the forward strand.
TCAAGGGTTTTTCTCTACTTTTTCTCACACTTTAAGCCTCCCAATATATATTACATAGGTGGCACAAAACAAGGGCGTTTTAGGCACTATGTAACTTCATAAAATACTCTTTAGTTTTCTTAGAATTCTTCTTCTAGAATAGTGTTGTATTTGCCAAGTATAGATGAAGATCAAGGTGTGAAAAAGAGGTTACAGAGACTCAATTATGATGGGAGTTTTCTTACCTCAACACTTTATTTCTTGTATTTTGAATTTATATACCGAGTTATTAAAACAAGCATGGTGCTTTCTTTCTAGTTTTCCTTCCTTGGACTTGGATGAATCTCTAATTGTTGTTGGATGAATTAGTTAGGTTATTTGTTTTATTCTTTGAGCATGATATTTTATGCTTTTATACTTGATATTTACAATTATTTGGCCATTAACTATGAGCCATTTTAAGGCGTTGGATGATGAGCTAATGTTATTGTTCAATACTAGTTTATAAAAGCATACAATCTCAGTTGTAGATTCACCATTGTAGAAATACACCATTATGGTCTGTTACAAATAGTTTCAACAGATTTTAATGAACTTATAGTTGATTTTATCCTACAAAAGTAAGATATAGAATTATTATAGGTATGGTAGATATATTGGTGAAAGCAGGTATCCCGTACATTCAGAAATTATACCATTTTTTAGTCAAAGGAAGTTCAATTAATTAGATTATTTCACTAGCATAAGTTAGGTGGAAATTTAATGTTCTAATAGCTTTTGATAGTACTTTTAAATTTTTTATCATATATTTGTAGTTTAAATTTATTTATTGCATTTTTATCAGTCTAAATAATAAAGAAATTCGATAATAGTTAGTAATTAGTTAATTTTTTCCTAAAGGATCAACACTCAAATACTTCCTATGCTCGAATACAACTTGCGCACTTGTAGCAATGAAAGTTTAAGTATAATTAGAACTCCGCAATCAATAAAGTTTTAACTTAACTTGTTAGACTTTTATTGCTGCTTGAAAAATGACAAGAACATCTTTATTTCTTTTTTTTTTGCTTCTTAGTCAAGATGGAGGTGAAAATCACTTTAGCTCTACTTTCACTATTGATGGCTTTTTCTACGGAATATTTTATCATCTTGTGATCTTTATGTATTGCACTACAGCTTTGGCCATCTGATATTATGCAATTTTTCATGGATTTCAAAATAGTACTTCACCATTTTGACATTGGCAAACTAATTATTTTAAGATAGAGTTTATTGTACTTACTACATGTTTTCAACAAGCATATGTTATAGTGTACGGGTGTAATTGCATATGTGAGAAATACTTATTTTTTTAATGTTTTAAGCAGATGAGTGCGTACTCAAGAGAGGTAAATTTTAGAGGAGAGGGATTGGTTGAGTAGTATGGAAGAAGAGAGTGTTAGTGAGAAGTATCATGTTCGAAACTTCCCACTGGTAAAAAAAACAAAAGAAAGAAGCAAGATCTATGTCCTTCTCCTCTCTATTTTGAAAATTAATAAAATTTTGGGTCGCAAAAAAAAATAAAAATACCTTTAGTATTTTGGTAAAAGAATTTTAAAAAAACTTTAGTATTTTGGTAAAAAAAAAAAAAGTAGATGAGTATTACCACGTATCTTTCCCTATGAAAGCCATACGAATGATGAAACGAATTATTTCTCGGCCTAGCTTATGTCTTGCACAGCAAAACTTATTTGATTTGCTGACAAACAATTTAAAATCGGTTTCTTGATTACATTTTCACCTCATATAAATATTTATTTGAAAAAAAACTAAAATAAACACCCATCTTAAACACTCCAAAACAAAACCAACCAAATTGAGAATTTAGGGTGATAAATTATAAAACCTATAAAGTAGGTCTAAACTCTAATATCTATTTCGAACAAATTTCTTGTCTTCACTATTTTTAGAGAAAATAAATAAATATATGATTGACCCTATACATCATTGAACTAGTAAATAGTGAAACATCAGGGAACCTTGTTGCACAAAGTTGTTGCAATTATTCCTCTACTCCGCAGACGAATTAGCGGTCGTGGTGGAAAAGATTGAAGACAAACCTAATTGAAGCAATTTGGACGACTTGGTCAATTTCATGATCACATGAACGACAACACGTTGTAGACGCGTTCACAACAATTCACTGCCCATTTTCTAACCTCTATTTTATAAAGGGATGCCACATAAATACGAAATGGACCCACCAAAGACTTTGACGTTGAAAACTGACCCTTTGTGAGGTCTACATTTTCTCTTTGTGAGTGTCGCAGTCAACAAGCTACACTACTGCTTTTTGAAGTTCCAAAACTATAATTGATTTCGGATCCTTGAAACTTATCTATATTACGTTTAGGCACTGACATTTCCAGAAACTAATTGTATACCCCCATTACATATAACAGTTCCAGTTGCACGGCTTTAATTTTCTGCAAAGGACAAATATTCCTTTGGTCCATAGCTGAAATCGAAGCAACATGCAGAGGGAAAAGACAAAACGAAACCAAACAAAAATATTCAAAAAAACATGAAGAGAAATGAAGTGTACAAGCAGAGAAATTTTGATAGAATCATCACTTTTTTTTTTTGGCCTTTCTATATAAGATACATGATGGCGAACAAATATCAGTTTGTGCTTGCATCATAGTACAAGAATTATAGCATATACATACTCAAAGTCTGTCGAGATGCTGTGATGCCCTAATTAGAATCTCTCATATTTAAGAACTAATGAAGAAGTTACAATTATAATGAATCTCTCATATTTTTAAAGTAAATTATAATGAACCTAATATAGTAATGATACAAATAAATTACAATTCAAAAGTACTACAAATTAGTCCAAAATTGGTGGGATAAAGGCCTTGTTTGGATTGCTGTTTTCCATCGAAAAATTATGTCGTTTTCCGTGATCACATTTCCCTACTACCTTTTTCCCTCACATACATCAAATCGCTACAGTAATTTTTCCATGAAAAATCATGGAAAATGCAATCCAAAGACAACCTTAAAATAGAATTAGAAGAAACTCACATATAGTGAGCCTTGAATTCTAAATCTCTACTTTTTAAAGTCCCAATTTTGACTATTGAACCAAAACCTCATCAGCAAGGATTTTCTAGTTCTTTTCAAGGCTTGATTGATGAATTAGTAGAACACTTGTCACTCCACTAATATTTACTTTAATCATAGCTTTTGACACCATTTTCTATTGTGATGTAATACATGTGAGATAAAAATATAATTGAAAATAAGAATTGATGGTTCAAAAATATATTTACGATGCAAATAAAATAATATTTTAGAAAATTGTGTATCCAAACATTTAGGTTGCAAACATGAGGCCTCGCAATCCTATTACGCAAACTTACCAAAAACTCCTTGTGGTTAAGTCAACTTACGGAAAAACCCCCTATGGTTACATGTTACTTTTATTTATTTATTTTGTGTTTAGGAATAAGGTAAGTTGTATTTGGAAGATTTTATTTATTTATTTTGTGTATAGAAATTAGGAGAGTTGTATTTGGGAGTTTTGGATTTTCTTGAAAATTTTATAAGTTCTAAGGGGTTTAATAAGTATATCAGCTAAAATTTTGATTTAAAAATTATTTTCCATGTCAAGCAACCTCAAACTCATTAATTTAAATGATTTTTGTCAATTTTTCACATTAGTTCAATTTACGAGGTATTGGATTGTATGATTTAAAATCATTAGGGATTTTTCTGTAGGTTTGTTTAACCACAAGAAGTTTTTCTATATTATAACTCTAAGTGTATAATAGATATATCAACTAAAAATTTGTTTGTTTCCCGTACAAATACTCTCGAAAGAAGCGCGTGTATTTCAAACCCGTTATCAAATAACAAGGTATCGGAGTGTATGTTTTAAAACTATAGGAGGCTTTTTTATATGTTCGCTTAATCTCAAGGGATTTTTCTATATTTTACCCAAAAGTTTATGTCCACGAAAAATTTGACAAAATTACGTGGCCTCAAAGCCATGCTTTTGTAAGTGACTGGGAATTTTAGTTAATTTCCCATGAACCAAAAGCGTTCTTAATACTTCAAATATCAGAGAAGCAATCAATAATAATATGAACAGATCGTAGTGGTCCAAATCTAATTAGCACAAGTAAAGATCAATTTCCACAAAACACACCATTGGTAGCTTAGTCTTCTTTCCCACCCCTTGTTTTCTTTCCGTCAACTCCTTTTTTCCTCCCTGGTCCTTTTCAAGCTTCAACCCCTTAACAGTAAGTCCAGTCAATGCCGTTGCGAGTGTGCTCACATTTTCCATAGTCTGTGGTCTTCTGTCTCAATATGTTCAAAAACCCCCCAGAATACAAAAAATCTTCGATTCCTTTATCCCTGAGTTTTTGCTGCCTTCTTTTCACAGATTCCCAAAGGCATCTGAAAAAAATAAAACAAAAACAACTTCTTGACAAATATACTTAGAAAACGTGCACAGGTTATCCCTTTAAAAAACAATCAGGCAGCTGCTAGTTTGAGATACAGCAACAAAGAAGGCAAAAAAAATCATGAGCAGGTATGAAAACGTCAGTTTTACACTTTCTTTCTTCTTCTTCTTTCAGCTGGTGTTCTCTCAGCTACCTTCAAAGCAAATTGCCACCATGACTAATCTTTATGAGATGCTTCAGAATAATAGTGGGAATTCATCATTTCGATGGAGTAATGCGAAAAAAGACTCTAATCCATGTTCATGGGTGGGAGTTTCATGCAGTTCAAGCAACTCCTCTGTAACTGAACTTTCTTTACCATTGTTTTCAATATCTAGCTCAGAAATTCTGCCTGTTGTTTGCCAGATTGATAGCTTAGAATCTCTTGACATCTCTAATAATCATTTGAGCTCAATCCCAAATGTGTTTATCTCTTCCTGTGGTGGGATCAGTGGTTTGAAACTGCTGAATATTAGTAGGAACGAATTGGGTGGTTCTTTGCCTACTTTTAATGGTTTTCAAAAGTTAGAGGTCTTGGACTTGTCTCGTAATTCTCTGATGGGGAACATCAATTTGCAATTCGATGGGTTGGATTCTCTGAAGAGTTTGAACCTGAGCTACAACAACTTCACTGGTCCTCTACCAACCAATCTTGGGAAAAACAATCTTTTACAAGAACTTCAGCTATCTACTAATGGTTTTCAAGGTGAAATCCCGGTAGGGCTAGTGAAATATGGTAATTTATCTCTGATTGATCTTAATCACAATGAACTTTCAGGATCAATCCCTGAGAGATTTGGAGAGCTTTCCAAGCTCCAAATATTGGTTCTCTCAGCAAACAATTTGAGAAGTGAAATTCCTAAGCACCTTGTAAATATTCAAACACTGTTCCGATTTGCTGCGAACCAGAATAATTTTGTTGGAAATATTCCTCCTGGGATTACTAGGTATCTCAGGAATTTGGACCTCAGTTTCAACAAGCTAAGTGGAACCATTCCCCAAGACCTTTTATCCCCACCCAATTTGCAGTCAGTAGATTTGTCTTCCAATTTGTTAGAGGGGCCAATACCAACAGAGATCTCTTTGAGCCTCTTCAGGTTGAGGTTGGGAGGCAATTTATTAAATGGGACAGTCTCATTTCGATCATATGGAAGCCTTACCAATTTGACCTATTTGGAGCTGGACAACAACAGTCTAACAGGCGAAATACCTCCTGAATTGGGATTATGCCAAAGTTTAGCTCTCTTGAATTTAGCCCAGAATGGGCTGACTGGGGTCTTGCCTGTACAATTGGGTAATCTTGCCAATCTTCAAGTTTTATACCTTCAGAAGAATAAGTTGGTTGGAGTTATCCCTCATCAGTTTACACAGTTACACAGTTTGCAGAGAATGAATTTCAGTTCAAATTCAATTGGTGGCCCAATTCCTGCTTCAATTTCCAAATTGCAAAGTCTAACAAACTTGGACTTGCGACATAATAATCTGAGTGGTCCAATTCCCATTTCCATTCGCACTCTGAATCTCCTATTGGAACTTCAACTTGGAAATAACCAACTCAGTGGAGATGTTCCAGCAATGCCATCATCATTGCAGATTGCTCTGAATCTCAGCAACAATTTATTTGGCGGGCCTATTCCCGTGTCGCTATCTGGATTGATCGCATTGGAGGTTTTTGGATCTTTCGAATAACAAATTTTCAGGTGTAATCCCGAACTTCCTCACTGAAATGGCAGGCTTAACGCAACTTGTACTTTCAAACAACCAACTTTCTGGAGATATTCCGAAGTTTAAACAATATGTTACACTTGTGACAGATGGAAATAAGGGTCTAAACAAAGCACCACCAAATGCTCCTCCTGCATCATCAAAGAAAAAGAGAACTGTTTCAGTTGGTGTGGTTATAGGAGCAGCAGTTGCTGCTGCCTTGGCTGCTGGTCTGCTCACATTAATTGTTATTTCTATATCAAGACGGTATTACAGGATCAATGACATGCACCTGCAATCAGAAGAGGCCGCTTCTGAACAGCAAGTAATCCTCGGAAATCTGTTGACTGCAAATGGCATTCATAGGTCAAACATAGACTTTATGAAAGCCATGGAGGCGGTGGCAAACAACTCAAATATCATCTTGAAGACAAAGTTCTCGACCTACTACAAAGCTGTCATGCCATCTGGTGCAAACTATCTGGTCAAGAAGCTTACTTGGAGTGACAAGATATTTCAATTGGGCAACCATGAAAGGTTCGGAGAAGAGCTTGAAGTGATTGGGAAATTGAGTAATTCAAATGTCATGATCCCTCTGGCCTATGTGTTGACTGTGGATAGTGCTTATCTCTTCTATGACTTTGCCCCGAAGGGTACCCTTTTTGATGTTCTTCATGGTAACTCGGAAAGTGCCTTGCATTGGGCAAGTCGTTACAGCATAGCCATTGGAGTAGCTCAAGGTTTAACCTTTCTGCACGGATGCCCTTCCGGTTCAATTCTGCTCCTTGACCTTTCCAGCAAAAGTATTCTGCTCAAGTCTCTGAATGAGCCTCAGATTGGAGATATTGAGCTCTGCAAAGTTATTGATCCTTCAAAGAGTACTGGAAGTCTTTCTACAGTGGCTGGATCTGTTGGATATATTCCACCAGGTAATACAAATGCCTAGACTTTATATCTCTGTGAAATCATTTTTGCACAGAGTCCGCAGATTGTATGAGATTGAGTTTTGCAGTGTTTCTTTTGCTATTCTGATGTTAAAAGCATGCACTCTGATTCAATTGTACGAGTCTCATGAAGTTTTTCTGATATGATGCATCTTTAACTCCATCTTCCTGCTCATTGAATCAAATTTATCTATGCCCCATAAACTGTAAGCAAATTCATCAAAGTTGTCCTCTGGATTGCAGAATATGCGTACACTATGAGAGTTACGATGCCTGGAAATGTCTACAGCTTTGGAGTACTCCTGCTTGAACTACTCACAGGAAAGCCAGCAGTTAGTCAGGGGACTGAACTGGCCAAGTGGGTTCTGAGCAACTCTGCGCAGCAAAACAAATGGGACAACATTCTTGACTTTAGTGTGATCAAAACATCTCTTGCAGTTAGGAGTCAAATGCTTGCAGTCCTGAAGGTAGCACTAGCTTGTGTCAGTGCATCACCAGAGGGTAGACCGAAAATGAAGAGTGTGCTGAGAATGCTCCTAAATGCCAGATAACTCTCTGCATTTTTGCCACACATTGCCATACATCAGTGAGCTGCACACAACCTTTTGGTTTTTATTTAGCCTCTTTTTTCTATATGAATATGTCTCTAATACATGTATATGAAAGAAAGCTTTAGGATGAGCATATACCAAATCCTACAAAACTTTAGCCCTAATTTTCGGCTTTTGCTCTTCTCCTCCTCCACTATCAAACTGGGTTTGCAAAAACATGCTTGTGAAATTTGTGCGTCTCTGCACTCTACAAAAAAGTACTTGTTATGAAAAAAGATAATTTACAAACAAAATCTAGCTATAACAAAGTTTTAGAAGACGTTTTCATTCAAAACATCCTTGTCTGCTGTACACTAGAAATGTGACCTCCAGCATTAATAGATCAATTTACGTACTGAAAGTCCATTTCGCAGACAATAGAAAAAATTTCATTGAATTGAATGCCAATGGCAAGCATGGAAAAAGACATTTGGCGCATATGATAACCAAAGAGGAAAAAAAAAAAAACTACGACGGTCAGGTAGTCAATGGTAACATCACAGAAGATAATACAGTGCTTTATGACAAAAGTTTAGTGCTACCTGTTAAAAAAAGAAAAAACAAAAATTGCCATAAATTTTTTATATCCCCCAAAATGGTTGGCGTAGGAACTCAAAATTCGTATATCAAAGTTCACAGCATGCAGTGGGCGTGCTTGCGTTCAATCAAAATTTGCTTTAAAAAAGCAAATTTTAAATGTCTACTTTGAACAACATCAGAGTCCCATAAAATTGCTCAGCAACCAATGAAAGCATCCCCATTTAAAGAATTACAAGACAATGACGAGGACCATAAGAGGCTACAACTAATCACAACAAAGGAAAAAGTGAAAGTTCGAATTCACATGAATTATCTGATGCGGTTGATGCTAAGAAGATCACTCAAGAATTGTGTTGATGTTCTTCAACAATACACTTGAGTTATCATTCCGGAATTAGATTCTGAATTGTCTTCGAGGGCGCATATGTTCACGTGCAACTAGCGCCATTTGAAAGGTAATACACCACAAAAACTTGATTCTCCCGCAATGATGAAAAATCTAAAGCGTAAGATCTTTAGGATCTTCAATTATCTTAGCTTAAAGTTTGCAAGAAGGAAGCAAGGTCTGCACCATATATGACACGATGATCTGCGGTGACATTTACCTGCGAAAATTGCATGTCTCATGTTAAAATGCCAGTAGCAAGTTTCAGGTCCAAGACGCAAATAAAATAAATTATAATTAACAAAAATATGATCTATGATACAAAAATAAAATTACCTGCATTTGGTTTTTCATGCCAATCCGGCCATCTTTGGTGGCAACAACAGTGGGCTGAGATGCTCCAACAGCCATAATAGCTCCCTAGAAATGAGTTAAGACAATATACCATACAGATGACTTTTTGTATTACATATCCAGAATCTATGTGCCAATTACCAGCCAAAAGCAAGAAAGAAACAGACTAATTTAATTCCTAGCACTTACAGTTCCTGGGGGTAAGATGGCATCAAAGCGATCAACCCCAAACATTCCAAGGTTAGATAGAGTGAAAGTGCCTGCAATAGGCAAAAAAATTGATCATCTTTGGATTGTTACTGAAAGACAGGTGTAAACACAGTATGAAGAAATGGTCAGCCTATGATCCAGTTTACAAAGAACATTGATACCCAGCAGCAGAAAGATACTTATTCTCCAGGAATATAAGAAGCTAAGTTTGACCATCTATTAAATCTTTTTTTCTTGTACTTGATTCATTTGTCTGCACAAAATTTAGGTATGAAGTTCTGAGGAATTCAAAAGCAGACACTAACAGAAGGGAGAAAAGACAATAAAAGGGGGAGAAAGAATAGCAGGATAAGAATCAGTTCATAAAGTTGCCATTTACAGAATGGCCATTTTGAAAATGGGATCCATAAGTACAATTCAAGACAATGAAGACTGCATATAAACCTATATTTTGGCATGCAGATTCAAGAAAAAAATACCATTTAGGCCATTATAATGCACATCCTGGAAGCATATATAATATTAAGAAACTAACTAAGAAGTATGAATTTATTCAGGGTACAGAGAATTGCAAAAATTGCATCATGTTATTATGCAAGTCCAGGAAGAAATTTAACAGGTTTCTCCATCGACAAAAGATTAAGCTGGAGATATCCACTTGATTGCCTTTTGAGATGATCCAGAGCATTGGAAGCCGACAGTGATGGAGTCGGGGATAATTTTTCAGATGGGGCACAAATAGCTAAAAGTAGCTATGTATGTATTCAATAAGACATAAAAGCATACTAGGGACCTGCTAATGCCTACGACTAATTAAAGTACCACATTTTTTGCTACCCGCTAGTGGCTTATAACTACTTAAAAACAATTGCTTTTACTTGTAGTCATTATTAAATCCGTGGATTATGTATGTTACTTGTTTATTTTAGAAATAATTGCATCCCAATTACTTAGACACATGAATATATTGACTTTCTACAAATTATAGACACATGTACACATTGACTTTCTACTTACAGATATTTTCCTTTGGTCAGCGGAGGCACATTTACAAATCATTGAAGTTAAAAACCAACATTTTCAGAAAATTTCAAACTTATAATTAACATTTTGTTTTGGCCAGAGTGGACACATAGCAACTGGCCAATATATGTAGATCTGCCAAAGGAAGCAAATCAATGAAGAGAGCATGATGGTAATCTAAAAAATTACTAGAAAGTGCCCCGTATTGGTAACTAACTTAAGTATTACAATAACAGCAACAGACCCTCTAGACCTTTGTTTCAGGTTCTATGTGAATCTTGTAGCCCGAAGTGTGCAATCTTGTTTGCAATCACTCCAAACTTTAACAACGTCACATTTTTAAAATGGTTATCAGCGTCAGCTACATGGGCATAAAGAATATTGTATGATGAGCAAGATTCGACATCTAGAAGAGCCTATGCTGGAGGAACAAACAAGTTTCTAAGCTCACATGGGATACCAACAAAAAATTGGCTGGATGTCTGAACATGGAAATGGTCTGAGGATCTCAACAAGAGTTTAGGGACTATCATTCATAATTGTTGTAATGGGGCAAATTTTAATACTATGAATTAAAAGTACATCACATGAAAACTAAATGATGTTTTATATTAAAAGTACATTCACATGACAACTCAGATAGCAGATAGACCAGCATCATGCACATTTACTAGTATACGCTGAAAAAGTCAAAATAAAACACAACGTTTTAACTCTATCTCTCTCTTGTCAACTCCCAAATAAGCAGCCTCTTAAGCTAACTAAAAGATCCGTGTCATGAAACAAGATTATCCACATCTTTGCTTGATGTGCAGACTTCCTGTTTAGGAAACTGCTTTCTTTTCAGAGTATTTATTACTTTCTCATTATACAGGTAACTAGACTTGAGACTCCTTCACTTCACCCCCCCCCCCCCCGCCGGCTCCCCAACCCCAATCTCAATCCTCCTCTTCAAAAAAGACATATATAGAGGGAAAAGTGACTAAGAAAACTTCAGAATAGAAAAAAAGCAATAAAGCAAGATAGCAAGTATCATGGATTGCCACCCCCCCTCCCAAAAGAACCCCAATCTCAATCTTCTTCAAAATGACATATATAGAGGAAAAGTGACTAAGAAAAACATTAGAATAGGAAAAAGAAATAAAGAAAGAGAATAAGTATCCTAGATATCTGGCAATGGAAATCACCGGGACAAATGAGTTGCACTCTGCATCAAATTTTAGCTAACATAGATTGATGTAGTAACAATTCTGCATATATTCACATTTAGATAACCATCTTTGTGTCATGCAACTTCAGTTGAAACAAGTTTGAGTGGGACTTGTATCAAAGACAACATGACTGTTTCTATTTATGTTTTCCGAGTTAATTTTTGGTACTAATAGACAACAAATAATGCCTTCTTACTTGGTGGATCTTAACATATAGACCTTGTGAGCAAGATAATAACAGATTAGACCTCTGACAGCCGCAAAACTCATGGTGTTGCAAAATCAGATGCACTAAACCAAGTTGCCAGTAAATGTCAGCGATGAAATTCGAGCAATTAACTAGTAAGCAAAGACAAACACATCCAGGACCTGTGAAATTAACTAAGCAAAAAGTAGATTCATATGTAATACAGGAATACCTGTGCTATATTCATGGGTTGCAGCTGCTTTGCCCGTGCCTTGTCAACTAACTCTTTCCACTTTCTTGACAAAGAATATATATCAACCTACATTACAATAGCAAAATTCAAAGCTCACATTGCAGTATCCATAACATAGACCATCTACAACCTTTCAGAACCAATCCAGGATATAAAAATTAAGGTTAGCAAGTCAAATAACCTTATCAGCATCTTGAAGCACAGGTGTAATCAACCCACCATCCATGGCCACCGCAACTGCAATATTGATACTACTATTGTATGTAAAGCTTTTACCATCTCTACAACTCGAGTTTACAACAGGATGTTGAACCAATGCAAGTGCTGTTGCCTTGGCCAGTAAAGCTGTCATAGTCACTCCTTTCGATTTAATCTGAATCATTCTCAAAGTTAGATAATCATCATAAGTTTTACAAAACCACATCATTGACCACACAATCAAGCCCCAAGGCAAAGGATAAGTACTCCCTCTACGTTAAGTTTTAACTATCCAACAAAGCCTATAGAAGATTAGACTACGAAACCAATCCCCTAGCAATACTACCATTGCAGAAACATCACAGAACTTCACAAAGTTACCACTACTTCATAATATGTGTGCCTACTCCAACAATATTCATTTGAATCAATAATGTTCTTTAACACATCATCATTTTGCATCTCTACAATAATAAAACACACAAATGATAAAACTTCCTAAGAAATAAACTAGCAAACCAAGAATCCATTCAACAATCCATAAGAAACAATAATAACCCAAGATATCACATTTTACCTTCTTATATAAAGCATCAAGCGCATCCGTTGTAATTGTATATCCAACTCTAAACGTTGGCACGGCCAAACTCTCCACCATATTCCTACTCACAGCATTCTGCATTGTTGTAAACGGCACTGTTGATCCCAACTCCACTCCAGGAAGTGCTGTAGCAGCCGCAGCCTTATCACTACTGGCCGTGGCCACCTCAGTTGCCGCCAAAGTAGCAGCCGCTTCAACATCCTTTGCCACCACTCTCCCATTAGGCCCGCTCCCAACAACACCCCGCAAATCCACACCCAATTCCTTGGCCAATTTCTTAGCGTAGGGTGACGCCACCACCCTCTTCCCCCCTTCTGACGCCGGGTGCACCGCCGACCCTATTGCTGGCGCCACCACTTGGTCAGCCACCTTCTTCTGCTTCTCAACCCCAACTGATTCACTCGACACCACACTTTCTGTGACGGCCGGGGCAGCTGCCACCGCCTCCGGAGCGGCCGACTTCTGGGCTTGCTCAAGGGCAACGGCAATTTCCTCCTCGGATTCAGCTAAAAGGGCAATTGCGGAACCAACTGGAGCGGAGGAGCCTTCATCAACAATAATGGCAGCTAAGTAGCCATCGTAGAAGGACTCGACGTCCATGTCGGCTTTGTCGGACTCAACGACGACGACAGATTCGCCTTTGGAGAGCTTGTCGCCTTGGGACTTGACCCAGCTGACGATTTTTCCCTCAGTCATGGTGGAGCTGAGGGCGGGCATGAAAATCTCTCGGATCTTGGATCTGGGAACAAACCGGATAGTGGGTCGGGTTGTATGGACATTTGGGAGGACAGAGGACCGGTGGTGGTGGTGGTGGAGAGACGGGGGTTTAGTGGGGATGAAGGCTGTTCGGAGAAGGTGAGACATTGGGAGTGTGGGTTAGCGTGTGAGTGTGTGAAAATGGGATTGCGTGAGTGTGTAGAAAATGGGGAAAATTGATGGGGGGGATTATTGGTTCATTGGTTTAAGAGAACGGTGGGAAAGGGAGGGAATCTGGTTCTCGAATGCATCGAAAGAGAAGGCGGAGGTCTCAACCAACTTAACGGTGGATGGTGATGATATGTAAGCATACGTTTTTGTTTGGCTTGATTTTGTGTGCGAACGAAAGAGGGGGCTCTATTTTTTGTTCTCTTTCTTTTTTTACTTTTTCCTTCACCTTAGGGATAAATTTAGGACAAATTATAGTTTTGTTAATTTTTTTTAGGAAAGTATAATTTTGTTAATTTATGCACAAAAGAGTGTTTAGGGTGTACTAAACAATGCACCATACGCAAGAATTAGTAGAAATGATATTTAAACTAAAAAGTCGACATTATGTTTTTATGAGTATCATTTTAGGTGGCATTTTTTAATAAGCCGAATACTTGTTCAGGCTTTGTTCATGGAGTTCGAATTCGTCTGGATTATTAAATAAACTTGAGCTACATATAAAAATAGAGTTCCAATTTGTTTAATTTTTTAAATAAACTTAAAATGTAGTTCAAAATTGATTCTTTAATTGATATGGATATCTGAATTGAATCAAGTGTGGCTTTGGCTCGATAGACCTAACGAGTCTAATGTTCGACCTCAAATTTGAGTCCTATAGTCATTTACCTTTATTTATTATTTGAGTAATACAAAATTTAGAATAAATGTAATTATATTAGCTTTGTGTTCGAAATAAATAATACTAACATTATATTTTTTTTTGTGAAAATACAAGTGTATAAACATATATTTGTCAATATACATGGTTTGTTGAACTTATATTTGCTTATTATTTATAATTATATATGTGTTCACAAATCAGTTCGTAAAAAGATTTATTTTTTACTCCATTACTAGAGGCTAATCGTGTGTATGAATACGATTTATTTAGTACACCATCATACCTTTTTCGTACTCAAACAATCATGTGTTGCAAACGGTTTGAATCATTACAAGAACTACTTGCAAGCTAGTGATTCTCACAAAATTTTCACATTTGCTTTGGGGAAGGAAGAATGTTTATGTTACTCCCATATTTGTTATTAATAATTTCACTATCTTTTTATCATATCAGGAGAATGAAATACCTCTGTCGCCCTTTCTTTCTTATCAAATTGACCTACCATATTTGCTTTTACATTCCAAAATCAATTAGCCATTCTATTATATATAGAAATGGCCAACTTAAATTGGCTTAATCGACAATTGCATGAAAGCATTAATATCTCAAAACTACTTGATTGCATCTTTTGAAGAGCTTTTGGAGGATTACTGTAGAATGTTTGTTGATGTATTGTGTGGAGATGAAAACAAAAAAGTGAAGAACAATAAAGAAAAAGCCACTTGTGGTAAGTAAACATATAGAAAAGCCTCTCGTAGTTTCAAAACGTACAATCCAACACCTCCTAGTATGAACTAAGCTAAAAAGGCGACGAAAATCGTCAAAACCAATGTGTTTGCACTTGTTTTGCAACCAGTGGTACCTAAAAACAGTTTTTTATAATTAATTTCCAGTTGATATACTTATTCTACCCCTTACATAAAAGCCTCCTGTGATTAATTCAACCTATAGAAAAGCCCTTTGTAATTTCAAAACATACCTGCTGAATTTAATACGAAACTTTCAAGAATTTTATTGAAAAGGGAATAAAGTTTCTTCAGAGAAATCAACCACTAGTATTATACACACTACTTTTAGGGTATGGTAAAAGTTTTAAATTTGGATTTTTGCTATTATAATATTATCTTAAAGGGTCTCTTTTAAGAATTTAAAGTAAAAATTTCAATAATTTTGCTCTGTATAAAGTGAAGGAAATTTTACAAAATAGTTGCTTATATATCCTTCTCAAGTTCCCGAGGTGGGCAGCAAAACTAGATCCTACGATACTAGTACAAGATTTGTGAGTGTTCACAAAAAGCAAAAGTACAAATTATCGAAACTGAAAAAGTCATCAAAAGAGATGTTATACTTTACGTATGCAATGGATGATTGTGAATTTTTTTATGATCATGGTGTTATCTCATATACAGATACTAGGATGCAAAACCGTACTTTGCAAGGTGGAACACGAATGCAGATGCCCATAGAAGCATATCTATTATGGTCATAACTTATAAGTATGAACTATAGAAGCACAGCAAATTGGGAAACAGAAAGTGTATATTACCCTAGAGAGAGATAATAAAGATCAGTCTAGCCGTTACTGGAACAACAATTACTTAAATACGAAACAAATGATGCCATGGGTACATAATTTCTATGTCATCTTGTCCAAAAACTAGAACAGCAAGCGAAGTATGAGATTGGGGTATGAACATAAGTATTTCTCCTATTTGAAGGCAGTGGTTAGTAACAAAGGTGTTCCAATTTTGGTGAAACCTAGTTTTTGTGATTCCAATGTTGTAGCTTCTAGAGCCACTAGTCAGAATGATGGATGGAGATCTAGATTCGTGCAATTGGTGATTAGCATATTTTGGAATTTTTTGTTGAAAAAAAGGATCAAGATATAGCTAAATAGAGAAAATGCACAAGGAAATTTCAGTGATATAGCTTGTCTCATGTACCATACTGTATTTGTAGTTCAAAGAAAAAATTTGATAAAATGTATTCCATGCCATAAGATCATGTGGGAAGAATCGATTGATTGATGAGGTGGTCCAACATATATTAACTTTATTGTTGATTTCTTCTGTAATGGCAAAAAAAAGCATTGAAGGCATAATTTATTGAAATATGAACTTAAAATGAAGCAGAAAATAAGTTTCTTATTGTTTTGGTAAGTAGAAAATAAGTTTCCTTGAGAGTTAAAAGGTTGATAAGGGATCATGGGTAGGTGTAATGTCCATCATGTCAAGATTTCTGATCTATTGAAAAAGCCATGACATCATAGATTGAATTGCCCTATTGTGAAAAAAAATCATATCATTTGGATAAACATAGTTATCAAAATAGAAATTTTTCGATTCGTCTTTGAAATCGTGGTTCATGTTTTTTAAAATCTACCAAGCGAAACCATGCTAGACTGCTATAGTTTGTCCATCTCTAAAATTTTTAAATTTAAACATTTGTGTGGGAATCTCTTACAAGAAAATAGATACTATAAATGTGAAATAGCATGGAAGAGCAATATTGATTAAGTAAAAACCAAAGAAGTTACCTATCTTTCTCTATTGGTGCAGAGTAGGATGTAACACCATGGCTATCCATCCGATATTCCGTGTATACAATGCAATAACAAAGTTAGTGGATTAAATAAGCCACAGTGGATGTAACTTACAATGTTGAAGAAAAGAATAGGCACTTGCTTGTTTCTACAAATGCCATTGAAGATATATGGATAATATTATATAGCCATTGTTTAAGCGATCCGATTAAGTATAATAATGGTTCACCAATGTACTTAAGCATCATGGGTAGGCCTCCAGAAAGTTTTTCTTAATGCAATATGATGTTCTTCCATTACTATGCTTTGTGGCAGTTGCTGCACAAACTCTGTCGTTCGTAAAGGTGCGAAGGTAGAATTTGATCTTTTTATCCTTGTGAACTGCTTCCCATATTTTGAAAGGATTTTTGGGTCTATTCATAACTATGATTAAAAATTCATGAGGAAAAATGTGAACATAATAGGAATACTAACAAAGAAAAGATAGAAAAAAAATACATCTGGATCTTTGTGGATGAAACATACTTAGATGATTTGGCGATGAATGATTCATGCAGAAACTTGGTATGCATATTAAAAAAGACTTACTAATTCTCTTGTTTAGTGGTAGTAGGCAAGTTAGAAAGCAAAACAACAGTTGGAGGTCAAAGACAAAAAAGGATAATCATATTCAAGAGAGAGAAATGAGCATGCAATTGTCAACCATCTTTAAATAAGAGTTAAGAAGCTCAAGCTATCGAAATAAATGCTAAAGCATTATGGTTAGAGAGAACTACTAAAGTTGGTGGGGGTTAAGTATAGACTTGAATGAGATATGTGTGACGCCCCTACTTCTCCCTAGGGCGAACCCTAGGGTATTCACGGAACGCCTGTCCAGCTCTCGCCGAGACTCACTACAATTTATAATCCAAAAGCTCGAAATACTTCAAATATTTTCACTATTTAATTAAAGTACTCCAAAATATTTCATACTTACAATTAGTTAGCTTTCAAGTTTAATACAATCCAAAAGAATATGTACTACAACCATCCGCTATAATACAACTTAAGGTCTTCAAAAGAAAACAATCTAGTACTATTCACGAGCACCCTTGGTCTCGAACCCTGTTAAGGAAAACAAAACGTGGAATGAGCTAAACAGCCCAGTGAGGTTCCAAGACACTCTAGCAGTTCTAATAAATCATGTAAGTTAAGCATGATACATATATGGTTCAAGATTTCACATTGGCACATTTACAATAAGACAGTTATCATGATACAGAAATAAACACATATTGAAGAATACAGTGTTCCAGTGGAACCATTTCGATCAACTTCACCTTATAACTTCAGATCCCCTCGGTTTGTCTGGCCATCACCTTATCCCTCCAGTGGTAATACTCGAGTATATCGAAACGGTGGCCCAGGGTTCCAATCTACCCGACCAAGCCCAGTCCTGACTCGAGCAGGTTAGTAACCAAGAGCAGGATCCAGTTCAGTTTAGAGTTTACAACATGCACAAGTAATCAAGTAAATCGGTAAACGGTAGTAATTTGTCATTTTAGTAGGTCGAGTGAGATAAAGTACACACTCGCCTTAAAACGGTGGCAATTTCATAAGAGCAATTATAGGCAACATTTAACACTTAAACACGTAAAAATATGCCGTAGTTTCATATGAACATGGAATTTACGGTAATTAAGTAATCAAGTAAATCGGTAAACGGTAGATCGGTTGAACAGTAAATCGGTAATCGGTAAATCGGTTGGACGGTAGAAATTTGTCATTTTAGTAGGTCGAGTGAGATAAATTACACACTCGCCTTAAAATGGTGGCAATTTCATAGGAGCAATTATTGGTAGCACTTAACAGTTAAACACATAATGACCATGGAGTAAACATGTCATAAAACTATTCAAGTTACGTACTCCTATATGGAACACTCACCAATCAAAATAAGTGAGTAAAAAAAGTCGTCAATGATCCACTTCGGGATTCTCTTCGAGACCTTCTTGATCGCCTGAAGAAAAGTGACCAATAATCGCCCTCACAATTTCACAAGTTCCTTATCAAACAAAAAGAATGCACACTTGCTTTAGAATTCAAGTCAATGTCTTAATAAGGGTTTCATTTTATCGAAAGTTAAGAATCAAAAGTGTGGATTTTAAAGTTACTGATGAAACTCATATCCTCCAAGAAATCGGGTTCAAAATGATAGATTAATATCAAGATAAGAAGTCAAGTTTCCAAAATTTCATTTTCTAAGAAATCGGCAAATTTCAGCTTTGTGCGTCAAGCCTAGAAAAATCATATCTTGCACTCAGTAGGTCCAAAAATGGAAAATCTTATACCGTTGGAATCTTGTTTCAAAGTACTAAAAGTTCCTAGAAAACACTTTTCCAAGATTCTAAATGGAAGACATTCAAATTTCAGCTCAAAGTGGCTGACTTACACTCTCAAGACAGTTTAGTCTTGGTTTTTGGTAAACTTTGGAAATTCGGAAAAATTCACAGAAAGCAAACTAACCTTTGAAATTCACAACACAATAAGAGTTCCAATCAAGGTTTTAAACACAATAAACGAAACTAGAATCGGAGTTTTGAGCGCCAAGATATAGCAATTCAAAGTTGGCCAAAAACAAGAACTGTTGGGTCAATTTTCCAGATTTGGAAAACAACTTTGGGATATCATTTACATATCAAAACGATATTAGATTGACACCAAAATTGGTACAATTCAACTTCCATATGAGGACAATTCAATTTCATTTGAAAATTCGCACGGGAAGGTAGTTAACTAAACTACCAAAGTTTAAGGAAATCCCAAGACAAATCTGTCTTTTGCTTCCTTTTTCTTTTTCCAAACTTTTTGCCCAATGAAATCAACTCAAATCTGGATCATTTATGAAACAAAAGTCTGAGAAACATCCAATATACATTTGGTAGGTGATTGACACCAAAGTTTCAAAATAAAAAGTCTCAATTCAAGCTAGGCCATTCGGCTAGCCAAAATTAGGGTTTTCCAGATTTGGTACAGTTTGGGAATTGGACTATATCTCACTCAATTAAACTTGGAATTGGACATGGTTGGTGGCGTTGGAAACTAAATTCAAAATGCTACACTTCATCAGAAGGAGTCGTTTTGAATTTCAGTTTGCAAATAAGAGAAAATGGAGCCAAAAGTTGCAGCTTCTACAATTTTCTCGGTTGCACTGGCAGAACAGAGCAGTCGAATTTGATTAGTCACTACAGATGACTCACTTAGAATTAAAAGGTGCATGATACACCGTTAGAAAACTACGGATGTCTAGTTTCAAATTCCGCTAATGGTACTTGATTTTGACATCTGAGCAAAGAGTTATGATCGTTCAAAGTTTACTGCCAGAGAGCCCCTGTTACACGATTTCCAGTTTTGTTCCTACCAAAACTCGGTTTTTCCTCAACCAAATCAAGTGATTTTTGGTGGAAACTTTCCACACATCCTATATAACATATTTACATCAGATTCAAGGTCATTTGATCACCAAAAATTAGAATCAAAGCTTCGGCAAAAACAGGGCAGAATTGGTCATCAACCAACCGAAATTTTCCTCAACTTTCCTTTCAATTTTCCAACTAATCTCACCTTGTTTACCACTTAATTAACACAAACCACACTTATAATCACCATATCAGTCCAATATATCCATTGTGGGATTTCATAGACCCCACTCCAATCATTTACAACCAAATAACAACACCCAGATGAAGCTACAAGCTCCAAGACCAAATTTAACCAACTAGAACTAAGATTAAGGGACAGAATGATTACCTCCTAATTCTTGATGAAAAATCAGAAATTTTGGTCACCAAAAGCTCCAAGAAACTCGGCTAGAAGACCTCCTCCTCCAAGCCAAGGTGAATCTCCAAGTAGTTTAGGTGTTGTGTGAAGATTTGTGGAAGATTTGGAAGCAAGATTGGAAACAAATGAAGAGAGCTTTGCTTCTCTTCTTCCTTCGGGTTGCTGGTCGGCTGATACTAGGAGGAAGAAAGAGTGTTTTGTACTTTGAATCTTGTCTTAGAAGCTTACGAGAATTGTGGCCCAAAAGCTTTACCAAAGTCAACTCTTAATAGTACGCGTACGCCCGCGTTTCGTGCCCGTTTCCTCTCGGATTTGTTCCACTTGTGCACTAAACCTCCAAATGTAATTCCTTTAACACTATAATTATTCACTCTTAGTAGTCTAAAATAAATTTCTAAAGTCCATCAATTAGTCACGCGCGTGAAAACGCGAACTTCCGACTCGTGCGCGATAAAGCGCAATTTCAAAGAAATTCTTGTAACGATGATATAATTAACTAATACTAGGGTAAATAATCATGAAAATAACTATTTTAGAAATAAAAACATGAGTCCTCACATGAGTCTAGTATTAATTCCTTAAATCTCCAATTAATTTGTACCAGTGCGTCTTTCGGAAAACTTTCGACGTGCGCACGGTATAAGCTTAATTTTAACTTACTCGCATCTAATCTCTCAATTAACTTTTCTTAATCTACTATTGATCATTCTTAATTCTCCAAGACTAATGTACTCTCGGATCGAACATAGCCTCGAAAAACGTGTACTCCTTATTTCTCGCTAAACGAGCCCTAGAAAAATTAATTTTATTAACGAGACGTGTTAAAAATATAATTGAGACATTATTCCCTGTAAATAAGTTTAAAATGATTGAAATAAATTATTCAGAGAAAACGGGTGAGTAAATAATTAATTAAACCAGAAAAATAAAATAAAATAAAAATAAGAAAATTTGGGTCCTCACAATATGTCTATATCTCAATAAATATGGCTAATATACCAGTATCTGTATGATAATAAAATGCTACAATAACACAGTAAACCAGCGCAGACTAGCATTGAGAAGTCAAAAATTTAAATTCACCTACTAATAATATTAAAAAGTAAAAGATTGCTAAGATGCAATGTCAGTTATAGAAATCCAGAAAAAAAGTCTAGAACAATGTGAATAAGTTTAAAGCTTACAAATCAAATCACAAAGATTAAGTTCCTTAATATTTTGTAGATGCATCCAATTCCCTAAGCACCAACAAAATAGATAGCCATGTAGATTGCATCCTCTTGGGAATTAGAGAATCAAAGATGCATTTTCACTTCTTCTTGGCTTTTTAGGTGGCACCCGTGTCATTTTCCTTGCCTGGATCCTCCTTAGCATTATTAGTTTCTTCAAACCTAGATTCCAAGTGAAGTCGCACCTTTAATGAAAAGCCTTCTTTGTCTAGCCAATTGGTTTATATTAGAAAAAAATACATGAAATAAGCATATAACAAGGAGAAGGTCTAGTAGCACCAGATTGACCTGGGGTTGAAACTAAAGAGATGAAACAACTAGTATTTGTGCTACCAGTATCCTCAAAGTAACATACAATTGTATAACGCTAGTAATTGCCTCCATCTTTGGTATTTCGTAGTCTTAGTTGTGTTATAAACATCTTGGATTAGAGTTCTTCATGCAAGTTCTCTAGCGATAGTTTAATATTTTGCAAAAAGAAAGGAATTTCTAATTTATACATAGTCTCTTTATCTATTAACAAATGTTATATTGTTACTATAAGCACAATAATTGCGAGATACCTTTTTGTGATGATCAAATGCCTCCACTGCAATGTGCTTGAGCAAATATTCTGCCAACTCCCCAAGTATTGATGCAGTGAGTGTGTCTGTCTTGTCAATGAGGTCAATGTCAAAGTATCATCTACTTGTAATAAAGGGAAAAGGCAAAATATTAGTAAACATGTGAAAATAAAGTAGTGATTAATTATTGAATAGGAAGAAAATTCTTTTATGATATAATTGCTTACCTTGGCATAGCTTTTTGTTTTTCATTGCAGTGGTTGCAAATGTAAGTAGCATCAAAATCCACTGATATGATACAATGGCACTTCACACAAGCTATGTAGTAATACTTCTGAAGAATTTGTCGAAATGAAAACTTAGCTTTAACCTAGGTTGCTTGCAGTGGTTTGAAAACACACATAAGCAATTTGTATGAAACTATCAATAAAGAAAAAGAGGCTTAAACCTAATCTTTTGTGTTGGAATGACATCAACAATTGAAGTAATTTATTATTGCGATTGGTAAAACACTTGAGGATTGCGGTCTGAGTGAGCTTTATCTTTAATAATACTAGCAAAGATTTTTTTTTTGTTTCTAGTTGCCTTTCCAAATTAAATATACAAAAGAGATTATGTTGAATACTAATGCAATGAAACTCTAGTTAAATAGGTAAATGAACCAAGTTAGTAAGGTAAAGAAATCAGAATTTATTCTCTTTGCAATTTGCATCCTAGTTACTAATTTTTAAAAACATATATATTTCAAGTTTCAAGCTGAGAATCTTAAACTCCTTGTTAGTGTTAAAGTTCTTGATTTTGCAACAATCACACCTCTCTGTTAAGTAGAAGCATTTTGTGTTAATGATTAAAATGATCAAAACATGTTTTTCCTCATAGTAACTACGAGCCATAAACATGGTAGTAACAGCCATTCATGTCCACCATAATAAAACATTAGTTCAAAAAAATATTGACTTGCTGTGGACCACAAGACAAGCCGGTTTCAATAAATTAGATAAAATTAGCGTGTCCAACAAAGATACAGAGGGTATAAACTCCTTGTGAACAACTACTTAACAAAAGAAGAAGCCTTAGTTCTCAGAGTTTAAAAATATCCTATGAATATATTATCAATATGCAGTAAGACATTTCCATATATTAAGAAAGATACGAATACCTTAGTATACATATTCATTTATTAATTAGTTCTAGCATTTCTCTATAAACAACATTTCTTGTTCTAGACTCCATGAGAACATCGTGGAAGGCTGGTGGTACTATTAAAACCTTAACTGTAGTAGCCGTTCGAGCATGAGATAATGCAACAGACAGCTGGCCATACAAAAACACGGGTTCGCTTAAATAAATGTCAACATGATCTAGTGTTTGGCCATGTGACTTGTTTATTGTCATGGCAAAACAAAGCTTTGCAGGAAACTATGTACACTTAAAAGGAATTCCATTCTTTTCGTTATCTAATGTTTGAAGAGTAATTCTTGGTAGAATGACTATTTTCCCTCAATGCTGGCCCACTGTAATTTCGGAACAAAGTGCATGCTATTTTAACTCTTTATATATATAAGTCTAATCCCATTACACAAGCCTTCAGTATGATTTAAATTCCTAAGGAGAATAGCAGGACAACCTTTCTTTAAGACCAATTTATGAGGAGGCAATCCTTTTGGGTTTAATGAATTGAGAAAGTCTTCATAATCTTCTTGATCTATTTCATTGACTGTTTGGTCAACACTTAAATAGACAAAAGGTTCTCTAGAGAATAGATTTATCACCATTTCATTAATATCATCAACATATGAATTCTTTGGTGTAAGAATGCATCTACTAATTAACTGATATAGGTCCAATGGATAAATTCGTAAGTCAAAAAAGATATAGTCTATTAATCTGAATAACTACGGATGTAGTTAACTACATTTGTTGTTTATGCGACTACATACAATGATTATAGAACAATAGAGGTGCTAAAAAAAAAGAGAATTTACATGATCATTCTAACCTGTTGAGCAAAGCATCTCTATTTTCATACGGAATTAATATACCTTCATATAGAGATATCTTTCCATCACTATCTTCTGGCTTACGACCCTTCCCTACTTGCAACAAAAAAATCCGAGTATTGAGGATCCAAAAGGTGGCTTGCATATTTTCAATCAGAGTTAATTTCTCGAGAGCACCCTATAAAACTGAATTTACAAAGCTACCTTCAATATGTTGATCTCTCGAATCATTTGGTATAACAAGCAAAGTTTGGCAGAAATCGCTGTCAAAAATTACAACCTTACCACCAAAATTTTTTTCAAAATTCATTACATCCTTTAGTAATAAATCAAAGGCCTCGATAGTATTCTTTTTAGCCATTGATGCCTCGTTCCAAATAATGAGCCTGAGTAGCGATATAAGTTTAGCTATATAACTTTATTTGTTAACCTGGTAAATTTTATTTATTGAAATATCTAATGCAATTTTAAACCTTGAATGAGCTATCCTTTCTCCGAAAGGAATAGATGTAGCTACTCTAGATGAGGCAACAACTATGGTTATGTAGCTTGTGACCCGACCATTGCAAGGAGTGAGCAATAAATGAACATCCCCTCGAACCATCTAAAAAAGAACTCTTACTGCCTAATGAAAAGATCTCAACCAAAATAACATTGTAGGCATGTTTTTGGCCGCATTCAATTTTGCAGGCAAGAGCAAGTCTTCTTATGTGAAGTGAAAGATCTAATTCCTTTGTGAACTACTCATCTTAGTTGAGGTAAAAACTTTTTGTAACAAGAAGGTAATCATTTATACTTTTTCCAATCTGCTCTAGTGTTTTGTTTATATCTTGCAAGAAATATTTTCTAATATGTTTGGGCCACAAAAAGACATATCCATATTTCTTTGAAAATCTTGAGATTGATCAGCATCATATTTTTTTATAATAATTTTGAATTACTTGGAGAGCAGTAAGCCAACAATACTGCAAATAGACTCATTAGAGAATAAGGCATATAAAAAGCCAATGCATAATTAAGAATACCCTCTATATTTGTATCTAACTGCAAGAGCTCCATTTGAAAATTAGTCTCCTTATAAGAAAACATTTGCTTCCCATTAATAGTAAGGAGATTTTCAAATAGTGTTGAAGCATGCACATGATATAATAATAGCCTTAAATAATATCGCTCTCCTTCGGTTAAACTAACAGTCACTATGCCATCAATAACTCTCTTCCACTTTCTCTTAGTTCATCTCTTTTTCTTTTCTGCTCCAAACAAAAAACTCAAGAAATTCATGATATAAATAGTTAAGATCCTGAGCTTTTTTGTTGTTTTTATTCATTTAAAAAAATTCTGTCAGCATCATTTTTGAAAAGTCAGCATGATGCAGCAGGTCAACAAGGTTTGTGTTTTTATGAAAAGAAACCATTTGTTGACTTGGAAGGTGTAAATGAAGAGTGCAAACAAAAGGTGTCATTTTGTTAAAAAAATTTATAAATATGCCAAAATGCTTCTACCATTGCTATCCATCGTTTGGACTAGAAGTCATTGATTTCATCAATGTCTTCGGGATCACCATCAAAATGTATATAAAAGCTGATACGATCGTGACCCTTGTAGACATACTTGTATAAATATTTTACTAATTTGATTGTTCAATAGATTTTAATATTTACGTGGCAGTCAAACAGTGCAAGAAGATAAGAATTATATGACACAACCCATTGATTAATAATGATTATGCACTTTAATAGTTGGACCGTTCTGAGATCTTTTATAACTTGGATAGCTGTTTTTAGCATGGATAGTGTATTTGGTAATCTCTTTTGGAAAATGATTTTTACACGATCTGTCCTCTATACATATTATCTTTTTTTAGCTCTCCACAAGGGCCACGTGGCATATATTTCACAACCAAAGAATGTAAATATTGTTGTCGATCTAGATCTAAAATTTTTGCAGAAATGAACTGATGGTAAGTCTCAAGCTTTAATGGTTTATATTTAGACTTGAGAATCACTAACATATGAGCATGAGAAAGTCTTCTTTTTTGAAATTTGATCACATAAATATAGATTGCAATTTCACCAAAATATTTTTTCTTGACTATTTCAGATTTAAACATTTCAAACCTAGCTCTAAACACCCTGGACACCAAATCATGTCTATCTTATACATCTTCACCATATTTGAAGTTATCTTAAGTTTCTTTTCAATTGGTATTACAGGTCATGGTAATAAAAATATCTGACTTACTATTTTTGTGAACTAAAACTATGGCATCTACATAGGTGACACATATCTCTTGGCACACCAATAAAGGAAGTTGAAAGATAAACGTGCTGTCCAACCTGCCTTCCTTGAGTTTGGCTTGTAGACAAATTATTCATCACTCCCTAAAGAATCTCGATCCTAATATTGTGACGCCCCCACCTCTTCCTAGGGCGAGCCCTAGGGTATCAGCGGGGCGCCTGCCCAACTCTCGTCAGGACTCACGCACTCATTCTAACTTAATAGAGATCCACAAGTCAACCATAGATTTAGAATTAAAGGAATACTTCAAATATACAAGCCAAATTCTTCTAAAGCTACCATCTACTATTACAATCCAAAAAAACCCAAATATAACAAAGGTTACACTTCAAATGTTTCAAATATCATACAAAAGGTTTACTAGCTTCCACTAAAAACCGCTAGTCTAGAATTCCCAATTTCTACTTTCAAAACCTGTTAAGGAATAACAACTTAGGGTGAGCCAACGCTCAGTGAGACCAAGAAAATCAAACAAACAAGTAAGTAGCACGAACGAAATCAAATAACACATTCAAAAGCGACTTAACATGAATTTCATATAAGGGAACAAGTAGGAAGTGAAACACAAGTAGAAAGGAGACAGGAGCTCTCAGGAGCTATTCCCACGTCACGGCTGGTTCAAACCATCTTTGGTTGACCCTCCGTCAACTCAAGTAGTAATATGTCCGTAGAGCTCCACTTACTTCCTCCATCTACCATATCACCCTCTCGGATCCGGAACCAAACAAGCACGAGGTGGCAATACTATTCGATTATGGCAAGCAAGATCTCAAAAGATCAAAGTATAAAATTTTCCAAGGTTCACCAAGCTTCTCGACCAAGCCCTTGTCCGCTCAAGTTATGAAGCTAGCCAATGGGTTGGGGCGTCCCCACAAGTATAGTTGGTCGATGAGACAACGCTCCAATCGATTTAGAATCGATCATAGTACTGAATCAGGATGAGAGGTACCTCCTACCCGAATAGGATGTGGTACATGCTGCCGCTTAGTACTCACGAGTTAAAAGCATGTTCAAGTACAAGTGCAAGTCACACAAATTCATATAACAAGTAGCGAGTACTCAAGAGGGAGAGGACGAGGGCGATAAAGTGCACTCTCACCTCAACAAGTTTACAAAATACAAGAATCACATAGCACTTGTACAAGTATCATTTCAATCAAAGCAACATGAAGCATGCACTTGACACTCACCAAAGTCAAGAGCAAAAGAGAGCAAAAGCAAGATGTAAAACGAGCTCCTTGGTATCCACGTGATCACCTGAGACATGCACAATCACGGTTATCTAGGTTTCGATCAAGGCTAATAAAAAAAAATCCCCTTGCTACCACACTCAAGAGCCTCAAGCTCAAGCCAAATTAAAAGAGAAACTTTCTCACTTAAATACTGAAATAATACTCAAGGAGGGCTCAAAAGTTCCATTTTCGAGTGAAGTCATGGCAAGGACTTTCGATTTCAAAAGAGAAGTACCACACTTAATTTTGACCCGAAAATCGAGGAAGAAAAAATATATTTTCATATCTTAAAATTTCTAATCCTATGCCCAAGTTTTAGAATATAAGTGAACATTCACGTTTTCTAAACTAATGAAGTCAAAATCCACCAAAAACATCACTTATTTCATAGTAAATATTGGAGCTAAAAGCTCCAAGTTTCAAATGTGAAGCTAGTGAAATTTCTTAAGAATTACTCTAGCTAAAACGCTCAATTATGGTCCATTTTCACGGAAATCGAGGGCATAAGGTTCGGAACCAAAGGAAACAAACTAGTTTCGCTTGAAGCTTGGCCAACTTCTAAACAATCAAGCTTTCCGATCCAAATCAAGAAAAATCTCATGTGCTCGGTGAAATTCACTTCCCAAGTATGAAATGGGGTGCAAATAATAAAAAGGTTAGACTTGAACCCAGAAAATAATTCCAAACCACTTTTGAGCTTTTGTCACTTTATAAGGAAAATTTCAGTTTTGGTAACATTCTTTGAAAAATCATAACTTGAGTTTTAGTCCAAAAATCGTAAATGTTATACCGTTGGAAAATAGACTCAAGGAACTAAAACTCTCTATAAGACACTTCTACCAGATTCGAATCAGAAACCAGTCAAATTTTAGTTCCAAATTGCTGCTTCAGCAAAAACAGGGCAAAACAGTCTTGAATTTCAGTGAACTTTGAAAAATTCATCAAAATTCATAGGAATTGAACTAGCCCCTGAAATTTTTACCACTGAAAGACTTCAAGTCTAGTTTCAAACACAATAAACGGAACTCAATTTGGATTTTCCTACACCAAGATACAACAGTTTTTCAAAAGCTGGTTTTTGAAACCTGAAACACGAAAATTCCAGCAACCTACTTGTGAAACCTTTCTCTTGTCCTTTCATTTAAATCCAGATTAATTGCTCTAATCAAGGTGCATCTAAGGCCATTGTTTTAGCAAGATTTTATTTCAAGAAGAGGCTCCAAAAACTGAAAATTTCTGCTCAAACTTTCGGCCATGAGTATGGCCTCAAAACCAGAATTTTTGAGCTCCAAGTTGGAGCTAAATTGGGCTTTTAAAACCAAAAATTTTTGTGTACATTGTTGGAGTTAAAATGAAGCTCCAAACCTGAAATTTTGTCCTCGAAGTCTCGGCCAACAAGAGACTTTAAGACCTGAAATTTTGCTACCAATTCCAACCAAAATAATGGCTCAAAAACTGAAAATTTTCAGCCTTGAATCTCGGCCAAGGAGGCTTCACCAAAACCAGCTTTTGGCTAGGATTTTAAGTGACAAAGGAGGTCACTAAAATCAGAAATTTTTAGCACCATTTTTGTGAGAACCTGAAAATTTCTTTATTTTCTAGTCATTATGTTATTTTCTTGCATACAATTTCTATACCTTTCTTTGTTATATTAATTTTTGAGCGATTTTATAAGGGAATTAAGTTGTTAAGACATTTTTCCGGTACAAGTTAGTCTATGTGACGTTAGTAGTGTATATTGGACGTGGGACCCGCTAGTGCGATAAAATTTTGACGACTAGGTGACGTTGTATTAGGGAATATTATTTTTTTTCAAGGTGCTCGGGAATAATTAGAGGTTAGCTAGGTAAATTAACCATTGGTAGCCAAAAGGATGAGAATAAACCCTAGTGCGCCGTTTGTCGCGAAACCAATGGATGGTGGATTTCGACCAAGACTTTCTTACTTCTACTAAATACAAAAATTTGACTAAAATTCCCTTTTATTTTGACTCAATTATCTTATGATAGTTCTACTACTCATTTACTCCCTCAATAGTTGTAATGAATAAGAGATTTAAAAGTTTTACCCTTAGTTTTATAGTTCGGGTAAATTAGAGTTTTCGCGTATTTTGGTAGTGTGATTAATTGTGGAGGTGTGTGTACTAATTTGGTGGTTAAGAGTGAGGTTTAGATAAGAGAAAAGTATGTGATTAGAAGTAAGAATAATAAGTTAGTGAATTATAAGTGAAAACCCTAGTACGCGCGAGATAAGGAAAAACGGTGTGAACCGACGTATACCGTTTGTTACCGAGTGAGTACACCACTTGAACACTACTTTATTACCTTAATATCCTTGCTTTTATTTCAGCTAATTAACCCTAAAATATCTCTTAAACCAGCCACAATGTTTGACCAAAGAAAAAGAAAAAAAA
The DNA here is from genome assembly GCA_023065735.1 of Coffea humblotiana. Classification (NCBI taxonomy): domain Eukaryota; kingdom Viridiplantae; phylum Streptophyta; class Magnoliopsida; order Gentianales; family Rubiaceae; genus Coffea; species Coffea humblotiana. The sequence goes on from CM041217.1 coordinate 14,805,477, forward strand.
AAGAAAGAAAAAATTGAGCTTTGATCCTACGGCGACACTTGTCGTAAATCTACCCAACTTTGACCCAAGTTTCTTACCTTTACTAAAACTCAAAATTTGACCAAAATTTTCTTCACTTTCTTGTCTTCTTGGCCGAAAATAGGGAGAGGAAAAAAGAGAGAAAACTTCATCTTGCATCTTCAATTTCTTCCTCAAATCTTGAGTTCCAACCGTTAAAATTGAAAACTACTCCATAAAAGTTACTCACTAAGAAGGTGTAGAGCTTTTGGTGGAGTAATTTTGGAAGAGGAAACTCTAAGCTACTGTGACGACCCCACCGTACCCAGAGGCGTACCAAAGGACTTAGCGGATCGCCTGCCTAACTCGCGCCAGGACTCGATACTTTAAAACAAGAAAATAGATTTCACGCTACAAGAAAGTTCTATGTACACTATTACATCTTCAAAAGTTACATAAACTATTACATCAAGCCATACATACCACTAGTACCAGAAAGTAAACCCTAGAAAAGCTACTAACTATAACCATCACAACAAATATATACATCTTACTAGTCAACTTATAACAAGTATTAGGGCAAAATCAACTATTCTATAAACCAAAAGTCTATACACCTTCCCGAGTTTTCCCCGCGTCAGCCCCTGCTAAGGAAAACAAATGGAATGGGGTAAGCTATATGCTTAGTGAATAATCGGGGGTAAAACGTAAAACCACATCCAAATAAACATGTAAACCAGGATATTTCACATCAATAACAGAAATGTAACATCACAATGGTAGGATAAGGGTGGCTTCAAAGCCAGTTCAATTCCCCGCTTGACCACCTGTTGACACTCCGTCAACCAAAATACTCATAGTCCGTAGACTCCACTTACTTCCCCGTTCACCTTATCAACCCCCGCTGGCCAGTCAACAGCACACAGCAGCTCGAGCAAAACAAAATCACTTAGCTTTAATCAAAGCTTTAACAAAGAACGAAATCCCAAGGTTAGCATGGAACTAACTTCGACCAAGCCACGGCTGGCTCGAATAGTTCGTCTACCCTTGGAACCGGGCTGGAACCAAGCCCTGAGATATCCAGTCTCTCAATAGAGGATATCTCTCAACAAAGTACTCATGTCATTTAATCACCCCAACAGCACACAGCACAAGGGGTTCAACTCAAGTCATGTAGTCACCCCCAACAGCACACAGCAAAAGGGTGATACTTAACACAAGGCATGTATTCTCACATATTAAATCAAGAACAGAGAATGGGCTTAGGACGAGTGAGATAAAGTACACCCTCGCCTAAGTACCCGTTTAACATATACAAAGCACTTTGACAATTTCTCACATAAACAAACCCAATTACTCACTCAAAATAGTTAGCACGCAAATCAAGGCACTTTATACGGGTCCACCGACTCCGTCCGGTTCGTCACTACCTGTGACAGAAGATTATACTCAACTATCAGTCAATCGACCATCACAAATGGAAATAAGGACTAAAACGGGCAAAACGGCAAAAACGGCAAAGAAATGCATGTGCGCGTGCGCGGAAATGAAAACGGTATAAAAACGGGTTACACAGTTTTGACCATAACTAGAGCTGTGGTTATTGGATCAAGGTGTACTAGGTAGCGTCTCGAAGCTAAGACAAAGGGTTACAACCTTTATGAAGACAACTCAACCCAGTTTTCAGTGGATCTAGGTTGAATTTTCAGATTACCAAACCAGAACTCCAAAGGCATGCCCCTTGTGTTTACCTATTTTCCAACCATTTATGGCTTCATTATTTTCTTCAAATCAGCCCCAATGTCACACATAGGCAATGTTACCACAATAGCCCTTCAACTAGGCTCAAAATAATCCAATTGCAACACAAGTCTTAACAAGGCAACCGGAAATCAAGTTTAAAGGCAAATAGCTAAATGGCAGATTTGACGTCTCTTGGCGTTTCGGTCACAACTAAAGCTATGCCTATCGGTTTGGGGTAAAATTTATACCGTTTCGAAACTAAGATAGAGAACTACAAGTCTCATGAAGACATAAACAACCAATTCGTGCATCTTCAATATCAAAATGTGACATCTCAGAGGAAAACACAAAACTGCCCGCAAACAGTACATTTGGCAGTCAATTTTGGTCATTTCACATGATACAGTGCTTCGATTGAGCTGCAATTTTACAGAAAACTATATAACACCATTTCCTACAACTTTCATGTTTTGACCTAAGCCTGCATCGGCCTCTAACATGGACGAATGAAGCTGGTCAGAAGCTAAACAGGTTAGTTTCAATTTCTGGAATTTGAACTTTTCCTCTAGAATTTCATATCTAATAAGCATTCAATCATCAAAACCAACAATTACTAACTCTATAACATCCATTACTAGATAAATAACCATAATCAAGGCTGAAAATGTAAACCCTAGCTAAACATCCACCATATCAATCAAAACTACTTAAATAACCATCATTAGCCAAGAATAGGAGTTTCTATCCAAACTTAAACATGATTAAAGAAGAGAAATAAGAAAGACAGCCATGGTACCTTCTAGAAACTCCTTGTAGGTGTGAAACCAAACACTTTCTTCCCAAACTTTTACCACACACAACTATCTAAGCACTAAAATGAAAGTTTAATCGGTTTGGATTTTGGATTTTCACTCAAACTAAGATGGATTCAAGGTGAAGTTGCTAGCTTTCCTTCCTCTCTTTTCTCTCTTCAACTCACGGCTGAAAGGTGCAGAAATGAAGGCTGAAATGAGCTCCAAGAAAGTTAAGAAGGTAGGAATTGATTTGGGTCAAAGTTGGACAAGTGTCACACTTTGATTGGAAGTCAAAATTTTCTTTTCTTGCTTGTTTTTAGTCCAAAATTTCAGCTGCATTAAGAAGATATTTATGTCTGATTTTGGTCAATTAATAACAAGGAGATGAAGGTAATAAAGTAATGTTCAAGTGGTGCACTCAATCGGTAACGAACGGTACACATCGGTTCAACCCGTTTTTCCTTATTTCGCACGTACTAGGGTTTAATTTACTAACTTATTATTATTACTTCTAATCACATATATTTTCTTATCCAAAACTCACTCTTGATCACCAAATTTAATACACACTCCGTACCGATTACCCATATTACGAAAATACGTGAAAACCTTAGCTTACTCTAACGATGAATGAAAAGGGAAAACTCTTAATTCTATCCTTTATTCCAACCATTGGGGATATAAGTGAGTAGTATATCTATTATAAGGTAATGGATCCCAAATAAAAGAGAATTTTAAGAAAAATGTAAGGGATTTTACAACTCCATAGATTAAAATTAGGGTTTTAAGTAAAATATGAGGGATTTAAGGAAAACTTGTTAGTCACAAGCAAAACTAGGGTTTTGCGTACAAGTAGGGTTTCTAGTCTTTGAAACAAAACAATGTTTTAAAACAAAAATAAATAAAGAAACCATAATATCCTCGTTGAGACTAATAAAAAAACATTATCCTAAAAGTCAGGGTATCACAGCTACCATCTTTCTTAAGGTTCCAAGGTAACTTGTCTAGAAATCCCTCTTTGCTCTTAATAATTGTAAATTGGTGGATTTGAGTTGTTAAATATGTAGTTTTGTGAGAAATTTCATGGGTTGAAGCAGTGTTATGATAAATTTCAGTTTTTATGGTGAATTTTCTGCCCTCATGTGATGATTAATGATTGGCCATGGTTTGATAGTTTTGTTATGTGATAAATTAGTGTATTAGGTGCTAGATGGACTTGCTTAAAGAAAATTTCCAGCTTAAAGGTTGAAACTGCCCTGTTCTGACCTGTTTAATTCGTCCATGTTAGAGGCCGAATTAGGCTTAGGTCAAAACATGAAAGTTGTAGGAAATGGTGTTAACTAGCTTTCTGAAAACTCTCAGCTCAATCGGAGCACGGTATCATGTGAAATGACAAACATACCCTTGACTGCCAAATGTACTGTTTTGTGGACAGTGTTTTGTTTTCTCTGAAATTGCATATTTTGACCTTGAAAATGAACGAATTGGGTGTTTATGTCTTCATAGGAAATGTATTTCTCTGTCTTATCTTCAAAACGGTATAAAGTGTACCCCAATCCGATAAGCGTAACTTTGGTTATGCCCGAAACGCCAAGAGATGTCAAACCTGTTATTTTGTTATTTGTCTTGAACATTAGTTCTGGTCGCATTGCTAGAATTATTTTGTAATTGAATGACATTGAGCCTAGTGAAAGGCTATTGTGGTAAGATTATTTGTGTGTGATTTTGGGGCTGAATTGAGAAAAATAATGAAGCCATAAATGGCTGGAAAATAGCGAAATACAAGGGGCATGCTGTCCAAACTTTTAGGGCTACTTGACTCCTTTGAGGTTGGGTTGATTTTGACTAGAAATGAAGGGGTCTAGGGTTGTTCATGTTTTAAGACCAACCGCTACCTTTTTACTCCAAAGCCACATTGTTATTTCTTTGCCCTAGTAGTTAACTTGACTCGGCCTACGACTTGTAGTCGAGTCTCATTTGTGCATGCCGTTTCCTGGGTTTGTGGATGGGGAAACCATAATTGTTTTACCTTGATTGTTATTAGAACGTGACGGTGACCAAAGCCATCCTTTTGGAGGAAACATTTGAAGTTATTTTTGCTTGAACTGGTGAGTGTACCACTCCCCTAATTTGTTGCTTAACTGGTTGATTTGTATTTGAAATCTGTGACTTGAATGACTATGAACTCTGTTTATTTTGAATGAGACGAGGGTGTACTTTATCACACTCATTCTCTTACCTATGTGATCGTTTACTGTGTGAATTTGAATATGTTATCTGTGTCTGTTCTGACGTCGTTTGGAGGCTTGTATCCAACGACCCTTCTGTGGCCTCTGAGCTCAAATCCTGTGGCTAGTTACTCGAGTCGAGCCGGCAAGGGCCTGGTCAATTAGATAACGAGTCACGGTAGTCTGTTTCTGGGAAATCTTTGGGTATTGGAGACTCTGGATTTCCGGTATACTCGAATATTACCACCTCTGTTCTGTATGTGGTGTTCGGGCCCGGCAAGGGGTATGTTCGGTGGACGGAATTTGATGTCAAGTGGGGTCTACGGTCATGTTTGTTTTCTCGAACGTTGACAGAGCGTCAACGAGTTGGGATCAAGTATTGCAATAGGAATTTGGCTCTTGAGAGCCACCTGTATCCTTTCTATCTGAAGTGTTTGTTCATTTCATTATATGATGGGTATATGTGCCTTAAAAGTGAAATGCCATGATTCTTGACTACTTGTACTTGTGGTACCTCATTGAGCGTAAGCTCACCCCGTTCCCGTTATCTTTGTTTCCTTACAGGGTTCAATATTTTCAGAGCTATGATTTTTGAAGAAAGAGTCGAGTTAGGGTAGACATTCTTTTGATCATGCTCCTCTGTAATCGAAACCCTAATTGTATTTTGTATACGTATGGTTACTATAGCTTGTATTTCAAGTTAACTTATTGAATACTCTGATGAATATATGTATATAAGTGTGTAATCAAGTGTTTCAAGCGTATTCATTTGAGATTGTACGTTTCTAGGGTTATGTGAACTTTCTTGTATCCATTGGGGAAATCGAGCGAGTGTGAAGCTTGAACGAGGAAGAAAAATTTGGTCGGATTCTGACGTGGCCGCGGTCCTTTGCGCTTTCCGATGATTCATTTTCCCGAATTTCTTTGGACTGTTTAGTGAGGTTTATGAATGATTTGATCCGTAGTCCTGGTGAGAGTTGGGCAGGCGGTCCGCCGACCCTTTGGTTCGCCTTAGGAGAAGGTGGGGCCGTCACAATTTTCGTCTAAAGAGGGGGGTTCAAAACTGAAATTTTTCCACCAAGATTCAAGCATTATAACTCACTTTTCATGCCACCAAAACCACCAACCAAGCAAGTCAATATTAACCAACAAAATCCTAATCTTGCAAGCTATTAAAGAGGTAAAATTAAGCCATCAAGAAAGCCAAGAATATCCTCAAGGCATGCTACCTAAGGTCAGGGTTCAAAGAACCCTTCAGCAACCCCAAATTTATCTAGCTAAAAATTAGCTAAAGGATGAAAGAAAAATTGGAGCTTGGAGAGGTTACCTTCCTCCAAAGGTAGTAAGCAAAACCTCAAGAAACCAAGTACTAAACCTCTAAAAATCTTCCCTCCACCAAGTCTTCTACCAAGGTTGAAGATGATCCAAGGTGTGAGCAAGGTTGGGAGCAAGATTAGTGAGCAAGATGGAGAGGAAGAAGATGAAGTTTTCTTGGCTAAGGGGGAGGGGAGGGTTTCGGCCAAGAGGGGGAGGAAGAGAGAGGGTGTTGTGTGATTTTTGTGAAGTGATATGGTGTGAGAACCCGAAAATTTTCACATTTTCAAGTATTATTTTATTTCTGTGCCTATATTTTATACTGTCCTTTGAAAATATTAAATATTTTGTACATTTTACAAGTAAGTACAATTTTTAAATCATTTTCCTAGTATAAGTTAGTGTACGTAACTTGAAGTGCATTTGTTAGATGTGGGGCCCGCTAGTGCGATATAATTTTGCCGATTAGGTGATGAAATACTAAGTGATATTATTCTACATGGTGTTAGAAGATAATTAGAGGTTAGTTAGCTACTTGAATCATTGGAGGAGAATAGATAAGCTTAGAAACTTCAAGAGGCCATGTGTCATGATTTGATTGGAAGTTGGACTTTGACCAAGAAGATTAACTTTCTTCAAACCAAATTTTTGACCAATTTTCCTCTCATTTTCCCTTGCCTTGGCCGAACTTCATGAAGAGAAAAACAAGGAAAACCTCTTCCATTTCTAGCTTCAATCCTTGCCCAAATCTTGAGTTTTAACCAACCAAATTGAAAACTACACCATACAAGTGCTAGCTAAGGGAAATTGAAGGCCTTGGTGGAGTTGTTTTGGGAGGAGGAAGTCTAAGCTACCAACTTTCTTTGAGGTTTCAAGGTAAGATTGCTAAGAACATCCTTTTTGTTTCCAATAGTTGCAAATTAGTGGCCTATGGTGGCTTGCTAACATGATTAATGGATGATTTTGTGGATTAGTGGAGAGTTGGTTAGATTTCTGATTTATTGGGAATTTTTCTGCCCTAATCTGATCAGTGTTGTTCGGTCATGAGGGAGACCGAATTGGACTTAGCTCAAAACATGAAAGTTGTAGAGAATTGAGTGTAGATTATGCCTGTAAAATTTCAGCTCAATCGGAGTACTGTATCCTGTGAAATGACTATTTTACCCCTGCTGCCCTGTTTCTGTCCGAGAATGATAATCAGCATCTGTAATTGGCTCTTTTGGCTGGGAAGATGAATGAATTAGCTTTTTATGCCTTCTTAAGAATTGTAGCCTTGTATCCTAGCTTTCATATGGATTTGAAATCAACTGAATTGGAGTTGTGTGTGCTGAGTTATGATGGAATATTTGGGCCTGGTTTTGGATGGTTGTAAAGCTTCAATTGGTTGCATTTTAAGGGTGTTTGATAGCTCATGATTTGTATATGAAATTGTGATTGAATGGTATGATTTGTGGTTGGTTGTAGGATGGAAAAGTAAGGAAAAACAAAGGGAAATGCTGTCCGTTTATTTTCTTGAACTTGAGTAAATGGAAATGAGATTGGAATGTGATTTTGTGATGCATTGGATTTGCTTGGCTTAGAGTAACTTAGTGCCACTTTAGTAGAGTTAAATGAGTCACTTTACTTGCACTTATACCATTTCGTTTAACCATGATGCGTAGTTACAAAGGTTAGTTTGAACTTCAAATGTTTATTCAATTGTTTTCCAAAACAAACAAGAGTGGCTTAGGGTTTCCCGGCTTCGAAACCTATTTTAACGAACGAGAATTTGATGTGAATTTAAGGTGTTTTATCTTCCTCTTGCATATGATTTTACCCAAAACACTTGTTATACATTATATCCTTGTAGATGTGTTAGTTTTGAGCCAAACAAAGAAACTTACGAAAAGAGGAAAAAAATCACTGTTCACTATCCGGCCAAGTTCTGGCCGGATTCTGACGTGTCGCTGTTCCAAATTTTCCGATGAAATTTTCTAAAACCCTTCTGAATTTAGTTTTCATGTTTGGTTTGGAAAACCTTTAGTTACTCATTTCCTTTGATCAAAATGTACTCTTTCCACTTCTAAAATCATACTTTTACTTTGTATTAGTTTTATTCGGATTTCTTTGACTCACCCACATATTTTGATGATAGAACCATAATGTATTCTCTTGATTACTCTTAGGGTTTCTTGGAGACTAGGGTTGAGATCCGGAGGGATACTTTGGACGTTTTGCTTGCTTAGGTGAGTGTTCTATATACGTTATGTTTCATTGACTATGTGGCTAGTTGAAATACTTGATTAAATGTTAAATGTTCTCAATGATTGCAAAAATGATTTTTACTAGGCGAGTGTGTACTTTATCGCACTCGGCCCAAATGAACGTGACATTGGAATGATTGAATGATTAAATGTTACTTGTGCATGAATGTAAGCCTTCTGGCTGAACTGGGCCCTTGCCTTTTGTTACTGGTCGACTCGAGCCAGAAGCGGACTCGGTCGGGCGATTAGTGACTCTGGGTTAATGTGAATGTTTGGTATACTCGAGTATGACCATGAAGTTTGGGAAGGACTGGCCAGTGCGCTGGCCAGAAGGGGAAGAACGAAATGAACGAATGAATGGCAAGAATGACGGAGGGATTTTCAATGACAAATGAAATTTTTCTAAATGATTGAAGGAATGGATGGTCGATGAACGAACGAACGAATGGCTTCACGTATCCTTTTAATGAATGTGTTACTCTTGCTTTATATTGTAAATGTTATCTGGATTACTTGTTGTTACGTGCTAATGTCCTTGTTTAATTGCTAGTTGAGTATATAGAACCTCGCTGGGCTTTTAGCTCATTCCACGTCTTTTGTTTTCCTTAACAGGGGTTGCGAGCAAGGGCGAGAGACCTGTATAGTATAGTTTAGCCTTTTGTATTGTTTTGGCTTTTGATCTCGTTCTAGTGCTTGATTAGGGTTGGAATGTACTAAGAATTTAAAGCTTATGTATACATTTGGGACTGTATATTTGGTTGAGCTTGGGATAAATGTAAGTATATGTTTCAAGTCTGGGTTTCGTTTCCGCTTATTCTCGAGGCTTTATCTTACTTTCTTTGATGTGAGTGAACGAGTCCTAGCGAGAGCTGGGCAGGCGGTCCGCCGAACCCTTTGGTTCGCCTTAGGGGAAGGTGGGGCTGTCACATATGGTGAAAGAGAGAAGTGACATAAAGCTTCTTTTGATGGTGCAAAAGTCAACATTTGAATAGTGGTCCATTAATGTTCCTAATTGAACTTAACTCATATCACTCACCTCTAATCCCTCAATTAACTTTTCTTAGTCTACAATTGATCATCCTAAACTCTCCAAGACCATTGCACTCTCAGACCAAATATTGCCTCGAAAAGCGTGATTTTTCAAATTTTCACTAATTGGGCGACAGAAAAATTAAGTTTAAGAGTAAACGTTTTAAAAATATAAAATGAGGCATTGAACCATGCAGACGCAATTAAAATGAATGACATAAATTAATTAGAGCAAATGAATAAATAAATAAATAGATAAACCAGTAAAAGTGAATTTCGGGTCCTCACAAATATCATTTTAATTCTTCCTATAATAGTCAAGTCTAGATGTTTCTATTTTGATGTATATATCAATAGCAAATTGCTGCAAAAGTTTCATTATATGTAACAATATTGACCTATTGCCTTCTCTCATTTGAAGTAAATAACAATAATACTTTCTAGCCAAGATTGTGTCGCGTTCTTGCTTCCCTTTTTCAAAAGTTATAGACAGAAAAAGGAAACAACAAACAAAAGATATCACCTAAGCGTAAATGGAAAATTTTTTTTGGAGTAAATGGAACAAAAAAAAGGCAGGACAGATTAGTTGAAACTTGCTTTCTTGTTCCAAGTGAATGAGGTTTGATGCCGATCCTATTAAGAAAGCATCAGGTAGAGCACAATCATCATTATCATATAAAGAATCCCTCTTTTTTTGGCATAAGGATTTTTGTTGATGCCTTGATGCCACCCGAATTCACCTCAAGGAAACGGGAGTGGATACTACAATGTATTATAACATGAGTAGTAATACTAAATCCTATGGCTATTGCTAGAGTGGCAATAAATTTGAATATGGGCACTTTTTTCCAGTACTTCATCCTTAGATTTAGTTTAGATTGCTGTGACTTGGGATGAAGTGGGTAGATTATATGCTTTCTGATCTAGGTTAGGATTGTAGTTACGAACAATCTTATGCTCATCAAGATTGGCCACACTTTGCAGGCTTTTAGAATTTGGTGTAAGGATTGGATTAAAAAATACGCATTAAAAGTCTGATAGTGCTCTCACACAATTTTGGTGATTTATTAAGCCTATGTGACAGTTCCTTCTCTTGATCATAAAAGTATAATTGAACACCAGTAGGCTGATTGTTGAAAGCAACCAAACTATTTAGAAGATGGTACACCTGACCTTGGACTCGAAGAGTATAAACCCCTTTGGTATTCTTAGTTAACTCATGATCAAACTTTGCATCGAAAGATATGAAGGCCATATTATTATTATAAATATGACCACATTTTCTAAATTCCACTGACTTCTTGTCTACACCAGTGAAAAGGCAAAAGAGGCTATAAGGCATAACTGATTCAACAATACAGACTTACTCGCTAACACAACAGAAATTCGGGGGTTCCAAATAGAACCTTTTTGCTCCATAATGTTCACAATCTGGAGCATTGGGAAGGGCAAGACCATTCTTAGGCATTTTTTTCAAGCACACGAATATGGAGTTTGATTACTATTCTTGGTTTTCCCTAATTCGATGATAAAATTTATATCATTCAATAAGGAATAAGAAGAGTACATCAAGAGCAGAATAGGCACCTAGATTTGGATGTAATGTGAGTAAGAATATAGACAAACCTCTATCTTTTGTATGCGTGTTAACAATAGTATGTGGTTTGATCCTAAGATTGGAAGACTTAAAGATGTCAAAGCCAATAATACAGATACCTTGTATATGGGAAATAGTAGCAGTTGATAGATTAAGATAATAAAGATCAGCTACTTAAAATGGCAAGAGGTCAAACCACAGGAAAATCTTACTAAATTTTGAAGGGAGAATAGATATTTTCAATAGGAATATACCTCCCGACGCCAAACACCAAATGTGTAGCAGGAGGAATTATTGAAGTTGATAGATATCTAGGACCTGGATATTGATCTAGGCTAGAAGGCAACTGTTCTGAGATAGCGTCAAAGATTCCAGCTTGTTCATCATTATTGATAATATCCTTTTTATGACAATCAAAGACTTCATTAGCAGAAGCAAGCACAATTATCTCTTGAGAAGTAGACGCGAATTCAGGTACAAAGCATTTGGGATTACGCTTGTACTTCTTTTTTGATAGTGAGTAGGATCAAAATTATGAGTAGCAAGAGGGGCATCATGCTTCTTAGAAACATAGGCATCCCATCTATGTTGCAACAAAGTATCCTTCTTTTGTTTGTCCATAGCAACATAACAGTTGCGGCACACTGAGTTATAGTCCATGGAAGCAGGAGGAGCCCATAGGCTTATAGTTTCAGCAATAAACGGAAAAGTCAATTTAAAGCTTAGAATACCACATCACAAAAAATATATATATAACAAGGTGTAATGAATTCAAAAGAAACAAGATATATAAGTTCTTGAAATTAGTAATACTAAGATAGGAAACAAGATAAAAAAGACTTCATACTCCAAACTATATGCTAGTAGGAAAGAAACAAGCCATATAAATTCCTGAAATCAGTAATACTCAGATAAGAAATAGGATAAAAACATTTCATACTACAAGCTACACGTCAGCAGGGGCAAAGGGATCAAGATAGAATGCTAAAATTCAAATACTTGTTGGTAAGATACAAGAATAAGATAGTAATGTCCAGTAAAGTACAAGTAATGGAGATTGCAAACTCCCAGAACAGAAGAACAAGACATAGGGCAATAATAGATTAACAATGACATGAATTGTTATACTTGGGGAAACAGACAAGAAGCACAAGTAGTATAGCGTAATTGCAAGCACCTGATGGAGAATTCCTTGCATTAGAAAACCACAAAAAGAAAACAATCAGAGCCTTATTAACCTAAGATCAGCGAATAGTTCAATTCATTAGCTCCCCAAGAATACAAACTCAGCTCCTAAAAACTAAAAAACAAACATGCAAGTGATTGTCTATTCACTATACGAAATACCCAAGAAGGAAATAGATGGTGTGCAGTAACTTAGTTGTTAAAATAGTTAAAAAGTATGCAGATAAAATGCCTTAAGGGAAACTCTACTCATTGTAAATAAAAACAAAAAATAAAAGACTAAAGAAGATTACCTATAGCAAAAGAGTATTCTAAACTTGACAAAGAGAACAAGAATGAAAGAAAATAGGTTATACAACTGCAAATTACAAAACAGTAGGATCACATTTACCAACGAAAAAGACTCTGTTCAATAGTTCTGAGGAATGCAGAAGTATCTTTTCATATAGAAGTCAACCAAGATACTCATACGTAAAAAGCCAATACTCTTTATATTGCTGCCATATTTTCTTATTGTACGATAAGCTACATTGCACAAAATTACTATGTATCATTAGTACACACATACATTGAAGTTGATAGAACATTGTGAATCATCATTGAGAAAAAGTTATTTGGCACAGTAAAATATTGAATTGTTTAAAGGCAATTTTTAATTCTCAATCACATAATGAAAACTCCCTCTCTTGCTATTTTATAATAAAAAAATAAAGGATAATTCTGAATGACATAGTAAAAGCTCTGTGACGACCTCACCTCCCCCTAGGGCGTACTCCGGAGTTTAGCGGACCGCCTGCCCAACTCTCGCTAGGATTCACTCACTTTAGATAAAATAAGTTACAACCTCAAGAGTAAAGGAAATAACAGTTCCCAACTTGGAACGTTCATGTACATTCATTTCGATTCAAAGCATTCATACAATCCCAAATATATCACAAGATTTAAGTTCTCAATACATTCAACCCTAGTTGACCGAGCGACTAGTGCGAGTACAATCGCAAAATTTCCAAAAAACTAGACTATGCTAGCCTGTACCAGTCTCATGCCTCGCTCGTATCCCCTGTAAGGAAAACAAATGGCGTGGTATGAACTAAAAGCCCAGTGAGGTTCCAAATAGCAAGTTGACCATTATTTAAAAGTACAAGTCTCAACGTAGCAAAATAGCGAGCATAACAAGTTCATAAAAATGAGCAATAACACTTCAAGTAGCAAATCTCAAAATGAGTGAGTGTAAAGTTTTTCAAAAGAAACAATAACCCGATAAGTAATAATCATGTCAAAGTATAAGGATACGGATGGCTCTCCAGAGCCAAGTTTCCATTGCTTCACCAGAGCTTGATTAAGTAGTAGTTGACACTCCGTCAACTTTCAAGTAAAGTAACCAATCCAGTAGAGCACCACTTAGCTACAATCTCCGTCCACCATCCAACCCCCTTACCGGGCCCGAACACCACTAAACACTGGTAGTAATACTCGAGCATACCGATTAGTCGAGGAGATAACACTCCACTCAACAACACTAGATACCCATGGTTCGTTATATAATCGATTAAGCCCTTGCTGGCTCGACTCGATTAACTAGCCGGTGGGGTTTGGGTCCCCAAGAAGTCGATGAGATATCATCTCCAATCGACTGAATCAAGATAAAAGTACGGAGACGGGAATGAGAGGTACCTCCCACTCGTATCGAGTGTGGTACATACTGCCGCTCAGCACTTACAAGTCAAGCACAAGTACAAATACAAGTACAAGTCAATGCAAATCAAGTCACTTGTACAAGCATGAATGAGATATCAAGTATTTAGTTGAGTTAGGTCAAGTGCGATAAAGTACACACTTGCCCGACCAAACCAAGCAAATCTTATCCGATCACGTTGGTAAATCAAATATCAAGTTCAATCATGTATTTGGAAGTACTCACCAAAGATTTAGTGCTTGTCAAAATCACGCTCAAGTGTAACTCCTTCGTTGGAGTCCAAATCTGCGATAAAACATCGTTTAAGAGCTTTGAAATTAACTAAGGTTCGAAACTTAAGCGTTTCGTTTAACGAAAATCAAGTAACTGAAACTCATTTGGGTAATATTCATATTACTTATCACACCCTAGAAAACTCATGCTCGCTCTTTTAGTTTTGGTAAGGAAGCAATTAAAACTTTGGAATTCTCATTTGAGTCAAAAAGATGAGGAAAACGTATTTCTATTGGTCGCTACTTTCATGTTTCCAAGGGTACGAGTTTCGACCAAATTCTAGCTTATATACCTCTACGAAAGAATAATCGAATACCCTAGACAATTCAAGTTCAATTCGACCTCAAATCTTCGCTCAAATCGCGAGTACTCACGCCTAACCCTCGAGTGAAAATTTGGGTGGCATGCCCTTTGTATTTAGCTATTTTCCAGCCATTTATGGCTTCATTATTTTCCTCAACTTAGCCCAAATTCACACATAAACAATCTTAACACAATAGCCCTTCAACTAGGCTCAATGTCATCCAAATACAAAGCAATTCTAGCAATGCAATCCAAAAATCAAAGTTGGAAACTAGTATTAAAGAAGAATAACTAAGTAGCAGGCTTGACACCTTCTGGCGTTTTGGTCACAACTGAAGCTACGCTTATCGGATTGGGGTACATTTTATGGAGTTTCGAAACTAAGACAGAGAGCTACATTTCTTATGAAGACATCACCACCCAGTTCATGCATTTTCAAGGTCAAAATGTGAAATCTCAGAGAAAACAGAAAGCTGCCTGTGAAATAGAGCTTTTGGCAGTCAGGGGTATTTTAGTTATTTCACACGCTACAGTGCTTCGATTGAGCTAAAATTTATAGGTAGATTTTTAACTCCATTCCCTACAACTTTCATGTTCTGAGCAAGACCTGATTGGGCCTCTATCATGGACGAATATGTAGGTCAGAAACAGGGCAGATTCATCATCAAAGCTGGAAATTCACTTCTACTCTAATAATTTATATTCTAACTCAATAATATCAAGTCCTATATCATCAAAACCATCAATTACTAGCTCAATACCATTAATTACTAGGTAGACAACCATAATCAAGGCTGAAAATGTAAACCCTAGCTAACCCTTCCATTATATCATCCAAAACTGAATCATTAACCATCAAAATCCAATATTAAGAACTTCTATCCCCAACTTTAGCAAAATTAACAAGAGTAAAGCAAATTCAAGTATCATACCTTTCCAAAGCCCCTTGTAAGTGAGAAACAAACCACATTCTCCCCAAATTTTCAGCACCCCAAGTCTTCCAAGCACCAAAAGGAAAGGCTAATCGGTTTAGTTTCGTCGATTCCGCTCAAACAAGCTTGATTGAAGGTGGAAGTTGCTAGTTTCTCTCTTGTTTTTTTTTCTCTCTTGAAGCTCGACCACAAGAAGAAAATGGAGCAGAATGGAAGCCAAGAGAAAGATAAAAAGAAGGAAAATTGATTTAGTCAAAGTTGATTTTGATTTCCGCCAAGTTTTGCCATAAGATTCCATCTCATTTTTTTCTTTTCTTTCCTTTTCCTTAATCAACAAATATGGCTGGATTAAGGGGTAATTTAGGGAGGATTAGGTGCAATAAAAACAAGGTGATTAAAGTAATAAAGTAGTGTTTAAGTGGTGCACTCACTCGGTAGCCAACGGTACACATCGGTTCAAACCGTTTTTTCCCTAACTCGCGCGTACTAGTGTTTTCACTTATGATTCACTCACTTATTTTATCACTTCTAATCACATACTTTTTCTTATTTAAAACTCACTCTTAACCACCAAATTTAGTACACACACTTTACCAAGTGATCACATGGCCAAAATACGCGAAAACCCTAATTTACCCGAACTATAAAACTAAGGGTAAAACTCTTAAATCTCTTATTCATTACAACTATTGAGGGAGTAAATGAGTGGTAACACTATCATAAAGTAATTGAGTCAAAATAAAAGGAAATTTTAAGAAATATGAGCGAATTTTCCAGTCGTCACAAGCTCCCTCTCTCTTGCTATTTTATAATAAAAAATATAAAGAGTATTTCATACGTTTTAATATCTGAGTCTACAATGAATGAGAACTTGGGAGAAATGGAAAACAATAAAAACTTGCATGATGAATAAAATAGCAAATATTGCTAACAATAAAAGCACTAGTAGAAATACAGATGTATAAAACCTGGGCCTTACACATATTACTTATCTATTAAGAAACATTTCATTCAAATACAAGGGATTTATAATGAGACGCATTAGCAAAATCAACTCGAGACAATAATAGCTAAAGTTCATAAACCAATTGTTCAATAGTAAATGCAGTATAAATATTTCTAAAAATAGAAATAACCAGCAGAGATATTAGGAATACTAACAAATTGAGGTATTCAAAACTGACTGTCTTTACATATTTAAGATTATTATAATTGACGTTAGAATGGAAACCATGCCTCTTACTCTATGCACCTATTACAATTTTTTATTTGCTTTGAAAGCTAAACAAATGTAAAGCACGTATGCGCCATGAACCTTCTGCTCTTAAAAAAAAGTTAAAAACAACCAATCATTAGCAGCACAACAAATAGTTAGACAGAAAGTACTTTTTTTTTTGTTCTTAATAAATTAAGCTTCCGAAAAGGAAGTCTTAAAGGAAAAACTGTAAATGGATAGTTTCAAATCCTTTTTCATGGGGTGAACAAAAGGCAGGAGACAAATATCATTCATTATACACCAGTAAAGTGCAAATTAAAGCACATCTACAGTGCTAAATAAGTCAAAATGTCAATAATAAAAACCAACTGAAGAGAACCTTAAAGCTGATCATATGACTCAATGTTCACTTGCGAGTAATGTTCAAGTTGCTCCAAGTGGTCCGATCGCACGAGCTCATGCTAAAAAGTATAAAGAGTCATTCCAAGTTTTAGTTCGGGCTATACAAGCACAAGTTGTTGATACAAGAGCCATTCAAGGACTTGGACATGAAGATACAACGCTTTACACACTTATTCAAGTCATTGACACGAGTAAGGAGAGTTAAGTGCAATTGGATCAAAGATATGTAGAGATCCGAGGCTGTTTGCATTTAAATTCTTTATAGCGCTTTGATTAGTTAGTTTTTAGCATTTTAGTTGTTAAATTAGAGTTAGTTTTAAGAGTTAATTAAAGTCATTTAGCTAAGAAATAAAGTTAGGTCATGTTGACCATGGCTAAGGCCGGTTTAGGGTTTTAGGAAAGACATAATTTGTTTCCAATTTTGAGTAGGTTTGTTGTGTCTTGTACAAGGCTATAAATACAGCCTTTAGTCACGTATTTTTCAAATTATGAAGAACAAAATTTTCAGCCAAACTCTTGTGTTTGCAACTCTCTTGTTCAAGAGATCTTCACTTAAATACTTAAGAATTTCTTCTTGAGTGTTTATTGACTTATGAATCAATAAACCACAATTGGTTGTGGCGTCATCTACCAACAACCTTGGTTCACTATCTTATTAAGTTGTGGGTTGAGATTAAATTCAAGGTTCGCAATTTCGCGGGTTAGACGGGACAAGAGTTTCCGCAACTCCAACTTGATTCTTCGTCTAGATTCGGGGATTTGTGGGATACAAGTTCATACCTTCGGGCGGGTTTGTATCAACTTAGCATCAGAGCTAGTTGATGGTATCTAGTATATCTTTTCTTTTGTTTCTTTTCTTGTAAGTTTTTTCTCGTTTCTCAAATCTGTCCATATATGTTCTAGTTGTGTGACTAGGGTTTTGTGATCTTCTAGCTGTCTGTGTTTTTTATTCCTTGTTATTCATCACTTGTGTCTTGTTGAATCATTATCTAGTTTTGTTTTGTGTCTTGCTATTTTATTGTCTTGGTGGGGTATCAATCAAGTAAAAAAAAAAAATGTTCTGGTCGTTTACCTTTAAACATCCGTGGCTGGTCTCCCTTTGTCTTGGTGGAATTCGTGGCTGATCTATCTTGAACTTGGGAGCTTTGAAGTGCGTGAAATTTCTGGATATAAAACTTGATTTCTTGCACAATTGCTGAGTAAAACTCTAGCAATCTTGAAGTTTTGAGTGGTTTAATTGGGTTCTTGAAAGTCTTGAAAAAAACTTTCCAAAAACTTGAACCCTAGTTTTTGAAAGTACCCTTGTAGCTGTTGAAGTGACTTGCGGCTATTGTTGTTTGATTAAGTGAGCTTAAACAAAAATAAACAAAGAGAAATTTGATCCGTATATAAAAAAAAAACAAACAAAGGGAAGGAAACAGATTAAGAATCAAGATAGGTCGCAAAAAGGAAACCAGTTGACTTGGGAAGCTTCCAAATTCTGGTCGCAACTCCTTCGTCTAATCTGGATTGTGTTGAGCCGCATAAGACCTACACTTGGGAACATTCTTGAACCACATCTTACTTTCCAAAAAAGTGAACCCAAGAAATAGCTCAACGAGTTTCCAACTTCCAGCCTTAAGAAGTCGGGTAGAAGGTTTTTTTTCTAGGTTTCCAAATTTCTGCCTTTGTGTCGTGAGTCTAGCCTTAATTTCATTTCTATCTAGCCACAAAAACAATTGTTTGGAGTCCTAATTCCAGCATATAATAGTGTTTTGATAGCTCAAATTAGTCCAAATTAGTCTTGGACTACAACAATCCTTAGTTTCCTGAATTGAGTCCTTCTTGTTCAAGTTAGTTGCCTTACTAATTTTGTGTCCTTCTTATTCGAACTAGACTTGGAAATTTTCCAGCAAGCTCCTACAAACTAGAGTCATTAAAAATCAACCAATTTCATGTCTATTTTACCCCAAGTGAACCGCACTATAAAACGTCACTTCCCTTAGTGGCTTGTTGGTCATAAGTCCTTGAACCACTTGAGAAATTTCTGATTTCTTCAAGTGAGGAGATTGACGATTTAGGGAGTTGTTTGGTGAGATCATTAGAGTGATTTAAACACTTGAGTGATACATGAGGGTAAGTGGGAAACACATGAGGGAGTGAGTGAGATTATTCCTTTTTACTAACCTTTTCTTCCAGATACACATGAGTATGCACGAAAGTGAACACATTCAAATGGTTGACCTTACACTTAAATTAAATGCCATGTTGAATAAATTCTACAAGAAAATCAACATCACCATTGACTCCTTACATGAATGAGTCGATAAACTTGAACACGTGTAAAGCTCAATGAAGCAAAGTCAGGGAAAACTCCCATCAAGGAGTCCAAAGGGAGTTCAAATGAAGATGAGCTTGAATAAGAATCTAACCTGGACGTAAATGAAGGGCGGAACAAGGGGGGAAGGAGGAAACATAGGCAAAATGATGACTCCATTAAGGGAATTAAGCCCTGGTTCCAAGGCAAATCAGATCCCGAAACTTACTTGGAGTGGGAAAGAAAGATCGAGATGATTTTCAAGTGCAATCACTACACTGAGATTCAAAAAGTAAAACTTGCAGCCATTGAGTTCACCGAATATGTTGCAATATGGTGGGATCAACTTCGCACTAGTCGGAGGAGGAATGATGAGCGTCCCGTGCAAACTTGGGATGAGCTAAAGAAGTTGATGAGAAAACATTTTGTTCCAACTTACTACCATAGAGATTTGTGCAATAAATTACAAATTCTCACTCAAGATAGTATGTCGGTTGAAAACTATTTTAAGGAGATGGAAATGGTCATGATGAGAGTTGATATTCATGAGGATCTTGAAGTAACCATGGCAAGATTTCTAAGGGTTTAAGGGCCAAAATTACTAATATTGTGGAGCTACATCATTATCTTGACTTAAATGAGTTGTTAGACAAAACCATCAAGGTAGAAAGGTGACTCAAGAGGAGGGGTAGTGCTCCTGCAAAAACCACTTTTCAAACTGAAAATTGGAGAAACCCGCCACCCAAAAGGGAGGAAAAGGTCTCAGCTTCACCAACTCCACCTAAGCCGAGAGGAGTTTTGTCAAATTCAATCCAAAAGGGTGATCTGAAGGCTGCCAAGGAGGGTATCAAACCTAGGAACCGAGACACTAAATGCTTCAATTGTCAACGATATGGACACGTTGCATCTCAGTGTCTTAGTCAGCAGACCATGTTAGTGTTACCTAATGGAGAAGTCATGATCGATGAAGAGGACAAATATGAGGGAATGCCACTTTTTATTGAGGAGGACGACGAGAGGGAGATTGAGGAGCAACTATCACCCGGAATGGTCGAATTGATGGAGCTACGTGCACTAGCTATTCAAGCTAGTCGAGAAGAGCTCCAACATGAGAATATTTTCTATATTCACTGCTAAATTAAAGACAAGACATGTAGTTTAGTGATTGACCCGGGGAGTTGCACCAATGTAGCAAGCTCGTTGATGGTCAACAAACTAAACTTACCAACAAGCAATCAGCAGCATCCATACAAGTTGCAATGGCTCAACAATAGTGGAGAGGTACGTGTTCTTAAACAAGTATTCGTTTCTTTTCGCATAGGTCGTTATGAAAATGAAATTTTATGTGATATTGTGCCTATCCAAGTTGCTTATGTGATATTAAGTTGTCCATGGCAATTTGATAGACGAGTTATGCATGATGGTTTTACTAACAAATATTCCTTTGTCTTTGGCAATCGAAAAATAACACTTGCACCTCTCACTCCACAACAAGTTCATGAAGATCAAACTAGTCTCTAAAAAGAATATGAACGTAAGTGTGAAAAGAGAAAGAATTCAAATGACAAGATAAAAGTGGAGGCCAAGAGCACTAGCAAGGAAAAAGGAAAGACAGATTCGGCTATAGAGGGCAAGAAAGTGAGAAAACAAAGCATGATCGCCAAAGTTAAACACGTGAGACAAGTTTTGTTCAATAATCAACCTCTTCTCCTATTTTGGTGTAAACAGGTTCTAGTAACTGCTAACCAGTTTGATGTGTCTTTGCCTAGTAGTGTTACTAACCTTTTGCAGGAATACCAAGATGTCTTTCTTGATGAAATTCTAAGTGGCTTGCCACCTTTGCGAGGCATTGAGCACCAAATTGACCTTGTCCCTGGTGCCTCGCTTCCAAACAAGCTACCTTATAGAACCAACCCCGAGGAAACTAAAGAGTTGCAATGTCAAGTTGAAGAGCTTTTGAGCAAAGGCTGGGTCTGAGAGAGTTTAAACTTGTGTGCAATACCAGTTTTGCTTGTACCCAAAGAAAGATGGGACTTGGAAGATGTGCATTGACGGTAGAATCATAAACCCTATAACGATAAAGTATCACCATCCTATTCTTCGTCTTGATGATATGCTTGATGAATTGCATGGAACTATCATACACACTAAGATTGATCTAAAAAGTGGATATCATCAGATTAGAATGAAAGAGGGGGATGAGTGGAAAATTACATTTAAGACAAAATATGGATTGTATGAATGGTTGGTCATGTCTTTTGACTTAACCAATGAATCTAGTACATTCATGAGATTAATGAACTATGTCTTGCATCCCTTCTTAGGCAAGTTTGTCATTGTCTATTTTGATGATATTTTGGTGTATAGCAAGAGTCTAGATGAATATGTTAAACACTTGCACGCTGTTTTAGAAGTACTTCGAAAGGAGAGCCTATATACTAACCTTATGAAGTGCACTTTTTGCACTAACCAAGTTGTCTTCCTAGAATATGTTTTGAGTGCGCAGGGAATACATGTTGATCAAGACAAAGTCAAAGCGATTAAGGAATGGCCGACGCCTACCAATGTGAGTGAAGTAAGAAGTTTTCATGGCTTAACAAGTTTTTATAGGCGCTTTGTCAAGGACTTTAGCACCATTGCAGCCCCTTTGACGTCAATTATAAAAAAAATGGGAATTTTTTTGGGGAGAAGAACAAGTTAAGTCCTTCCAATTGTTTAAACATAAGTTCACACATGCACTTGTACTTAGTTTACCTAATTTTAATAAAACTTTTGAAGTTGAGTGTGATACCTCTGGTTTAGGTGTTGGGGCCGTATTACTTCAAGAGGACCAACCTGTTGCGTACTTTTAGTAAGAAGTTGAATGGGGCTTTATTAAACTATTCAACCTATGATAAAGAATTGTTGGCCTTTGTTCGAGCTCTTCAGACATGGTAGCATTACTTGTGTCCAAAAGAGTTCGTTCTACACACCGATCACGAGTCGTTCAAGCACTTGAAATCTCAAAATAAGCTAAGTAAGTGACACGCAAGATGGATAGCCTTCATTGATAGCTTTCCATTTGTGATTAAGTGTAAGACTAGTAAAACAAGCATCCTTGTTGATGCATTGTCAAGGAGGTGCACTCTAATTACTTCACTTGATGCTAAATTATTGGGTTTTGAGCTTATTAAAGAATTATATGCCACTGAGTCACATTTTGGAGAAATCTTCACTGCCTTGTCATGGCAAAATCGTGAGAATTATACTCACAGGAATTTTTGTTTTTCAAGGATAAGTTGTTTATATCAACTTATTCCTTGCGAGACTTATTGATTCGAGAGGCTCATGGAGGAGGTCTCAAGGGGCATTTTGGAGTAGTAAAGACCTTGTCTGTACTTCAATAGCATTTTTATTGACCTACGATGAAGTGTGATGTGGAACATAAGGTACAACAATGTGTTACTTGTCATCATGCAAAATTTAAGGTAAACCCCTATGGCCTCTACATCCCTTTACCCATTCCTAGTGTTCCCTGGATAGATTTATGAATGAACTTTGTACTTGGGTTGTCTAGGACTAGGTATGGTCATGATTTAATTTATATGGTAGTAGATCGATTCTCTAAAATGGCTCACTTTATTTCATGTCATAAGACAGACGATGCAAAGCATGTGGCCGACTTATTCTTTAGAGAAATTGTTTGTTTGCGTGGTTTATCACGTACTGTTATTTCTAATAGGGATGTTAAGTTCTTAAGTTACTTTTGTAAGACACTGTGGAGTAAATTTGAAACTAAACTTCTATTTTCTACTTCCAGTCTTCTACAAATCAATGGACAAACTGAGGTAGTCAATTAAACTTTATTTACTTTATTACGTGCTATTATCAAAAGAAATCTTAAGACTTGGGAAGATTGCTTACCATATGTTGAGTTTGCATACAACTACATAGTTCATAGCACTACACAATACTCACCTTTTGAGATAGTTTATGGTTTTAACCCTCTCACACCATTGGATTTGTCTCTACTACATGTTTCTGAGAGAGTTAACTTAGATGGCAAGAAATGAACAGAGTGTGTGTGAGGACTTCATGACAAGGTAACAGCAAATATTGAGAAACACACCCTTCAATATGTGCAAAGTGCTAACAAAGGGCATCATAAGATGGTTTTTTAACCTGGAAATTGTGTGTGGATACACATGAGAAAGGAACGGTTTACCGTACAAAGGCGAAAGAAACTCTTACCAAGGGGTGATGGGCCATTTCAAGTTGTGAAGCGGATCAATGATAATGCATACAAGTTTGACCTACTAAGTGAGTATAGTATACATGCCACTTTTAATGTCGCTGATTTGGGCCATTTTCTTGTAGATGATGAGCTTGATTTGGGGGTAAATCACCTTCAAGAGGAGGGGAATGAAGAGAACCTTATGGCTAATCATACGACTCAAGGTTCGCTTGCGAGGAATGTTCAAGTTGCTCCAAGTGGTCCGATCACACGAGCTCGTACTAAGAAATTTAAAAAGTCATTCCAAGGTTTAGTTCGTGATATACAAGCACAAGTTGGTGATACGAGAACCATTCAAGGACTTGGATATGAAGACACAATGCTTTACACAATTATTCAAGTCATTGACATGAGTGAAGAGAGTTAAGTGCAATCGGGTCAAAGATATGTAGAGATCCGAGACTGTTTGCATTTAAATTCTTTATGGCATTTTGATTAGTTAGTTTTCAGCATTTTAGTTGTTAAATTAGAGTTAGTTATAAGAGTTAATTAAAGTCATTTAACTAAGAAATAAAGTCAGGTCATGTTGACCAAGGCTAAGGCCGGTTTAGGATTTTAGGAAAGACATATTTGTTTTCAATTTTGAGTAGGTTTTTTCTGTCTTGTACAAGGCTATAAATACAACCTTTAGTCACATATTTTTCAGATTATAAATAACAAAATTTTCAGCCAAACTTTTGTGTTTGTAACTCTCTTGTTCAAGAGAACTTCACTTGAATACTTGAGAATTTATTCTTGAGTGTTCATTAACTTATCAACCAATAAACCACAATTGATTGTGGTGTCATCTACCAACAACCTTGGTTCACTATCTTGTTAAGTTGTGGGTTGAGATTAAGTTCAAGGTTCGCAATTTCGTGGGTTAGAAGGATTAAGGGTTTCTGTAACTCCAACTTGATTCTTCATCTAGATCGGGGGTTTTGTGGGATACGAGTTCATACCTTCGAGCGGGTTCGTATCACCAACTCATTAAAAAATCAAGAAATTACAATTTAATCCAGTAGGTTGGACATAAACCACAGCAAAGCACTCCGACACACAACATCTCCCGAAATAGGGTAGCAAGTGTGTGAGGACCTGAATTTTTATTTATTATTTATTATTTATTTTATTTTACTGGCTTATTTATTTAATTATTTATTCATTTGCTCCAATTAATTTATTTCATTCATTTTAATTGCATTTGCATGGTACATTGCCTCATTTTATATTTTAACACGTTTTCTGTTAAAGTTAATTTTTCGATCGCTTGATTAGTAAAAATTAGTGAATACACGTCTGTCGAGGCAATATTTGGTCTCTGAGTGCAGTGGTTTTGGAGAATTAATGATACGCTCCTCGGTCAACTTGTTCCGAGACACGTAACACAATTGCCCAAGGATCTAGACGGATGATCAATCGTTTGGGATTGCGGAACCTAGAATCAAGATGGACGACTCAACTTGATAGAAGGTGGTAGAATAGTGACTCTAATTGAGGTGGTTACTCAAGTAGATAGGTTGGATGAACAACCAAGGACGTCACGCGAGATTGCTCAAAAAAACCTTTGCCTTGCAAGTAAGAAAAGTTGCACATGGTTTTTGGTGACAACAAAGTAATGTTTATTCTCGAAAGTTGGTAACCCCTTTGTTCATACAAGAGATGCCTTTTTATAGGCTAGAAACTAATATGAATCCGATTGGAACAAGGATTGCCTAAACTAGAAAGGAAATTCGGACCACTCTTGAACATAAGTGGGCCGACTTATGAACTCCAATAACTAATAAACTACTAACTAACTCACGGCTAACACTCTAACTAATGACTCGATAAAACCCAACGAACAATCAGACAACTAATACTACTAACAATCGGACCAAACGTATTAAGGACACGCGTGGCCATCACTCGATGCCCCATTGGCTCGGATGAAGGTGTAGATAAGTCGATTAGCGACTTCCAAGCCTTCAATGTTCCTATGGACCCCATGTTGATCTTGAACACTTCGAACAAGTGCTTGAAGAGACTCTTTGAAGCGCTTTACCCGTGCATGTGTAACCGGGCCCAATGGAACTCTCACTTGAGCAGTATCAATCGGGCTTGACTCAAAGTTGTCATCCATGCACACATCAATTAAGGATGATCAATTGTAGACTAAGAAAAGCTAATTAAGGGATTAGAAGTGAGTGAGATGAATTAAACTCAATTGGGAGCACTATTGGCCATTATCCTAGTTGACTTTTTGCACCCAAAAGCTAGTTTTATGCCACTTCATCCCTTCCCATCAAGTCACATCACCCAAAAGGCTCACCAACCCTCTCTTCTTCCCTCCCCTTTGGCCGGCCACCCTCTCTAATTTTACCCAAAAATTTCGGCTTCATCTTCTTCCTTTTTTGCTCCCAAAAACTTACTCCAATCTAGTTCATCTTCTTGGATCATCATCAAGCTTAGTAGGAGACTTGAAGGAGGAGAGAATCTTGGTGGTTTAGGGCTTAAACTCTTGTGGTTCGGCCTACTACTCTTGGAGGAAAGGTAACTCTCCAAACCCTCATTTTTCTTCCAACTTAGGTTAGTTTTAGTTAGTTTTAACTAGTGAAGCTTGGGTTGTTGATGGGTTCCATGAACCTTGACTTTAGGTAGATCTCTTGAGGTGGATTCTTAGGTAGTGGCCTTGAGGATTTATTTTTTGTTTGGTTGTTGTTTTGGTGAGTTATAGTTTGGTTTTGGTATGAAGATTTGGAAAGAAAATTTGAAGAGGAAGTGGCGCAAGAACTGTCCGATTTTTGCTGGTTCATTTCCCTTATGTTAATTTCGAATTTCGTGATTATATTGATGCCAAAATGTTTGTTACATGTTGGGGTTTATGTGTGTAAATTATCTCCCAAAAAGCATTTCATTTGGTTGAGTTAAAGTTAGGTTAAAGAGAGGAAGCAAACCTGGAAAATTTCTGATCAGTGCCGCCATCCAGTGTGTACTCAACAGCGCATAATGTTTCGTACAGGAGTCAAAATCAAGTTCCGTTTGCGGTATATGAAACTAGACTCTGAGGGATTTCTAACGGTATAAAATGCACCTGCTAGTTCATTTTCTATGAGCCGTGGTGAAACGGCAAAGTTGACTATTTTTCTTCACTGTTTTAACCCGAGAAACAAGCATAGCTGTAGTTTTGTAACTCATTTTTACTCATCTTACCAAATGAATTTGAAGACAGTTTCTTCTAGTGATTTTTAGAATTTTGAATCTAATTTTCAACACCATAAACCATGCTAATTTTGGACTTTTGTAGCCTTAGTTATGACTTGATTTCGAAACTGTGTCGGATACTCCAAGGCTAGAATTTCGTGAACCAGGTTTTAAAAAACAGCTTTCATAAAACTGTTGTATCTTGGTGTAAAAGGATCCAAATTGAATTATGCTTGTTGAATTGAAACTAGACTTGGAGTTCTTTCAGTGTATAAATTTCAAGGGCTAGTTCGATTCCTATGAATTTTGCCAAATTTTCAAATTTCACTGAAATTCAAGACTGTTTTGCCCTGTTCTTACTGAAGCAGTGATTTGGAGCTAAGATTTGATCGATTTCTGATTTGAATCTAGGGAAAAGTGTATTCTAAAGAGTTTTAGTTTATTAAATCTATTTTCCAACAGTATAAGATTTATAAATTTTGGACTTATGAAACTCAAGTTATGATTTTTCAAAGAATGCTGTCCAAAACTGAATTTTCCTTATATAGAAGCAAAAACTCCAAAGTGGTTTGGAAACATTTCCGAGGTATTAAACCTAGCTTACTTGATTATTTGCCACCTCATTTCACACTTGAGAAATGAATTTCACCTCCTAGTCTTGTGCCCTCGGATTTCCATGAAAATGAACCATAAATGGAGCGTTTTAACTAGAGTAATCTTAAGGAACTTCATTAGTTTTACATTGGAATTTTTAACTTCCATATTTACTATGAAAACAAACAGGGTTTTGATGGATTTTGACTCCATAAGATTAGAAAAACATGACCGCTCCTTTATATTCTAAAATTTGGACATAGGATTGGAAGTTTTGAGATATGAAATCATCTTTCCTTTCCTCGATGTTCGTGCCAAAATTAAGTAGGGTACTTTCTTCTTGGAATCAAGATTTCTTGCCACGGACTTGACTCGAAAACGACTTTTGAGGTCTTTTTGAGTGTTATTTCAACGCTTAAACGAAAAAGTCTCTTTTAACATGACTTGAACTTGTGGCTTTAAGTGTGGGTAAGAGGATATTTTTCTTATTAGCCTTGATCGAGTACCTAAGTAATCGTGATTGTGCATGTTTCAGGTGATCACGTGGGCACCAAGGAGCTCGTTTGACCTCTTGCTTTTGCTCCCGTTTTTGCTCTTGACTTTTGGTGAATGTCAAGTGCATGTTCATGTACTATGATTGAAATGATATTTGTACAAGTGTTATGTGAAATGTTATGATTTATGAACTTGCCGAGGTGAGGGTATACTTTATCGCCCTTGTCATCTCCCTCTTGAATGCTTGTTACTTGAAATATGAATTGTATAACTTTGAACTTGTACTCAACATGCTTGTAACTCGTGAGTAACTGAGTGACAGCATGTATCACACCCTATTCGGGTAGGAGGTGCCTCTCATACCGACTCATTACTATGACCGATTTTTAAGTCGATTGGAGCTTTGTCTCACTGACCGCTTATACTTGTGGGGACATCCAAAACCCAATGGCTAGCCATTCAACTCAAAGCCGGCAAGGGCTTGGTTGAGGAGCTTGGTGAACCTTGGCTCGTGTTCTTGACTTGCTTGGATATGCTCGAGTAATATCACATCTTGTTTGACGTTCGGCCCCGGTAGGGGGTGTAACGGTGGATGAAAATTGGTGAAAAGTGGGGTTCTACGGACTTGTTATTTGATCGGTTGACGGAGTGTCAACACTTGGAAATTGTGGATCAAGATTATCGGTGATGCAGTGTAGATTTAGCTCCTGAGAGCTCCTGTATCCTTTATTGATTGTGCTTTTGTTTTCTTTTGTGAGTTTATATATATTATGGCTGCCTTTTGATTTACATGCTATTAATGCTAGTTGCACTTGTTGTTTGCCTGCTTTTCTTGGCCTCACTGAACGTTAGCTCACCCCGAGTTGTTTCCTTAACAGGCTTGGAAGTGGAAGTTGGGAAGTTCTAGAATAGCGGTTTTTGGTTGAAATTAGTGAATCTTTTGTATGATATTGGAGACATTGGAAGTGTAAACTTTAGTATATTTGGATTTTGGGATTGTAATTGTATACAGTAGCCTTAGAAGAATTTGGATTGTATATTTGCAGTATTTCTTTAATTCTAAATCTATGGTTGACTTGTGGATTTCTTTTAAACTTGAATGAGTGCGTGAGTCTTTGATGAGAGTTGGGCAGGCGCCTTGCTGATACCCTAGGGTTTGCCTTAGGGAGTGATGGGGGTGTCACAGTTGGTATCAGAGCCTAAGTTTGAATTAGTCTGGATAATTAGGAGTCTTGATTTTGTAAAAAGTATATGTAATAGCATGAAGCATTAGGACCTAGTTTATTAAGTGTACCTGGATCTGTCTAAACTTCTAATTATAATTGTAAGTCATGGAAGGAAGTGGTGGAAATTAGTCGTCTCCGAGGCGCCTTCCAGTGATTCCGTTATCGAGGAAAGGCTTGGGGCCCTCTTTGGCAGTGGAATCCAGCTCGTCGAGCTAGGTTTTCATGCGATTATTGGAGGACTTACTCATACCCTAACTATGTGATGCTATCGGTAGTCGATGATTGGAGGCAGTTATCTAATGCGAATAGGATAGCTTAAGAGGATAATCGAGAATTGAGGGCGACTGTGGACGCACAAATCGTTAGGATTCATGAGCTGGAGACGAATGTACTCAAAGAGCAAAATAGAGCAGAGGCCCTTCATGAGCAGTTTCAAGAGGCTAATCGTCGACTTGCTAGGGCGGTACAAGAAGTAAGGGATCGAACTAAGGGAATGATGGCTGAATGTATGACCTTGGTTGAACAAGTAGTTGATGGCAAAATACTTGATGGGGAACAGGAGAGCGGCAACCCCTAGTGCTGAAGACGAGGTTGAACCTATTGAAGTAGTTGAGACTTCTGATTCTGCCAATCACTAACCTAGTAGTTTTCTACTTTGGTAATTTTTGTCAAGGATGGTTGGGGTCTACTAGTACGGTCCACTTAGACTAGTGATCTTCCGATCTTTTGATTTTTGCTAAGGACTTAGAAGAGGTGATCCTCGCCTTGAGTCCTTTTGTGTTTTGTTGCATGTACCCCTATATTTTGAAGCATTTGAATGCCTATGTCCGGTACTTGACATCATTGACCTGTTTTGTGGACTTTTGACTTGTAGCAAGACTTCTAATTTATGTAAAGAATTATGCTTTTATTTTAAGTTTTTTTGCAACTTGCATATGTTTTTAAATTTCTATGCCTATTTTCTCTCTTTTAATTATGCATTTAGACTTTTGCTAAATAGATTGGCGAGGACATGGACGGGGGCGTGGGTTTCGGCAACCTCGCCACTCCCTAGAGAGATGAGGGATCAACGACTGGTCCGAACCAAAACCTTAGGACTGAGGGGGATGACCAAGTGGCTACGGCCCTTAACCGCATAACTGATGTCTTTGAATGTCTAGTTAGGGTTTTAATTGATCCCGAGGCAACCCATTCATTTGTAGATCCTAACTTTATGAAGGGTATAGAGGTAAAGTGTGATTTCTTGCCTTTTGATTTGTAAGTTAAGACTCCTACGAGGAACAGTGCCTAATTGTTAATAAGGTTTATAGAAATTATGAGATTTGGGTTGGTGAGAGGAAATTTTTGGCAGATTTAACGGGCCTAGCAATTAAGGGATATGATGTGATATTTGGGATGGATTGGTTAGCTCGATACCATGCTCAATTGGATTGTAAGATGAAATTAGTAGAATTGCGCATTCCGGGGAGAGCTGTGACAGCCCTACCTCCCTCTAGGGCGTACCCAAGGGTTTGGTAGACCGCCTGCCCAGCTCTTGCCAGGACTACTGAGTCAAATCACACATAAACCCTGCATAACGCGCGATGGAACCATAAGAAAACAAACAATCGGAGACTACTAATCCGAAAACACGGTTACCAAACCATACGGAGCCGTACACCTTCAATTAAACGCTCTAATGAAAACGAAGAACGAAGAACGAAAACGAAACGAAAGCAAAAAGAGCTGCGGCCACATCACAATCCGGCCAAGAAGTGGCCGGATATCCGGCCGGATTGTTTGCCGGATTCAAGGCAGAGAGCAACTCCATTTTTTTTCGATCCCCTGCTAATCCGACCATGTATCCGGCCAAGAACTGGCCGGATATACGGCCAGATTCCCTGTTCAGTGTTCCCGCCAAATTACTTTTCTTTTCTCGTTCAAGCTTCGCTCATGCCCGATTTCCCAACGGGTTTCGGAAAAGTTCACCAAAGCCAAAGGGACGTACAAACTCAACCAAATACACTTAAGATACATGATAAAACACACTTATATATACATTGAAGTCTTCAATAAATTACTTGAAGTACAAGCCATAATATCCACACTTATAGAAAATACAGTTAGGGTTTCGGTTACAGAGGAGCGTGAACAAAATGTCTATAACTAGCTCAACTCTTATCTTCAAATCATAGTACCCAAAATTTTGAACCCTGTAAGGAAAACAAAGATAACGGGAAGGGGTGAGCTTATGCTCAATAAGGTACCACAAGTACAAACAGTCAAGAATCATGGAGCTTTACTTTTAATCAGTCAAATATACAAACCAAATAAGGAAATGAATAAAAATCTCAAATAGGAAGGATACAGATGGCTCTCAAGAGCCAAATTCCCATTGCTTCACCAGAGCTTGATTAGGTAGTAGTTGACACTCCGTCAAATTTCAAGTAAAGTAACCAGTCCAGTAGAGCACCACTTTACACCAAATTTCGTCCACCAAGCATACCCCTTACCAGGCCCGAACGCCTCAACAGGAACAGAGGTGGTAATACTCGAGTATACCAGGAATCGAGAGTCTCCAATACTCAAAGATTCCAAAGAAATAGGCCCCCATGGTTTGCCAATTTTCCTCGATCAAGCCCCTTGCTGGCTTGATTCAATTAATTACCCATAAGGTTGAGCTCAGATTTAACGTGAAGGTCGTTGGATACAAGCCTCCAAACGACATCATATCAGGCACAGGTAACAGATTCAAGTTTATACAATAAACAGTCAAATAAGCAAGAGAGATGAGTGTGATAAAGTACACCCTCGTCTCGTCTAGAATAAACAGATATTACAGTCATTCAAGTGACGAATTGCAGGTACAAGTAATCAAGTAAGCAATAAGTCATGCGGGTGGTACACTCACCAGTTCAAGCAAGGATAACTTCACAAGTTTTCACCCAAAGTATGGCTTTGATCACCGAGAAACCCTAAAATAACCAAGGTAAAACAATTATGGTTCCTACATCCACAAACCCAGTAAACGGATTGCATAAATGAGGCTCGACTACAAGTCGTATGCCTCTCCGAGTTAACTACTAGTACCAAGAGATAAAATGTAACTTTTGAGCAAGAAGATAATAGTTGGTCCTAGGGATACGAACAACCCCAAAACCCTTCATTTCTACCAAAATGCAATTCAAACTTAAAGGAACCAAACAGCCTAAACAATTGGACAGCACCTCCCCTTAATTCTCTACTTTTCCACCCTAACATCAACGCCCAAACACCTCTCAATTCAGCCACAATTTCACATATAAATCATGAGCCACTAAACACACTTAATTAGGGTCACAATACCCTTCGCATATAACCAATTCGTAGCTCCAAAATCAACCACAATCAAGCTCAAATTAAAAACCCTAATCTGAAATTTACACCCATAAGCTGAAATTTTCCTTAAACAAACAAAACTAGTATATAAAAGCCCCGTATTACCCATAACAGAGATATCTTTCCATGACCAATCATTAATCATCACATGAGGGCAGAAAATTCACTATAAAAACTGAATTTTACCATAACCCTACCTCAAACCATAAAATTTCTCACAAAACTACATATTCAACACCTCAAAACCACTAATTTGCAATTATTAGGAGTAAAGAGGGATTTCTTGACAAATTACCTTAGAACCACAAGAGAAATGGTAGCTTAATGCCTTATCCTCCAAAATCCCTCCACCAATACCTTGAATCTTCCCTAGTGAGCAACTTTTATGGAGTGGTTTGCAAAATTTATGGTTGAAACCCAAGATTGAGGCTTGAAATTGAAAGACAAGATGAAGTTCTCTCTCTCTTTTTCTCCCTCAAGGAGTTCGGCCAAGCAAAGGAAAGAAATGAAGGAAATTGTGGTCAAAATTGGATTTTAGGAAAGGTAAGAAACCTTTGTCAAAGTCCAACTTACAATGGTTTCGTGACAAATGGCGTCCTAGGGTTTTAATCTCATTCTCTTGTTTTCCAATGGTTAAGCCATCTAGCTAACTCTAATTATCCCCTAACACCTCATAAAATAATATCCCTTTGTATAAAACTTCACTTAGTCGACAAAATTTTATCGCATTTACCGCACTAGCGGGTCCCACGTCCATAATACACTTCAAAATTAACATGTACTAACTTATACCAGAAAAATGATTTAAAAAACTATACTCACTTATAAAAAATGTCTAGAAAATGAATATAATAGAGTAAAGTAAGGAAAATGCATGCGAAAAATTAAAATAAAATAATATAAAATAAGGAAATTTTTACGGGTCCTCACAAGAGCAACTTTGAAGTTAGATGTGAGGGGTAGATTAGCGTTGGCTGCTCTAATTTCGGGGATTCGAACTAGAAAAATCTTGAGTAGTGGGGATAAAGGATATCTAACCTTTTTTATAATACATCTGGGGATAAAATGAAGTTGGAAAACGTACCAGTAGTGAAGGAATGTTTCGATGTCTTTCCCGAGAAATTAGAGACGTTGCCTCCCGGAGAGAGAAATAGTATTTAAGATTGATATAGTTTCGAAGACGGCACCTATTTCTAAGATGTCTTACAGGATGGCTCCAACTGAATTAAAAGAATTGAAGTTGCAGTTGCAAGATTTAGTAGGAAGAGGTTTTATTAGAGAAAGTGATTCACCGTAGGAAGCTCCAGTGCTCTTTGTTAAGAAGAAAGATGGAAGATTGAGACTATGCATAGACTATCGAGACTTGAACGATGTGACCATTAAGAACAAATACCCTTTGCCTCACATAGATGAATTATTTGATCAGTTGCAAGGGGGCCGAGGTATTTTTCAAGTTGGATTTGAGGCAGGGCTATTACCAGTTGAGGATTCTAGAAGCGGATGTGCCTAAGACCGCTTTCAATTCGAGATATGGGTACTTCGAATATACAGTTATACCTTTTGGGTTAACTAATGCGTCAACTACATTTATGGACTTTATGTATTGGGTCTTTAAGTTGTATTTGGATCAAATTGTGGTGGTATTCATAGACGACATATTGGTGTACTCTAAGTCTCGAGAAGATCATGAAAGACACCTGAAGATAGTCTTGCAAACCCTGAGAGAGCACCAACTTTTTGCTAAGTTCAATAAGTGCGAGTTTTGGTTGGAAGAAGTGTTTGATAGAGGTACCTGTATTAGCATTGCCAAGCGGCGGATATGGGTTCTATTCTTATATACGAATTTTGACAGAATTAGGATGAACGTCTTGATAAAGAATGGTACCAGGCACTAGTGAGACTAAAGAGTTATAATTTCTTCTTGAGCGAGTTTATAAGTGAGTGTATAATGGAAAGTGAGTTAGGGCCCGGAACTTCTATTTTAAGGAGTGTGATTCCATATCTTGTTATATATATAAGCGATGATAGTAATCTTTATGGGAAGACCCAAAAATAGGAGTAAGTACTTGTGTATAGATTTCTTGTTTAGTTCGGTAGGAAATAGCCAGGATTTATGTTTCTTGGGTGACTTATAAGCAAAAGGATGGAAGAGTTATATGGCTACAATTTCCAAGTGTGATTAGTTACTCATTTCGACCCTTTGATTTTCTTGACAGACTATCATTTGACCTTAAGGGAATCGGTGATATGACAAATTTGGGAGATATGCATAAGGAAATAGACATCTTTCGAATGGAGGTAGAATTTCAAAAGAAATTAGCTAACTACTGGGAAGGACGATGGAAATAGGAATATGCGGAGAAAATTGAATTGTTACACAAGAACATGAAATTGGAAAGGAAATACAAAGAAATCTCAGAAGAGGTGCGGAATAAGTTTGAATTGGGGCAATCACCTAATCAAGTAACATCTCAAAACCTTCCTAGTAATCAAGTTGAAAGGGGTGCAGGAAGTTCCCACGATACTAAAAGGAAACGTAAAGCAATTAGTGAAGATGAACTCGCTATGAAGGATAAAGGGAAGGGGAAAAGAAAGAATGGACCCTTGAAGAAGAGATGCGTAGCTGCTAAGTGTGAAACCTGTAATAAAATTCATACAGGATTATGTTATTCAAAAACTGGTGCATGTTTCAAATACGGCCAACTTGGACATCAAGTGAGGAACTGCCCAAGATAAATGAATTTCGTGAGGGTGAAGCTGCAACAATAGTTAAAGTTAGCAACTAGTGATGTTTTACTTGAAATAGCTGTATTTATTAGACTATGTGTAGTGAAGAATTTATATATAAGTTGTATCTCCGTTAGAAACAGTGAATTTGGTG
The DNA here is from genome assembly GCA_023065735.1 of Coffea humblotiana. Taxonomy (NCBI): domain Eukaryota; kingdom Viridiplantae; phylum Streptophyta; class Magnoliopsida; order Gentianales; family Rubiaceae; genus Coffea; species Coffea humblotiana. Next base: position 14,840,713 of record CM041217.1, read on the forward strand.
TCTAATGTTTTGATTAGTGATATTAAACATCTGTGTTTGTTTAGAGTTAAATTCCTATCCGTGATTCAATTTCTGCACCTGTTCTTGGATTTGGATAAAAATTCTTTATTTGTGGTTAATAATGAAGGAAGGCAGTTCAATTAGAAAAGATAGTATGTGGTCAGTGTACTGTGTTTGATTTCAAGATCCAGCAGAAGTAGTAACCGAGCTTCGTAGTTATCATTTTCACTTTTCATCAGGTCTTTAAGCTTATATTACCCTGCACATTTTGACATCTTTGTTAAACTTCCTTAACATAAGATTTTCCCTCTAGGTAAGTTGTGGTAGTACTATGAGTAAGAAAAAGCCATTTGAGAATGGAAGGAAAATCCTGTAGCATCACGTTTATACGAGCAAAGGTATGAATTTCGAGAACGAAATTTTTTTAAGGAGGGAAGGATGTGAGGATCCGAATTTCTATTTATTTATTTTTTAATTTATTTTATTTTACTGGATTATTTATTTAATTATTTATTCATTTGCTCCAATTAATTTATTTCATTCATTTTAATTGCATTTGCATGGTACATTGCTTTATTTTATATTTTAACACGTTTTCTCTTAAAGTTAATTTTTCGATTGCTTGATAAGTGAAAATTAGTGAATACACGTCTTTCGAGGCAATATTTGGTCTGAGAGTGCAGTGGTCTTGGAGAATTAAGGATGATCAATTGTAGACTAAGAAAAGCTAATTGAGAGATTAGAAGTGAGTGAGATGAATTAAACTCAATTGGGAGCACTATTGGCCACTATTCCTAGTTGACTTTTTGCATCCAAAAGCTAGATTTATGTCACTTCATCCCTTTCCATCAAGTCACATCACTCAAAAGACTCACCAACCCTCTCTTCTTCCCTCCCCTTTGGCCGGCCACCCCTCTCCATTTTTAGCCAAAAATTTCAGCTTCAACTTCTTCCTTTTTGCTCCCAAAAACTTACTCCAATATAGTTCATCTTCTTGGATCATCATCAAGCTTAGTAGGAGACTTGAAGGAGGAGAGAATCTTGGTGGTTTAGAGCTTAAACTCTTGTGGTTTGGCCTACTACTCTTGAAGGAAAGGTAACTCTCCAAAACCCTCATTTTTCTTCCAACTTATGGTTAGTTTTAGTTAGTTTTAACTAGTGAAGCTTGGGTTGTTGATGGGTTTCATGAACCTTGACTTTAGGTAGATCTCTTGAGGTGGATTCTTAGGTAGTGGCCTTGAGGATTTATTGTTTGTTTGGTTGTTGTTTTGGTGAGTTATAGTTTGGTTTTGGTATGAAGATTTGGAAAGAAAATTTGAAGAGGAAGTGGTGCAAGAACTGTCCGATTTTTGCTGGTTCATTTCCCTTATGTTAATTTCGAATTTCGTGGTTATATTGATGCCAAAATGCTTGTTACATGTTGGGGTTTATGTGTGTAAAATATCTTCCAAAAGCATTTCATTTGGTTGAGTTAAAGTTAGGTTAAAGAGAGGAAGCAAACCTGGAAAATTTCTGATCAGTGCCGCCATCCAGTGCGCACTCAACAGCCCATAACGTTTTGTATAGGAGTTGAAATCAAGTTCCATTTGTGGCATATAAAATAGACACCGAGAGCTTTCTAACGATATAAAATGCACCTGCTAGTTCATTTTCTATGAGCCGTGGTGAAACGGCAAAGTTGACTGTTTTTCTTCACTATTTTAACCGAGAAACAAGCATAGCTGCCGTTTGTAGCTCATTTGCACTTATCTTACCAAATGAATTTGAAGATAGTTTCTCCTAGTGATTTTTAGAATTTTGAATCTAGTTTTTCAACGCCATAAGCCACGCTAATTTTGGACTTGTGTAGCCTTAGTTATGACCTAATTTCGAAACTGTGACGGATAATCCAAGGTTGGAATTCCGTGAACCAGGTTTTAAAAATCAGCTTTCATAAAACTGTTGTATCTTGGTGTAGAAGGATCCAAATTGCATTTTGCTTGTTGATTTGAAACTATATTTGGAGTTCATTCAGTGGTACAAATTGCAAGGGCTAGTTCGATTCCTATGAATTTTACCAAATTTTCAAATTTCACTGAAATTCAAGACTGTTTTGCCTGTTCTTACTGAAGCAGTGATTTAGAACTAAGATTTGATCAATTTATGTGTTGAATCTGTGAAAAGTGTCTTCTAGAGAGTTTTAGTTTATTGAATCTATTTTCCAACGGTGTAAGATTTATAAATTTTGGACTTATGGAACTCAAGTTATGATTTTTCAAAAGAATGCTGTCCAAAACTGAATTTTCCTTATATTGAAGCAAAAACTCCAAAGTGGTTTGGAAACATTTCCTAGGTATTAAGCCTAGCTTACTTGATTATTTGCACCTCATTTCATACTTGAGAAATGAATTTCACCTCCTAGTCTTGTGCCCTCGATTTCCATGAAAATGAACCATAAATGGAGCGTTTTAACTAGAGTAATCTTAAGGAACTTCATTAGTTTTACATTGGAATTTTTAACTTCCATATTTACTATGAAAACAAACAGGGTTTTGATGGATTTTGACTCCATAAGATTAGAAAACATGACCGCTCCTTTATATTCTAAAATTTGGACATAGGATTGGAAGTTTTGAGATATGAAATCATCTTTCCTTTCCTCGATGTTCGTGCCAAAAATTAAGTAGGGTACTTTCTTCTTGGAATCAAGATTTCTTGCCACGACTTGACTCGAAAACGACTTTGAGGTCTTTTTGAGTGTTATTTTCAACGCTTAAACGAAAAAGTCTCTTTTAACATGACTTGAACTTGTGGCTTTAAGTGTGGGTAAGAGGATATTTTTCTTATTAGCCTTGATCGAGTACTTGGTTAATCGTGATTGTACATGTCTCAGGTGATCACGTAGGCACTGAGGAGCTCGTTTGACCTCTTGCTTTTGCTCCTGTTTTTGCTCTTGACTTTTGGTGAGTGTCAAGTGCATGTTTCATGTACTATGATTGAAATGATATTTGTACAAGTGTTATGTGAAATTGTTATGATTTATGAACTGCCGAGGCGAGGGTGTACTTTATCGCCCTTGTCCTCTCCCTCTTGAATGTTTGTTACTTGAAATATAAATTTGTATAACTTGAACTTGTATTCGAATATGCTTGTAACTCGTGAGTGCTGAGCGGGCAGCATGTACCACACCTTATTCGGGTGAGAGATGCCTCTCATACCGACTCAGTACTATGACCGATTTTTAAGTCGATTGGAGTTTTGTCTAACTGACCACTTATACTTGTGGGGACACCAAAACCCAATGGCTAGCCATTCAACTCAAGCCGGCAAGAGCTTGGTTGAGGAGTTTGATGAACCTTGGGCTCGTGTACTTGACTTGCTTGGATATGCTCGAGTAATATCACATCTTGTTTGACGTTTAGACCCGGTAGGGGGTGTAACGATGGACGAAAATTGGTGAAATGTGGGGTTCTACGGACTTGTTACTTGCTCGGTTGATGGAGTGTCAACACTTGGAAATTGTGGATTAAGATTATCGGTGAAGCAGTGTGGATTTAGCTCCTGAGAGCTCCCGTATCCTTTATTGATTGTGCTTTTGTTTTCTTTTGTGAGTTTATATATATGATGGTTGCCTTTTGATTTACATGCTATTAATGCTAGTTACACTTGTTGTTTGCCTGCTTTTCTTGGCCTCACTGAGCGTTAGCTCACCCCAAGTTGTTTTCCTTAACAGGTTTGGAAGTGGAAGTTGGGAAGTTCTAGACTAGCGATTTTTGATTGAAACTAGTAAATCTTTTGTATGATATTGGAGACATTGGAAGTGTAAACTTTACTATATTTGGATTTTGGGATTGTAATTGTATACAGTAGCCTTAGAAGAATTTGGATTGTATATTTGCAGTATTTCTTTAATCCTAAATCTATGGTTGACTTGTGGATTTCTTTTAAACTTGAATGAGTGCATGAGTCCTGACGAGATTTGGGCAGGCGCTTCACTGATACCCTTGGGTTCGCCCTAGGGAAAGGTGGGGGCGTCGCAAAGTGACAATAGTGTATTTAAGCAAAGTTGCTGATCATATCAAGTTGGAGGAATGTTTCAGGTAACACAAAAACTTCTTTCCTTTGATTCGACGAGTCACACGTTGGCACATTTGAAAATCCGACATGGATTCAACAATAAAAAGCATAAGGAAAAACTCAATAATTATTTGCTAATGAATAAACAAAGAGCAGTACACTTGCAGAAGTAGTAGCAAATCCTATTTAACCCAAACATCTAACATTCATATGACATATGAATTTCTTACCCTTAAAAAATTGCATAATAGAGGATACAGCTATGTAAAACTAATTGCAATAACAAAAATTAAAGGAGACTAATAATCCATATATATACAAAATATGTAAATAAAGTAGGTATTAGTAAAGCACGGCACCTCATCTTTATCAGATTTAGACATACTACATGCATTAAAACCAATTAATTTTTCAACTTCAAGCACCCAGAACAATGGCATTTTGGTACCCAGTGTGACAGCCCCACCTCTCCTCAGGGCGAACCCTAAGAATTAGCGAACTGCCTACCCAACTCTCGCCGGGACTCAGTCGACTAATGAACCAGCAACCCAAGAAAACTAACAAATATCTTCGAAGTAAAGGGTACAAACCATAACGAAAATATAATTGCCACGCCAACTACCCAAACTTAGAATATAGATTCAAATGTCAAACTTACAATTCCACACTTAATTTACATAATATGTGCCGAACTTACAAATTCAAACTTACAATAGTCAAAGGTAAAGTCTTCTAACAAAAAGGGTTACAATCCAAAGTACAAGTTCAAGATAAGACTTAAGGTTATGAAAGTTCTTGACCACAGTTCCATCCCAGATCTGTTAAGGACAACAAAGGAGTGGGGTGAATTAAAACTCAATGAGGTCCCAATAAACATGCAGGCACATACCCAATTAAAGGCGTAATATAAACAAGTAAACACCGTATTGTACTGGAACAATTTAATCACAATTCAATTCAAGGATACGGGTGGCTTCCAAAAGCCAAATCCACTTAAATTTGATTATGTCGAGAATCCGTTGACTCTCCGTAAACGTTTACAGTTAAATAATATAATATCCGTAGGACACCACTTTCTCTAAAACCTGTCCACCAGTCAATCCCCTTACCGGGTCCGAACACCTGAAACAGTATGATTAGGTAATACTCGAGTATACCAGTTTTCAGATTTTAGTAAACAGTTCTCAGGGTTCATCGGCCTTCTCGACCAAGCCCTTGCTGGTTCGATACAACCGACTCACCTATGAGGTTAGGTACTCAAACAGTCACAGTAGTTGATGGGATATCACCCAAACAACACACATATAGTCAAATATAGAGAAATCACATCTTATAATATCAGTATACAGAGCCTCAATGGAATCGAAAGAGGTCGAGTGTGATAAAGTACACGCTCACCTCGAATTTGTCAAATCAAATGTTTAGATCAAACAATCATAGATCAAGTATTCAGATATCTCACATAGACAGGTGACAGGCAGTGGAACACTCACCTGTTAAGAAATGTAGAGCTTATCCGTCAAGTTCCGTGGTTACCCTCACCATCGTTTCCCAGTCCCAGGGCAACGAGTGAAAGTTATTAACATTCTAGATTCATTTTCCAACCAAAATGTAAGTTCATTAGGTGATCAAGTGGGGTATTAATCGACTCAATTTACCATGGAAGTTAGACCAAAATGTAGGAAAATGTCATAAGAAAATGAGTTTGACAAGTGCAAGAAAGTTGAGCAAAAGAAAAATCTCATTCAAGTTCAAAAGAGTCTTCGCGGGTAAAACAGTCGCGCACACGCAGTTTCAGGAAAACGGCCATATCTCACTATAGAAAAGTCGGAATCATGTGCCGTTCATGGCGTTGGAAACTAGACTCGAAGGGTTTTCCAACGGTATAAATGCAAACTCTAGTTCCTCTGCTATCAATACCAGAAGTTCAGGGAAGATGACTGATTTTCCTGTTCTGCTCAGTTCAATACATGGACAAAAATTACCTCATTCCTCATTTCTAACCTCATTCATTTTGGCTCAAATTCATCCAATTCAATCTCGTAAAATTCATAATACAGGGGTCAATTTATATAGCACCATTTAAGCTTAAATTCAACACATAACATGATAAAATGAGTCAAAGCGGTCCAGCCCCTAAGGAGAATCAAAACAGTCTGCTACCTTGCCGAAACAACCACTTTACTTGCTCCATTTCACCTCAACTCACACATAAGCTTAAACCAAGGTTTAGCCAAGTTTCTTAAGCTTTATTAAGGTTCAATAAGTCACAAAAGGTCAAGGGGAAACCTCCACTCCATGGCTGGACAGCAAGGACGAAAAGAAAACAGTCCCCAAGTTCACATTCAACACTAACCTCTATCCTTTCATTATTTTTAACTTAAACAACATTCCAAGAGTTATCTCTAACTTTAAGAGGGTCCATAAAATGTTAATACATCAAGAAAAAATCATAAACAAAGCTTGGGCAAAGAATCAAACACATGGCATGCCATACATCCAACCCTACTTCCACTTACTTAACTCAAGGAGTTCAACCACAACAACATCAACTCAACTTCTAGTTTGTCATCAATACCTTAAACACTTGATATTACACAATAAAGTTAAGGTTTAAGGATCATTCACCTTTCTTAAGTGAAGTTTGAATCACCCAAAAGTCCAAACAAGAGCTCTAAGCTTGAATCACACACAAGCCTTGAAGATAGTTTACTCCACTAACTAAGGTTCCTTCTCTTTTGGTTTTTACTCAAAATTCAGCTAGGGTTTCAAGCAAGAAAATGGAGTTTTTCTTCTCTCTTTGGGAGCTTGAGAGAGTCGGCCAACACAAGGAAAAAAATGGAGTCAAAAGGTTTAAATTTTGCTAATTTCCTTGGTCAAATGAGTTGAATGGTTAGGGCATTGCAACTTGTCTCAATTTTGGCCATTTCTTCCTTTAAACTTTGCCAAATAATGTTTCTTCACTCCAAGTGTTTCAAATGTCTAATTAGCACCCTTAAACTCTCACATAAGGTCTTAAACACAATTAAAAAAAATGTATTTGGTTCTAATGCATATAGTGAAACAAAATGATACCACTTCAAGGAGATGTTACAATTCACGTAGAAGGCAATGCAATGCAATGCAAGGAAATGTTATAATTTATTTAGTTTTAGGGGAATGCAAGTGATTTAGGAGAATTTATATTTTTAAGTGAGGGTTCTCACACTCTCTCTCCTTTAAAGAATTTCTCCTCGAAATTCTCACCTTGATTACTGAATAGCTCAGGATACTTTGCACGAATGTCCTCTTCCACTTCCCAAGTAGCTTTTTCTATCTCATGATTTCTCCACAAAATCTTTATCAAGGGTATCCGCTTAGTCCTTAATTCCTTTACTTTTCGATCTAAGATCTGTACCGGTCTTTCTTCATAAGTCAGAGATTCGTCAAGGTCAATTTCTTCTGACTTCAGTACATGAGTGGGGTCTGGATGATACTTCTTTAACATAGAAACGTGAAATACGTCATGAATCTGGATAGACTCGCTGGTAACTCTAACCGATATGCCACATTCCCACTCGTTGAAGAATTTTGAAAGGCCCCACGTATCTCGGTTGAAGTTTCTTTCCTTTTCCACTGTGAAATTCGAAGTGGTGTAACCTTTAGAAATACTTTATCCCCAACTTCAAATTCCAAATCCTTTCGTCATTATCTGCGTAACTCTTCTGTCGACTTTGCGCTGTCTGAAACCTCTGACGTATCACCTTCACCTTCTCATAGGCATCTCGATCCATGGTACTGCAATTGGGTCTAAAACCTTCTTTCCCCTATTCATCCCAGTATATTGGTGATCGGCACTTTCTTCCATAGAGAGTTTCGTACGGTGCCATTTGTATGGAGGAATGATAACTATTATTGTATGCAAATTCGACTAACGCCATATACTGTCCCCAACTTCCACCAAAATCCAAGATACAAGTCCTTAGCATGTCCTCAAGTGTTTGAATGGTTCTTTTGACTGTCCATCAGTTTGGGATGATAAGTGGTACTAAAGTTCAACTTGGTCCCCAAGACTTCTTGTAACTGTTGCCAGAAACGAGACACAAACGCGATCTCTGTCGGAAACAATGCTTACTGGGATCCCATGCAATCTCACTATTTCATCCATGTACAGTTGGGCCAATTTTTTCAAGGAGTTTCTCATATTTATCAGCAAGAAATGAGCAGACTTGGTCAACCTGTCGACTATTACCCAAACGGTGTCATGACCTTTCTGGGTACGGGGTAACCCTGACACAAAATCCATGGTAACATGTTCCCATTTCCACTCAGGGATTTCAAGAGGTTGTAGAAGACCTGAGAGTTTCTGATATTCAGTTTTTACTTGTTGACACACTAAACATTTTTGGACAAATTAAGCAATTTCTTTTTTCATGTTATCCCACCAATACAGTCCCTTCAAATCCTGATACATTTTACTGCTTCCGAGATGTACTGTATACTTAGATCGATGTGCCTCTTTCAAAATGTCCGTTTTTAACACTTCATCTTGCGGCATCACTATTCGATCACAAAATTTCAAAATACCTTTGGAACTCACATTAAAGTTGGTATTTCCCTTTTTTGCACTTTTTCTACCCATTTTTGTACCATCCGGTCATTCTTCGGAGGTTTTTTTATTCAGTTCAATAAATCAGATTTCACTGTGATATTCCCCAAGATCACTCTCTGTCGGTCCAACCGCGGATTCCATTCACTCACTTTTTCCAACAAATTTCATTCCTTAATCTTAATCCTAGCCACCTGAACTTTTTGATTTAAAGCATCTGCTAAATGTTAGCCTTTCTCGAGTGGTAGTTAATTGTGCAGTCATAATCCTCAAGAAATTTCACTTACCAACGGCTGTCTCAAGTTTAGTTCCTTTTGAGAGAATAGATATTTCAAACTCTTATGGTCGGTAATAAATCTCAAAAGTCCACCGCACATAAGTAATGCCTTCCACTTTTTTTAGGGCAAAAACTACAGCGGACAATTCCAAGTCAATGAGTCGGGTAATTCCTCCTCATAGGGTTTTAATTTCCTAAAGGCATAGGCAATTACACTTCTCATTTTGCTTAGAACATACCCCAATCATTCTCTTGAGGCGTCAGTATATACAGCGAAACTGTCTTTCCCATTTGGTAAGGCTAAGACGGCGCCGAAATTAACCGTTTTTTTAATTTCTCAAAAATTAGTTTCACACTTAGAATTCCAAACAAATTGACCATGCTTTTTCGTCAGATCGGTTAAAGGTCCTGCTAATTTGGAGAAGTTTTTGATGAACCGACGGTAGTATCCCGTTAAACCCAAAAAACTACGGACCTCAGTTGGGGTTTCTGGCTATTTTCCACTCAGTTACGGCTTCTACTTTCACTGGATCCACAGAAATGCCATTTTTAGATATCACATGCCCTAAAAAAGAAATTTGCTCTAACCAAAACTTACACTTGCTAAAACTTGGCATATAACTAATGTTCTCTCAGGTCTGCAAAACTACCCTCAAATGCCATTCATGATCCTCTCGAGTCTTAGAGTATATCAAGATATCATCTATGAATACCATGATAAATTGGTCCAAATAAGGTTTAAAGATTCGATGCATCAAATCTATAAATGCAGTCGGAGCATTCGTATAAAACCAAACGGCATCACTGCAAATTCGAAATGTCCATATTTAGAATTAAAAGCAGTTTCGGTATATCCTCCTGCTTAATTCGTAACTGATAATAAACCTTGCCTCAAGTCCAACTTAGAGAAAATCACTGCTCCTTGCAACTGATCAAACAACTCGTCAATGTGTGGCAAAGGATATTTATTTTTCACCATGACATCATTTAAGCCGCGATAGTCTATATAAAGTTTCAAACTACCATCATTTTTTTAACAAATAAAAACAGGTGCTCTCCAAGGTGATTTACTTTCTCGAATAAACCCACGTTCTAACAAATCTTGTATCTGCAGTTTTAGTTCCTTAAGCACGGGTAGGTGCCATTTGATATGGTGTTTTTTGCAATAGCAGTTGTTCCAAGCACTAAATCAATTTTGAATTCTATTTCCCTCTCTAGCGGCATCGACTTCAACTCGTCAGGGAAAATATCGGGAAATTCATTTACTACTAACACATCCTCCAGTTTCGCCTTATCTCCAGGAGTATTAATTAAAAAAAGCCAATTGACCTGCGCCTCTTTATTCAATAATTTCCTAGCTCGAATTGCCGAAATAAATACAGACGAGGCTAATCTACCTCTCACATCCAATTTAGAGTTGTCTCTCTAGGTATATAGAACTACAACCACCTTAGTCTTGCAATTCAACTGAACATTAAACGAGCCAACCAATCTATTCCTATAATCATATCATACCTGCTTAGATCTAAATTTATCAAATCTACTATCAACTTCCGTTCTCCTACCCAAACCTCACAATTTTTATAAATCATATTGGTAATTAGGTTTTGATCCCCAGTAGGTTTCTAACTTCCAAATCATAGGGTAATTTAACGGGATTTATATCAATACCACACATGAAGGCAGGATTTACAAAAGAATGGGTTGCCCTAGGGTCAATTAAAAGGTTAGCTAAGCGGTGGAATACAGGGATTGTACCTTCCACCACTTCAGATGACTCAGGAGCTCGCTGATGGTCCAAGACATAAACCCTAGCAGAGACTCTCGGTCTACTCCCCACTGGTAGTTGGTTGCTTAGGGTTTTGACTTCTCTGGTTGCAAACCCTCATTTCCTTCACGGGGTTTCACAGGATAGGCTGCGATCTGATGTTCGGAACTTCCGCAAAGGAGACATTTCTTCATCTTTCGCCAGCAAATATCCTTGGTGTGATTTGTCTTACCACAATACCCACAGCTCACTCGAGGAGCAGGTGCAAGACCTTCTTGGGAAGACAGTCCTCTGTTGTCCTCTTCCATTTTGAACCCCTCTGGATGGAGTTCCTCTCGGTGTCCCTGGGATTCGAACTCCACCCGTACCTCTTCCAAACTTAGGAGGCGGTACATTCTGATCACCTCGCCCGGTAGTACTACTAGATGCACCTCGTCTCTTTGCTTGAAAAGTCTGAACTTGAAATCGGACCTGCTCCCACTCGTTGAGCTTTCTCAAGAGCATCTTTAAACGTATCAATTTGAGCTGCAGCTAAGTCTTTTTGGATTTCCACATTCAAACCCTGTACAAATCGCCTTATGCGTTTCTGCTCAATAACCACTAGTTCCGGAGCAAATTTAAAGAGTCTGGTGAACTGGATTTCATATTCTACCCACACTCGAAGTGCCTTGGTGCAGTTTGATAAATTCATCCTTTCTTTTCTCCTGAATTAAAGGTGGAAGAAATTTCTCATTAAATTCCCCTAGTGAAGTTAAACCAAGTACGTGGAATTTGTTCCCTATCCCATTTTTCCCTTACTACGTTCCACCAGGAACGAGCCGTGCTTTCCAATTGGAAAACGGCGAAAGTCACTTGCCCCGATTTGTTTCCACAATATGGTTTAACCCTGCCGGGATCCGTCCACCCTCCGGCTTTTCCTCGGTGTAGTGTAATGCAGCAAATATATCCACCATTCTTTCAAACCAATTTTCGGCAATTTCGGGATCTGGTCCTCCAAGAAATTTAGGAGGAGAAAACTTTTGGAACAGTTTCAGGGCCCTATCTTCGCCTACTTCAAGGTCCCTTTGCTGATTACCAGGCACTTGATCTTGCTGGTCAACCAATCGAGCTAATAAGTTCAGTCATACGATTGATAGCCGTAGCTATCTAGTCCCCTTCTTCACCTTTAGGTCCCTGGTTCTGACTTGCTACAGATTCTTGTTCCTCTTCTTGATCCTGGGCTTACCTAGGTCCACGCCTACGGTCCTGGCCACGTTGTCGTCTACCCTCCATTATTTCTCACTGGTCTAGGGTCCAAGTATTATAACTAATGGGATAAGTAAGTATTTGTATCTAATAGATACTTATTCAAAATCAAAAAGTCAAAGGAAAATAAAGTCAAAATCACAATAGGCAAGTGAAAACACAAAGCATTAAATGTCAAAATTGAAACAAAGTCAAAGTCAAAGTTAATATACATTCAAGGACTAATATCAGTTATTTACAATCTAACAAAGCCAAAAGTATCAAACACAAGCCCCAAAAGTACAGACATAGTCATCAAACCATATCATACAACCACCGAGTCAAAAGAAAGCTGTACAACCACCGAGTCACCACATCCCCTACCCTTTCTATTTACAATGTTCAAAATCATCCAAAATGGTAACCTAACAGTCACGACTTAGTCCGCCGCGAGACTAGCTAACCTCCTATCCTGGGCAGGTTCAGCTCCTGCATCGTCTCCCATATTAGAAACCTCATCACTTAATTTCCCAAGTAGATCTCTACAAACATTCAGGATAGACTCAGCTCTAGACCTCACCTTCATTGCTCCCCTAACCAGTTGCTCCTGGGCTTCTCCAAGTTGTGCACAAAGATTATCGGCCCTTTCTTGGCCCTCAATCACATCGGCCCTTTCTTGGCCCTCAATCACATCGGCCTCAAGTTCCTTAATCCGATTAGCTTGAATTTTTATAGTTTCCTTTAATTGATTCAATTCGGCTTCAAGCCAAGCATTATCATCCGCTAGCGCCTTCCTTTCCTTCACAATAGCCAAAACTACTTGATTGGGATAGGCGTAGGTATGTCGATACTCGCAACGCCAGTTGCGGTTAGCTGGACTCCAATGTACGGCAGCTCCTCCTGGCCTGATCTGGTCCTAATCATCGGTAATGTAGCACGAGGCTGCTCACCAACCTGACTATGACTAGGGCCACTAGGTCCATCCATCCTACACAGAGTATAGATAAAAGCTTAAGTACTCTTAACTAAAGGGAAAATGATTATATATAATCTTAAAGTCGAAAATTTCTAATACGCCCAAGCCACTTCAAACCTAGGCTCTGATACCACCTGTGACAGCTCCACCTCTCCTCAGGACGAACCCTAAGGATTAGCGAACTGCCTGCCCAACTCTCGTCGGAACTCAGTCGACTAATGAACCAGCAACCCAAGAAAACTAACGAAATATCTTAGAAGTAAAGGGTACAAACCATAACGGAAATATAATCGCCACGCCAACTACCCAAACTTAGAATATACAGTTAAATGTCAAACTTACAATTCCACACTTAATTTACATAATATGTGCCGAACTTACAATAGTCAAAGGTAAAGTCTTCTAAACAAAAGGATTACAATCCAAAGTACAAGTTCAAGATAAGAGTTAAGGCTATGAAAGTTCTTGACCACAGTTCCATCCCAGATCTGTTAAGGACAACAAAAGAGTGGGGTGAGCTAAAGGTCAGTGAGATCCCAAATAAACATACAGGCACATACCCAATCAAAGGCGTAATATAAACAAGTAAACACCATATTGTACTGGAATAATTTAATCACAATTCAATTCAAGGATACGGGTAGCTTCCAAAAGCCAAATCCACTTAAACTTGATCATGTCGAGAATCCGTTGACTCTCCGTCAACGTTTGTAATTAAATAATATAATATCAGTAGGACACCACTTTCTCCAAAACCCGTCCACCAGTCAACCCCCTTACTAGGCCCGAACACCTCAAATAGTATGATTAGGTAATACTCGAGTATACCAGTTTCCAAATTTCAGTAAACAGTTCTCAGGGTTCACCAGCCTTCTCGACCAAGCCCTTGCTGGCTCGATACAATCGACTCACCTATGAGGTTGGCTACCCAAACAGTCACAGTAGTTGATGGGATATCATCCAAACAACACACATATAGTCAAATATAGAGAAATCACATCTTATAATATCAGTATACAGAGTCTCAGTGGAATTGAAAGAGGTCGAGTGTGATAAGTACACGCTCACCTCGAATTTGTTCAAATCAAATGTTTAGATCAAACAATCATAGATCAAGTATTCAGATATCTCACATAGACAGGTAACAGGCAGTGAAACATCCACCTGTTTAAGAAATGCAGGAGCTTATCCGTCAAGTTCCGTGGTTATCCTAACCTTCGGTTTCCAGTCCTAGGGTAACGAGTGAAAGTCGTTAACATTCTAGATTTCATTTTCCAACCCAAACGTAAGTTCATTAGGTGATCAAGTGAGGTGTTAATCGACTCAATTTACCATGTAAGTTAGACCAAAATGTAGGAAAAGGTCATAAGAAAATTGTGACGCCCCCACTTCTCCTAAGGGCGAACCCATGGGTATCCGTGGAATGCCTGCCCAACTCTCGTCAGGACTCGATACAAGTCAAATTTAAATTTAAAGTACACAACCAATAATAAAATTCAAATTAAGAAAAATCTCTCCCTTAAATAAACTTCCAAGTCTTATATCACAAGTTATCAAAATTACCTCAATCTTCAAGCTTAAATGCAACCCAAAGAATATGTACTACAACCATCTGCTATAATACGACTTAAAGTCTTCAAAAGAAAATAACCTAGTATTATTCACGGGCACTCTCGGTCTTGAACCCTGTAAGGAAAACAAAAGCGTGGAATGAGCTAAACAGCCCAGTGAGGTTCCAAACTACACTAGCAGTTCTAATAAATCAAGTAAATTGAGCATAACACATGTATGGTTCAAGGTTTCACATTGGCACATTAAAATGAAACAGTTATCATTGAACAGAAATAAACACACATTGAAAGGATACGGTGTCCACTTGGAACGATTTCGGTCCACTTCACCTTATAACTCCAGTGATCCCCTCGGTTTGTCTGGCCATCACCTTATCCCTCCAGTGGTAATACTCGAGTATACCGAAATGGTGGCCTAGGGTTCCAACCTACCCAACCGAGCCAAGTCCTAGCTCGAGCAGGGTTAGTAACCAAGGGTAGGATCCAGTTCAACTTAGAGCTTACAACATGCACAAGTAATCAAGTAAATCGGTAAACAGTAGTAGTTCACGGTTAACGGTAGAAATTTGTCATTTTAGTAGGTCGAGTGAGATAAAGTACACACTCACCTTAAAACGGTGGACATTACATAGGAGCAATTATAGGGTGCACTTAACACTTAAGCACACATCAACTATGAAGTAAACATGTAGCAAAACTGTTCAAATCACGTACACCTATAAGGAACACTCATCAATTCAAAATAGGGAGTAAGTGCTCAAACAACTTTTAGGCGTCTGCTTCTAGATTCTCTTGAAGGTCCCCTTGAGCGCCTGAACAAATAATAATTGGCTATACACATTATTGTTTATAAACCCCTCGTTAACAAGGGAGATTGTACACTTGTACAATCTAAGAAAATATCATGAAATAGAGCTTTACTTGTTCAAAATTCAAGGTTCAAAAGCGATGTTTAATAACACAAGGAAAACTAATTTCCTTTATGAAATCAAATTTAAAATGGTCAATCAATATCAAAGGATAGGGAAGAGTTTCCAAAAACTCATTTCCCAACAAGTCGGTAAAATTCAGTTTTAAGCAACAATCTTTGAAAAATCAGATATTGCAGTCAGTAGGTCCAAAATTGGGAAAGCTTGGCACCGTTGGAAACTAGTTTCAAAGTACTAAAAGTTCCTAGAAGACACTTTTCAAAAATTCTAAACTGAAGACATTCAAAATTTCAGCTCAAAGTGGCTGATTTGAACTAGCAAGGCAGTTTTGGTCATGTTTTTCGGCAAAATTTGGGAAATTCGGAAACATTCACAGGAAATGAACTAGCCTCAGAAATTTGTACTACAATAAGATTTCTAAATAAAGTATCAAACACAACAAATGGAATTAAATTCGGAGTTTTGAGTGCCAAATTATAGCAGCTCAAAGTTGGTCAAAAATAAGGATTGTTCGGTCCATTTTCCAGATTTGAAGAACAACTTTGGCACATCATTTGTATATTGAAATGGTCTTAGAATGACATCAAAATTGGTACAATTCAACTTCCATATGAGGAATACTCCTCTATCAAATTTCATTTGAAAATTCACATGGGAAGGTAGTTAATAAAACTACCAAAGTTTGAGGAATTTCCAAGCCAAATCTGCCTTCTTGCTTCCTTTTCCGTTTTCAAACATTTTACCCAATGAAATCAACTCCAATCTGATTCATTTGTGAAACCAAGACCCAAGAAACATTTAATATACATTTGGTAGGTGATTGACACCAAAAGTTTCAAAACAACATGTCCCAAGTCAAGCTAGGCCTTTCGGCTAGCAAAAATTAGGGTTTTCTAGCTTTGGTACAGTTGAGGAATTAGACCATATCTCACTCAATACAACTTGAAATTGAGCATGGTTGGTGGCGTTGGAAACTAGATTCCAAAGGTTAAATTTTATCAGAACAGGTCATTTTAAAAATCTGGTTTTAAGTAGGTCAAATTCAAGCCACAAGTTGCAGCTGCACACTGCCATTCGAGCAGAATAACAGAACAGAACAGAACAGAACAGGAGATTTTAATCAATCACTACAGATGACTCAGTTCGAATTAGAAGGTGCATTTTACAGCTTTAGAAAAATACGGATGTCTAGTTTCAAATGCCGCAAACGGCACTTGATTTCGACGTTTGAGCTGAGAGTTATGCTCGTTAAAAAACACACTGCCAGTGGACCACTGCTACACGAATTTTCCAGATTTGTTCTTACCAAAATTCAATTTTTATCCAACCAAACCAAATGATTTTTGGTAGAAACTTTCTACACATCATATACAACATATCTACATCAGTTTCGAAGTCATTTGAACAACAAAAATTTGAACCAAAGGCCCGGCAAAAACAGGACAGATTTTGGCCGGCCTTTCTATGCAATTTCCTTCGGTTTTCCTTTCACTTTTCTAACTAATATATTCTTGTTTAACACATAATTAACACAAACAACACTTATCATCATCATACCAGCCCATACAACCAAGGTGGGATTTCATAGAGCCCACTTCAACCATTCCAATTCAACTAACAACATCAATAATGAAGCTACAAGCTTCATAGCCAAGATTAAACCCACTAAAGCCGAGATTAAAAGATTGGATGATTACTTCCTAATCCTTGAGAGAAACCAGAAATTTTTGCACCTCTAAAGCCCCAAGAAAACCGTGAGATGATGCCTATCTCCTAGCTTAAGTGAATCTCCAAATGGTTTTGTGGTTAGTTGCAAAGTTGGAGATGATTTGGAGCAAGAATAATGCAAGATGATGGAGAGCTTTTCTTCCTTCTTTCTTTCTTGTTGTTGGCCGGCACTAAGGAGAGCTAGGAGATTGTTTATTGGTCCCCAATTTTTGTAAAAGAAGTGTGTTAAGGAAGCTAGGTTAATGGTGTTCAAAAGTCAACTCTCACTAGTGTCGCGCGCGCGTTTCGTATCCGATTTCTCTCGGGTTTGTTTCAATTGTGCACTAAACCTCTAATGTAATTCCTTTAACACTATAATTATTCACTCCTAGTAGTCTAGTATAAATTTCTTAAATCTCCACTTAGTCGTTCCGGCTCGATTTACGCGAACTTCCGATTCGTGCGATAAAACGAAGCTTAAGGGCAATACGTGCAACTAAAATATAATTAACAACTCACATCTAATCCCTCAATTAACTTTTCTTAGTCTACTATTGATCATACTTAATTCTCCAAGACTAATGTACTCTCGGATCGAATTTATCTCGAAAAATGTGTATTCACTATATCTCGCTAAACGAGCCATAGAAAAATTAAATTTGCTAACGAAACGTTTTAAAATTATAACAGGGACATTTTTGTATACAAATGGACTTGAAATGGATGAAATAAATTATTTGGGGTAAACGGGTGAATAAATAATTAAATAAACCAGAAAAATAAAATAAAAATAAGAAAAATTTCGGGTCCTCACAAAAATGAGTTTGACAAGTGCAAGAAAGTTGAGCAAAAGAAAAATCTCATTCAAGTTCAAAAGAGTCTTCGCGGGTAAAATAGTCGCGCACGCGCAGTTTCAGGAAAACGGCCATATCTCACTGTAGAAAAGTCAGATTCACGTGCCGTTCATGGCGTTGGAAACTAGACTCGAAGAGTTTTCCAACGGTATAAAATGCAAACTCTAGTTCCTCTCCTATCAATACCAAAAGTTCGGGGAAGATGACTGATTTTCCTGTTCTGCTCAGTTCAATACATTGACAAATATTACCCCATTCCTCCTTTCTGACCTCATTCATTTTGGCTCAAATTCATCCAATTCAATCTCATAAAGTTCATAATATGGGGGTCAAGTTATAGAGCACCATTTAAGCTTAAATTCAACACATAATATGATAAAATAAATCAAAGCGGTCCAGCCCCCAAGAGAATCAAAACAGTCCGCTACCTTATCGAAACAACCAGTTTACTTGCTCCATTTCACCTCAACACACACCTGTGCTTAAACCAAGGTTTAGCCAAGTTTCTTAAACTTAATTAAGGTTCAATAAGTCACAAAGGTCAAGAGGAACCTGTGACAGCCCCACCTTCCCCTAAGGCGAACCAAAGGGTTCGGCGGACCGCCTGCCCAACTCTCGCCAGGACTCGATCACTCTCTCCGAACAAAATAAAATATAATCTCGAAAAAAAAAAAACGAAACAAAACACAATACCCCAAATTGAAACATATCCTTACATTCATCCCCATCTCAAACAGAAGTACAGTTCCAAAACAAAAGCTTTACATTCTCAATACACTCCAACCCTGTCCAAGCACTAGAGCGAGTATAAAAGCCAAAATATACAAAAGGGACTACTATGCTATGCTATACAGGTCTCTCGCCCGCTCGCAACCCCTGTAAGGAAAACAAATGGCGTGGAATGAGCTAAAAGCCCAGCGAGGTTCTATATACACAACCAAGCAATTAAACAAGGACATAAAGCATATAATAACAAGTAATGCAGATAACATTTACAATATAAAGCAATAGTCACACATTCATTAAAAGGATACAGGCTCACGAGGAGCCATTCGTTCATTCATTCGCCGAACACTTTCCTTATTCCTCCAATCATTAAAATCATATTTGTAAGTGAAAAATCCTTCATTTTCTTGTCGTTCGTTCATTCATTTCATTTCCCCCTTTCGGCCAGTTCATTGGCCAGTCTCCGCCAACTTCATGGTCATACTCGAGTATACCAAACATTCACCCAGGGTCACTAGTCGCCCGACCGAATCCGCTTCTGGCTCGATTCGACCAGTAACAAAGGGCAAGGGCCCAATTCAGCCAGAAGGCTTACATTCATGTACAAGTAACAATTAATTATTCAATCATAGAGAATTTCACGTTCGTTTAGGTCGAGTGCGATAAAGTACACACTCGCCTAGCAAAAATCATTTTTAGCAATCATTGAGAACATTTAACATTTAATCAAGAATTCCAACTAGCCACATAGTCAATGAAACATAACATGCATCAATCGCTTATTAAAGTAACAATCCAAATAGTCATAACAATTCACATAGTCATTAGAAACAAAACGTATATGGAACACTCACCTATATAAGCAAAATAACGTCCAAAATTCCTTCCGGATAACACTCTTAATCACCAAGAAACCCTAAGAATAATCATAAGAAAATATTATTTAAGAGTATTGAAAAATAACTAAGGCTCGAAACTTAAACATTTCGTTTAACGAGAATCAAGTAATTGAAACTTATTTAGGGACTATTCGTAAAACCCTTGCTCAATTTCCAAACGGTGAAATTTAAAGCCATTATATGTGGAAAATGCCATTTGGGTCAAAGAAATGAAGAAAACATATTTCCATTAGTTGTAAATTTCAAGGGTACAAGTTTCGGCTGAAATTCGCTTTATATACCTCCACAAAAGGAAACTTGAATAACCTAGACAAATCGAGTTAGATTCGTCCTCAAAGTCTTACTTAAGATAAGCGTAATTCTACTTAAACCTCAAGTACAAATTTGGGCAGCATGCCCTTTGTGTTTACCAAATTTCCAGCCATTTATGGCTTCCTTATTTTCCTTAATTCAGCCCCACAATACACACAAGTAAGGTCACCACAATAGCCCTTCCATTAGGCTCCAAAACCATCCAAGAACAACACAAGTGCAAAAGTACAAGTAAATATCAATTTTGAAGACAAAAGCTAAATGGCAGATTTGACATCTCGTAGCATTTTAGTCATAACTAGAGCTATGGTTATCAAATCGGGGTGAATGTTATGCCATTTCGAAGCTAAGACAGAGGGAAACAACTTTCATGAAGGGCACTTAACCTAATTTATAGTTTATCTAAGTCGAATTTGCCAATTACAGATCCAGAAGTTCATGATCAGTCTGGTTGTCAGCACTAACTTTAACCGGCAATAACTCAGGTTACACAATTCCGTTTTGGGTGTTTTTAGAGGCATTGGAAAGCTAACACATAGGGTTACAATTCTTATGAAGACACATCAACCCATTTCTCAACCTAACCTAGTCAAATTTACCCAAACAGCTCCGGATTTTCCAGTTCGAAGCTCACTGTAAAAGTCATCTAGCAGTCCTGACTTATTCAATCATATCTCAGCACACACAACTCCGATTTAGTTGATTCCAAAGCCATTCGAAAGCTAGAATACAAGGATACAATTCGTAAGAAGGCATTAAAAGATAATTTATTCATCTTCCCAGCCAAACGAGCCAATTACAGAGGCTGATTATCATTTTCGGACAGAAACAGGGAAGCAGGGGTAAATTAGTCATTTCACAAGCTACCCTGCTCCGATTGAGCTGAAAATTTACAGGCCTAATCAAAATTCAATTCTCTACAACTTTCATGTTTTGTGCTAAGGCTAATTCAGCCCCCAACATGTTCGAATTTTCAGACTAATTTCGGACAGAAATCTTGACAGAAAATGAATACTTGAAGTTCATTCAAATTCCACCCAATCAAACGAATTTCCAGCCATCCAAATCAGTTCCTAGCTAATTATATTCAACTTCCAATCATCAATCATAAGTTTTACCACAAGAATCAAGAGTTAGGAACTAGTTACCTCAAAGAAAATGGTAGCTTAGACTTTCCTCCTCCAAAACAACTCCACCAAAGTCCTTAGACTCCCTTAGTAATCACTTGTATGGAAGGGTTTCAAATTTGGTTGGTTAAAACTCAAGATTCAAGTGAGTTTGGAAGCTAAAATTGGAAGAGCTCTCTCTTGTTTTTCTTCACCAAAGGGCTGGCCAAGAGGGTGCAATATGGAATGAATTTTTGGTCAAAATTTGTTTTAGGAAAGTTAAAGAAAGTTAGGCAAGTCCAACCTCCAATCGGAACGTGACACATGGCCTCTTGAAGTTTCTAAGCTTATCATCTCACCCCCAATAATTCATCTATCTAGCTAACCTCTAATCATCTCCTAGTACCATGGAAAATAATATCACTTAATACTTCAGCGCCTAATCGGCAAAATTATATCGCACTAGCGGGTCCCACGTCGAAAAATGCACTTCAAATTAACGTATACTAACTTATACCAGGAAAATGATTTAAAAATTGTACTTACTTGTAAAATGTACAAAACATTTAATATTTTCAAGGACAGTGTAAAATATAGGTAAAAAAATAAAATAATACTTGGAAAATGTGAACCCTCACTTTAAACCCTCACTTGAAACCCTAATTTCCCCTAAATACACGCTTTATTCTAAGATTTAGACCACTTATTATATACCATTGCATGACATTTCCCATGTATTACAACATTTTTCATGCATTGCATTTTATTCCTTTTACTTGAAGGAAAATATTTGCTTGAGTTGATTTTAAATAATTCACCACTTATATTTTTCCAAGTGGCTTTGAGTTGTGTTAAGGACCTTAAAAGATAGGTTAGGGGTGTTAAATAAGGATTGGTACACTTGGAAGGGTTGAATTGCCATTAGTCAAAAGATTAAGAGAAGGTTTGGACAAGAAAGTGGCCATGTGGCAAAACCCTAGCCATGGATCTTGTTTGACCAAAGATTAGCTAATAATTTAAACCATCTTGGAGGCTTTTTAACCTCACCTTGGCCGAACCTCTTAGCATCAAAAAGGGAAGAGAGAAAGCTTCATATCCTTGCTTAATAACCTTGGTAATCAAAAGCCAAATAAATCCAAGAGAAAGATTGCAACTTAGTGAAAGTTTTCCTTCTAATCTTGGTACTAGATTCAAGCTTCAAGGCTTCAATTGGTTGGTTGATTTGGTGTTCTAAGCTTCATATAAGAAAGGTAAGTAATCCTTAAATTTTGGTTTTATAGTGTTTTAACATGTATTTGAGGTTTCCATGGCAAATTACATGTTGTTCGGGCAAGATTTTGGGTTGAACTCTTGAATTAAGCAAGAGGAAATTGAGGTAGAAAGTATGCACACCAAGTGTTTGATGAAATGTTTACCCTTTGTTCATGGTTGTTTATGATGAATTTACATGTGTTAAACCTCCTTTAAGCTAGATTTATACTTGATATGTGGTTTAAGTGCAAATCAATAGAAGATGAAGGTTGGTGACATGATTGGGGAAATTGTGGACTGTTTTGTACCATGGCTGACCGGCCTTTGTAGGAAGGGTTTTTCTTTGATTTTTGTGGTTTAATTATACCCTAAGCATGCTTAAACAACTTGGCTAGAGATTGGTTAAGTTCATGTGTGAATTGAAATGAATTTGGAACAAGTAAAGTGGCTAGAAGGACCATTAGTGGACTGGTTTAGCCTTTGCAAGATAACTAGCTTGTTATGGAACCCGTGTGCATGTTTATGTGTTGTATTTTGAGCTCAAATGGTACCAAGTGACTTAACTCCCTTTATATGAACATTAGAGGACTGATTTGGGTGAATTTGAACCAAAACAAATGAAGATAGCATGAGGAATTCGTTTGCATTTGGTAGGGTTTGAAACTGATCCAGGGTTGGAAAAGCAGCCAACTTTCCCGAGCTACTGTTTCTTCTAGGAGACGAACTAGAAAGTGTTCGAGGTACCGTTGGAAAGACCTTCGAGTCTAGTTTCCAACGCCGCTGACGGTACCTAATTCCAACCTTCCTACAGTGAGATATAGCCGTTTTACCGAGACTGCGCGGGTGCAACTGTTTACCCGCGAGAAACTTTTTAAAGCTTGATTGAATCTTTCCTTTTACCCAACTTTCTTGAACTTATTAAACTTGTTTTCTTGTGAATTTTTACTGCATTTTAGGCCTAAATTCCATGGTGATTTGAGTAGAGTTAATCACTCACTTAGTCACTTAAGGAGCTTACTTTTGCTTGGAATTAAACCTAGTCGTTAACGTTTTCACTCGTTTGCACTAGGAGTGGGAAACGGTAGTGAACGTAACCGCGCGACTTGACGCTTGACTGCTACTTTGCTTGCCAGGTGAGTGTTCCACTACCTATTACCTGCTTATGTGAACTAACTGATTGCTTGAATTGCCACTGTTTGAGCCAAACCTTGTTTTAATGAAATGGAGGCGAGCGTGTACTTTATCGCACTCGACCTTCCTCATTTTCCACTGTGGCTCTGTGTACTGTTATTATGAGATATAATCTCTCTATATGTGACTGTATGAGATGTGATTCATCTATATGTGACTGTACATGAGTTGTTGGGTGATACCCCTTCAACTATTAAGCGTGTACTTTATCGCACTCGACCTTCCTCATTTTCCACTGTGGCTCTGTGTACTGTTATTATGAGATATAATCTCTCTATATGTGACTGTATGAGATGTGATTCATCTATATGTGACTGTACATGAGTTGTTGGGTGATACCCCTTCAACTATTGCCACTGTTTGGGGTGCCCTACCCCATAGGTGAATCGGTTCTATCGAGCCAGCAAGGGCTTGGTCGAGAAGGCCGCTAAACCTTGGGGACTGTTTACTGATCACTGGAAACCGGTATACTCGAGTATTACCCAATTACTGATATGGAGTGCAGGCCCGATAGGGGGTTGACTGGTGGACGGAGATTGGAGAAAGTGGTGATCTACGGACTGTATATTTCTTAAATGCAAATGTTGACAGAGAGTCAACGGGCCCTAGTGTGATCAAGCTCAAGGGATTTGGCTTTTGAAAGCCACTCGTATCCTTAAATTGAACCGTGATTTATTTATTATCGTATTGCACAGTATTTACTTGGTTATTTTATACTCTTATGTGACTACGTGCTTACTTGCTTTACTTGGAACCTCACTGGGCGTTAGCTCACCCCACTCCCTTTGTTTTCCTTAACAGATCGGGGACGGACTTAGGATCAAGGGCCTTACTAGCTTCCTTTTTGATTAAACTTGTAATCCTTTTGTTGTAATGACTTTATTTTCGGCTTGTGTAAGTTTAAATACTTAAGTTTGACCTGTATTATGTAATTATAGTACAAAGTGGTAAGTGTGATTTTTAGTTTGACTTCTTAAGTTTGGACAGTTGGTTGGACGTTTACTTGCTATTAGGGTTTGTACTTTTTGATTTAAAGTTTTTCCATTGAGTATATTGAGTTACTAGTTCTTTGATCGACCGAGTCCTGGCGAGAGTTGGGCAGGCAGTCCGCTGATACCCTAGGGTTCGCCCTAGGGAGAGGTGGGGCTGTCACATGTTCTCTACAGTTTGTAAAGTGAATTTGTTGGCACTTGCAGTTTGCAATGTAAATTGTGGCCCCCATGCTGCGTTAGCGGCATAGGCCAAGCCACTAGTCACTATTCATTCAATAAATGGGCCAATTTCATTGGCCTAATTGAGTATGGGAATTGCTATTTTATTCTTGGAGATGAAGTAATTTACAGGGAGAGGAAAGGACAAAAACAATTATTTATTGACATGAATTATGCACAGTGAAAACATAGTTATAAATGTGAAGATTGTGGATTGGGATGCTACTGTTGTTGTTGGAGAAAGTGGCTAGTCATAGTGTGAAGAGGTATTCTGCTCCCAAAACGCCATCGAGGCCTCAAGTTCGAAGACGGAGGCTCTTTATCAATCCTAGTTCCAGTGGCAATGTGGAACCAATGGTGAGAAGGTAATTGAGGTTGTTTATTCGTGGTAGAAAACGTCCATTTGCACAAATAGGCATTGTGAATGAGATTTTCAACTTAGAAGGAGTATCCAGTGATATAGTTTCATCCAATTACATGAAACTGTCATAATTATGACAAAATCCTGACGATAGGTATAGAAACAAGATCAAAATTATCTCGATAAATATCAATAGATGTTTGGTAATAGGAACCAGTGATATTATGCTTATGGACGATAGGAATACGACATCACGATCTGGGCCTATTGATGGCATATTGAACTTGTTCATCTTTTTGGATCGGGAGTTCACTAACCAGTGAAAGCTCACATTTGTGGATATATTCAGTAAGGTCAAGGAAAGTCATGGATCCAAGTGGATCTGCACGTTCGGTCTGATATGCTCAACCGTTTCGAAGGCTAATGCTAGAGAAGATTATTATGAGAAGCACTAATATTGGTACTCGAGTATTCATAGATAGGTACATTGTATTCTTCGAAAAGAATAGAATACTGACCAAATTTAAGGATTATGGGACTGTAACTAATGAACGTTATAGTAACATCAAGGAGAATATATTGTTGTTGTACATAGTGTGGGAATGTGTATTTGAAAATTTCGCTGTTACAAACGTAAATACCCACACGATGTATTATCATTAATGAAATTGTATTTGTATATTGACTCAATTTGTCCATTTATGATTAATGACGGTCTAATTATCAGAAGAAACATGAAATTACGGTTTGTAAATAATATATACTCTACCAACAAAATGAATACAAGATAAATATCCTTTATTCAGTAGGCAAGCATAACAGACTATAAAGAACTAAATGATTGGACTATTATGTAGCCCTAATGGACTGTTTAAATGAGAGGTTTGGTACTAAAATTGAAATTTAGACTGATCATGGACCTTGGTAATAGAATGACTGTTGACATAGATCGGGCCACTATATAGTCCAACTGCTCTGCTGAAATATTATAATCCAAATTGCTTTGGTATCAAACCTATTGTGGCGAGATCCAAGTTTAATATCAAATGTAGTTGAATTTGGTCATCGCGATCTAAAACATGGTGAAATGGAAGGAATCCTTCTGGAACAACCATGAATAATTTTCTTGTCACATTAATACTGAGAACGTAGTGTCTCTTGTGTCATCCATTACAGTACAACAAGTAATATTCAAAATGAACCTGATTTTCTTTCTCTGCTTGCGCTTCTTACAAAGGTGGTGATTGATTTTGACATTCAAAGATGAACAAGGGCTCTCAGAGAAAGTAGAATATCACATTTTATTTAGCCCACTTGAGGAGATCAGAATGACTTGTTGCATTTAAATAGTCGTGGTATGAGAAGTTGGGACCAAAATTGCATAGCACGATAGTTAAAATTTTTTTTGTTTTACCCAGATAAACTTTGTATATTTATAGTTGGAGGACCAATCCCGTTACGCCTCGATAAATTTCTTTCAATGTTTCAGGAACTAAGGATTGACATCATTAATGATGTTGTATTAGGCATCGTTACAGTGATGGGTTAGATCAATGTGGCCTATGTAATAGTTATGAGTCTTTGGGTTAAAACTTCTAACCCAACAGGTCGTACTTGTTTGACTTGGACTTTCGATTATAATAGACATTGATGTTTGTGACCTGATATCAGGTCCAATTATATTTTGAATGGCCCATTGGATTAATAACTGAGAAACGTATTGGATTGATGAAAAATAGGGTTCTGGTGGCTTATGGAATATGCGATTCAAATTACTAGACATTTTCTCATAGTGTATGATGAACAATCAGGAATCATTTTTCTTTATGACATCCAGTTCATTCCCTTATCCTCCTTAACAAACGCAAATGGTATAGACTTCTTTAGATGGTTAAAGGTGAACTTGCTCTAACCATTAGATTGAAAATTATCCCACTCAATAAAGTTTTCGTATTTGGATATGTAATCTCTAATAACAGATAAATTTCTTACACTTGCATATTTGAATAGAAGATGGAATATGAAGATGAGGATCGAAGATAAAAAAACTTCAAATTCTCAGTGCGAAACTTACCTGTGAATTGAAGCAAGCAGTGAAAATGAGTAAACCCATCTTAGTGCGCTTCCTGATCAACTCTAATATAAATGAGAGATATAGGGAATTTGTGGTTTCTAATTGAATTTAAGACTTGATTTTTACTAATAACATACCTAGAATATGTGAAGAAGATGTTCTTGGCGTTAACTAGGAAGGAAGGAGGTGTTCCATAATTGTTGATGCTCTACTCAATCTGATGACGTCACCCAAATCATTGCAAATTATTCCTACAATTGGATAGAATGGGTAGACTTTTATATTATTTTTTCGAACATCTTATAATATTACAAAGATTTCGAGATGAATACGTGGACGGTGAATGGGAGGCCACGTGTCGTCTTCCGAAGAATGGATGGTCATAATTACTTTGAGGAGTACAAAATGAAATTTAATTTTGAAATTTGAATTCAATTCAAAATTTGAAATTTGGTCATAATTACTGAAAATTCAAATTTCAGTAGCCTGCGTAACAGGCCCCTGATGTTGTCTCATTGGACTTATTGCTATGTGACCTAATACCACTACTACTTTTTAGACGTATGATTCTCACATGGCTGAACACGTTAGAAATTGATTTAGGAAAACAAATATTTCTTTTGAATTTTGAATTTAAATTCAAGTTTCAATTATCTCGCAGTTATATGGATTATTGCCACGTCTCCTGTAGAATTGCACGGATTTGAGAACATGTAAAGCAGACGAGAGAGTACTTGTGCCTGAAATTTTGAAATTAATGTAAAATATCCTGTATTTCATACGTTTTCTTGTTCAAGACACCTAGTTGGGAGGAAAGTATTAGTTAAGATGTGGTTTTGGAGGAGTATAAGTGCTTGGTAATGAATTCAAGTGTTCCATCAGAAAAATGACAAATCGGAGAGGTATGGCAGAATTTTTTAGGATGGTTAGGGATTGTGGCATAGAGCAGGTCATGTTCTTAGGGTTGTATATAGTTTTGAATATGGACACACATCGATTTATTATGAAACTTGATATATTGTTTAGAGCAGTTGAGGATCTGAAGAAGGGCTTGACGAAGGCTAAAGAGAATGAAGATGGGTCCAACTCAATGAGGAACAATTGAGTCTGTTGTTGACATGCATACATGCATTCGTTGGAAGAAGTGGGCCTTATAAGTAGTACATGGGATGTGCCTCTTGTTTAAGAGATAAATATAATGTACTGATACTTGTATAGGGATTCAATGTAATAATGCCACATGTATTCAATAATGTTATCATAGGTACGATTGTTTAGGGTTTCATGAAAGTAAAATTGAGCAGCTGTTCCTTTGGGAAGTTTCTATTTTGGGAAGTTTAGGGTTTCATCAATGGCTAGCCTCCAGCCACTGGGAGGAGGTGCTAGCCGTTCCTTTGCTGAAGTTCTCCAGAATTAGCCATCTGTCTCCATGCAAGGTCAAGCCTACCACTCAGTTCAAAGGGGAACCAGCAGTCTTGTTCTCAGAGGATGATATTGCCAAGATGGCTGCGCCCTTCAAGTTCGCTGTCGTGGGGAAGTTCTCCCATGGGCGGCCGAATCTTGGCACTATACGCAAATCCTTCTCAGCAATTGGATTCCAATCTAGTTTCAACATCAGCCTTCTGGACCAGCAGCATATTCTGATACGGTTTTGTTTAAAAGAAGATTATCTACGGTGTTGGATGAAAGGGCTATGAAACATTGCTGATTTCCCCATGCCCACCTTCAAGTGGTCCCCTGAGTTTAAGCTTACCAGCGAATCCTCACGTGCTCCTGTCTGGGTTGCTTTGGAGCATTTGCCCATTCATTTTTTCGACAAAGCTTCGCTGTTCTCAATTGCTAATGCCATTGGCAGCCCCCTACAAGTTGATTCCGCAACGGCAACTTTGGCCTGCCTCAGTGTAGCCTGAATATGTATTGATCTTGATGTCTCAAAGGAGCTGCCTAGTCGCGTTTGGATTGGAGTAGGCAGTCATGGATTCTGGCAGAGGGTAACATATGAGAATCTGCCATCATATTGCTTGGTTTGCAATCGACAGGGCACCCCAGTACGGGCTGTTGGCAAAACAAGCGTGTGCAGGGCGGTGCCCAGCGTATAGCCCCCGCTCCAAACGGAAAAGAGGCTGTCATAGCTGTGTAGTGTGAACAAGGGGTACGTAGTAGTGAACTGAATGTGGATACCTAGCCCCAGGAGGGGAGGAGAGATGCTGCTGTCCAACGCAAGAGTGTTGATTTACAACCAGCTACTGAGAGTGCAATCTTGAAGACCACTGAGATCACACCAGCTTTGGGAAGTAATTGTGATGATACATAACTCCAGTTGAGTGAGCAGGAGAAGGATGTTGCTGTCCAATGCAGGAGTGTTGATTCTTTGCAGCCAGCTACCGAGAGTGCGCCTTTGCAGATCATTGAGATCCCACCAGCCTTAGGGAGTATTTGTGATGATACACAACTCCAGTTGAGTGAGCAGGAGAAGGTGCCTCCCCATGGATCCCTCTCGGATGGAGAGGACATACCTGAAAGAGCCGCACCTGATAGGGCGGCGCTGGTCACCTCATTTCAGCAGTTTAGCAAGGCCTTGGGGGCGCGACTACCCCAACCAATGGCTAAGCACGATGAGGACGGCTTCACTATGGTGCTTTTGCGGAAGTCGAAGCGAATGGCATATGTTCCACTGCCCCGACAAATTTTGACACGGCAAGCTTCTAAAGCCATTGAGGTACCCTATCACCCTCTCCCTAATGCATAATCTTCTCATTTGGAACATTAGGGGAGCGACGAACAAATCTTCTGTACGTCGCTTGCGAGCTTTACTCCATTTTCATCACATTGCTATCTTAGTACTCTTAGAACCTATGGCAGAGGCTTTTAATATAGAAGTCTTGCGTGTGAAGTTATCTTTTCATTTTTGCTTGCTTAACTCCTCAAATAAAATCTGGGTGTTTTGGCGATCTGGTTTTCATTTTAATGTATTATATAACTCGGAGCAAATCCTCCTTATTATATAAGATCTGAATTTAGCTCTATCGCTAGATCGATCACAAGGCCGTGGTTGGTAGGAGGGATTTTTAATGTTATCAGTACGCTGGCGGAATATACGGGTAGGGCAACTCAAGATCTTGGGGCGATCTCTGATTTTAACACAGCAATTTCTGACTGCCGCCTCCTGGAGCTCCCTTACTCCGGAAGCTCATATACGTTGTCAGGTATTTAGAGCAGGTGCTAGAATCTAGAAGCGACTGGATAGGGTGTTAATCAATCAGTAATGACTCAGTTTCTTGCCGAATACTTCTGTCCAGCATCTCAACCGCGCCACCTCTGACCATTCACCCTTGTTAGTGAGCCTGCGGTCTGCCAATGCTAGTGTTCCAAAGTCTTTTAAGTTTCAAACATTTTGGATTTCGAATCCTGGATTCCTATCGATGGTGCAGAGTAATTGGGAATTGCCGACACAGGGGTATGGTATGTGTCGTTTGGCTTTCAAGCTAAAGCGATTAAAAGCATGTTTAAGACAATGGAACAAACAGCAATTTGGAGACACATTTCAAGCCGCCCGGCAGCACGAGCCAGAGGTTCAACAAAAGGAAGTCATGTATGAAGCAACCCCAATGTCAGGATCAAACGCCTACCATTGAACCAAAAGCTATAGCTGTTAGCGAAGGCGCAACTTTATTTCCTTAACCATAATGGCAGCGCAAAGCACCGTACCACGTTCGGCCAGCATGAGGGGCTGCACCCCTGGGTGCCACGGGTTGGGCGGTTAGTCCCTTCGAACCGGGATCTGAGGGATGTTGTTGATTAGGCCAACAATCCCTCCCCCAGCAACAGCCAGGGAGACTCTGTGACGCTCCCACTTCTCCCTAGGACGAACCCTAGGGTATCCGTGGAACACCTACCCAGTTCTTGCCGGGACTCATTACAATCTATAATCCAAAAGCTCTAAATACTTCAAATATTTTCACTATATAATTAAAGTACTCCAAAATATTTCATACTTACAATTAGTTAGCTTTCAAGCTTAATACAATCCAAAAGAATATGTACTACAACCATCCGCTATAATACAACTTAAGTCTTCAAAAGAAAACAATCTAGTACTATTCACGAGCACCCTTGGTCTCGAACCCTGTTAAGGAAAACAAAAACGTGGAATGAGCTAAACAGCCCAGTGAGTTTCCAAGACACTCTAGCAGTTCTAATAAATCATGTAAGTTAAGCATGATACATATATGGTTCAAGATTTCACATTGGCACATTTACAATAAGACAGTTATCATGATACAGAAATAAACACATATTGAAGGATACGGTGTTCCAGTGGAACCATTTCGGTCAACTTCACCTTATAACTTCAGATGCTCTCAATTTGTCTGGCCATCACCTTATCCCTCCAGTAGTAATACTCGAGTATACCGAAACGGTGGCCCCAGGGTTCCAACCTACCCGACCGAGCCCAGTCCTGGCTCGAGCAGGTTAGTAACCAAGGGTAGGATCCAGTTCAGCTTAGAGCTTACAACATGCACAAGTAATCAAGTAAATCGGTAAACGGTAGTAATTTGTCATTTTAGTTGGTCGAGTGAGATAAAATACACACTCGCCTTAAAACGTTGGCAATTTCATAAGAGCAATTATAGACAACATTTAACATTTAAACACGTAAGAAATATGCCGTAGTTTCATATGAACATGGAATTTACGGTAATCAAGTAATCAAGTAAATCGGTAAACGGTAGATCGGTTGAACGGTAAATCGGTTGGACAGTAGAAATTTGTCATTTTAGTAGGTCGAGTGAGATAAAGTACACACTCGCCTTAAAACGGTGGAAAAGTTCATAGGAGCAATTATCGGTAGCACTTAACAGTTAAACACATAATGACCATGGAGTAAACGTGTCATAACACTATTCAAGTTACGTACTCCTGTATGGAACACTCACCAATCAAAATAAGTGAGTAAAAAAAGTCGTCAATGATCCACTTCGGGATTCTCTTCGAGACCATCTTGATCGCCTGAAGAAAAGTGACCAATAATCACCCTCACAATTTCACAAGTTCCTTATCAAACAAGAAAGAATGTACACTTACTTTAGAATTCAAGTCAATGTCTTTATAAGGGTTTCATTTTATCGAAAGTTAAGATTCAAAAGTGTGGATTTTAAAGTTACTGATGAAACTCATATCCTCTACGAAATCGGGTTCAAAACGATAGATTAACATCAAGATAAGAAGTCAAGTTTCCAAAATTTCATTTTCTAAGAAATCGGCAAATTTCAGCTTTGTACGTCAAGTCTAGAAAAATCATATCTTGCACTCAGTAGGTCCAAAATTGGAAAACTTTGTACCGTTGGAAACTAGTTCCAAAGTACTAAAAGTTCCTAGAAAACACTTTTCCAAGATTCTAAACGGAAGACATTCAAATTTCAGCTCAAAGTGGCTGACTTACACTCCCAAGACAGTTTCAGTCTTGGTTTTTGGTAAACTTTGGAAATTCGGAAAACTTCACAGAAAGTGAACTAGCCTCTGAAATTCGTAGAACTATTAGAGTTCCAATCAAAGTTTTAAACACAATAAACGGAACTAGAATCGGAGTTTTGAGCGCCAAGATATAGCAGCTCAAAGTTGGCCAAAAACAAGGACTGTTGGGTCAATTTTCTAGATTTGGAAAATAACTTTGGGATATCATTTACATATCAAAACGATCTTAGATTAACACCAAAATTGGTACAATTGAACTTCCATATGAGGACTACTCTATCAAAATTCATTTGAAAATTCACATGGGAAGGTAGTTAACTAAACTACCAAAGTTTAAGGAAATCCCAAGACAAATCTGTCTTTTGCTTTCTTCTTCCTTTTCAAACATTTTGCCCAATAAAAACGACTCAAATCTGGCTCATTTATGAAAAAAAAGTCTGAGAAACATCCAATATACATTTGGTAGGTGATTGACACCCAAAGTTTCAAAATAACAAGTCCCAATTCAAGCTAGGCCATTCGGCTAGCCAAAATTAGTGTTTTCCAGATTTGGTACAGTTTGGGGATTGGACTATATCTCACTCAATTCAACTTGAAATTGGACATGGTTGGTGGCGTTGGAAAATAAATTCAAAAGGATACATTTCATCAGAAGGAGTCATTCAGAAATTCAGTTTGAAAATAAGGGAAAATGGAGCCACAAGTTGCAGCTTCTACAATTTTCTCGGTTGCACTGGCAGAATAGAGCAGTCGACTTTGATTAGTCACTACAGATGACTCAATTAGAATTAAAAGGTACATGATACACCATTAGCAAACTACGGATGTCTAGTTTCAAATGCAGCTAACAGTACTGGATTTCGACATCTGAGTAAAGAGTTATGATCGTTCAAAGTTTACTGCCAGAGAGCCCCTGTTACACGATTTTCCAGTTTTGTTCCTACCAAAACTCGGTTTTTCCTCAACCAAATCAAGTGATTTTTGGTGGAAACTTTCCACACATCCTATATAACATATTTACATCAGATTCAAGGTCATTTGATCACAAAAAATTCGAATCAAAGCTTCGGCAAAAAACAGGGCAGAATTGGTCATCAACCAACCGAAATTTTCCTCAACTTTCCTTTCAATTTTCCAACTAATCTCACCTTGTTTACCACTTAATTAACACAAACCACACTTATAATCACCATATCAGTCCAATATATCCATTGTGGGATTTCATAGAGCCCACTCCAATCATTTACAACCAAATAACAACACCCACATGAAGCTACAAGCTCCAAGGCCAAATTTAACCAACTAGAACTAAGATTAAGGGACCGAATGATTACCTCCTAATTCTTGATGAAAAATCAGAAAATTTTGGTCACCAAAAGCTCCAAGAAACTCGGCTAGAAGACCTCCTCCTCCAAGCCAAGGTGAATCTCCAAGTAGTTTAGGTGTTGTGTGAAAATTTGTGGAAGATTTGGAAGCAAGATTAGAAACAAATGAAGAGAGCTTTGCTTCTCTTCTTCCTTGGGGTTGCTGGTCGGCTGACACTAGGAGGAAGAAAGAGTGTTTTGTACTTTGAATCTTGTCTTAGAAGCTTAAGAGAATTGTGGCCCAAAAGCTTTACCAAAGTCAACTCTTAATAGTGCGCGTACGCGCGCGTTTCGTGCCCGTTTCCTCTCGGGTTTATTCCACTTGTGCACTAAACCTCCAAATGTAATTCCTTTAACACTATAATTATTCACTCTTAGTAGTCTAAAATAAATTTCTAAAGTCCATCAATTAGTCGCGCGTGAAAACGCGAACTTCCGACTCGTGCGCGATAAAGCGCAATTTCAAAGAAATTCTTGTAACGATGATATAACTAACTAATACTAGGGTAAATAATAATGAAAATAACTATTTTAGAAATAAAAACATGAGTCCTAACATGAGTCTAGTATTCATTTCTCAAATCTCCAATTAATTTGTACCAGCGCGTCTTTCGGAAACTTTCGACGCGCGCACGGTATAAGCTTAATTTTAACTTACTCACATCTAATCCCTCAATTAACTTTTCTTAATCTACTATTGATCATTCTTAATTCTCCAAGACTAATGTACTCTCGGATCGAACATAGCCTCGAAAAACGTGTACTCCTTAAGTATACCACTTGTCAGGATCAAGTGCTTACCATTACACCAAAAGCTATAACTGTTAGCGAAGGTGCAACTTTATTTCCTTAACCACAATGGCAGTGCAAAGTACCGTACCACGCTCGGCCAGCATGAGGGGCTGCACCCCTGGGTGCCACGGGTTGGGCGGTTAGTCCCTTCGAGCCGGGATCTGAGGGATGTTGCTGATTAGGCCAACACCCAACGGATGAGATAAGGACTGACCTCCACCGCGCGCAAGCCCGCCTGTTGCAAAGCTTACGCATTCAAGAGGACTACTGGCGTCAAAAGGCGCGAGTACGATGGTTGAGGGATGGTGATTGCAATACACGATTCTTCCATGCTTCAGTTAGGGAGAAAAGATCGAAACTTGCCATACACCGCATTAAAGATGAGGGGAGGCATGGATTGAAGATGAAGAACAAATTGGACAAGAAGCGGTCAATTTTTTCCAGCAGCTTTTGACAGCGGAGGAGGTCAGGGATGTAGATGACTTACTAGTCCACATACCGGAACTTGTATCTACAGATTAGAATGGGCACTTGTTAAGGAAGTAACAATGGAGGAGGGACAAGGACAGTGCCCCGGGTGCGGATGGTTACACTGGCACTTTCTTCCACCTTTGTTGGGATACTGTGGCACTTGATGTTTTGGCAGCGACTAGAGACTTTATGGCTGGAACCCCGACCCCGAAGGGCATTGCTAGTACACTGATTGTTTTGATTCCGAAAAAGCCAAACCCAGCTACGTTTGCAGACTTTCGACCCATTAGCCTGTGCACTTTTGTTAACAAAATTTTTACGGAAAGTGCTAGTTAATAGATTGCGGGCTGTTCTCCTAGGCATTATATCTCCAGAGCAATCTGCTTTTTGTCCTGGCCCAGATATTGCCGAAAATGTCCTCTTGGCCCAAGAAATGATAGCATCCATTAACAAGAAATCCCGCAGACACAATTCCATTTTCAAATTGGACATGATGGAAGCCTTTGATAGAGTGTCATGGTGGTTCTGAGGCGGCTCCTTCAAAAATTTGGTTTCGATTATAGATTTATTCTGCTCGTTTTGAACAACCTCTCTCAAAGCTGGTTTTCTGTGTTGGTGAATGGCAGAGCCAGGGTTTTTTTCAGGCATCACGCAGGATTAAGCAAGGAGATCCTTTGTCCCCTATTCTATTCATTCTTGCGTCTGAAGCTCTTAGTAAGGGATTGAATGCATAGGTGGCGGATGGCGGTGTGGCCCATTATGCACTGCCGAGAGGCTGCATCGTGTCACACATTTATCTTTCGCAGACGATATTGTGATCTTTGCTCGTGGGGATAGGAGATCAGTGGGAAACCTAGTTCGGTTTTTAACGCTCTATCAAAATGGAGCGGGGCAAAGGGTTAACAACAAAAAAAGTTACTTCATAGTGTCAAGACGGTGTGATGCTTGCCAAATACGTAGAAATCCAACAGTTGACCAGTTTCAGGCATGGATCTTTTCCTTTCTCTTATTTGGGATGCAATCTATATGCTGGGCATCGGAAAAAGGAGTTTTTCCAGTTTCTGATTGACAAATTCGTTGCTAAACTAGCGGGTTGGCAGAAAAAGCTTCTCTCACAGGGTGGTCGGCTGATCCTAATTAAGCATGTTCTATCCGCCATACCTTTGCACGTGGTGGCGGTCATGGATCCACCCACAGGGGTGATCAAGGACCTCGAACCAATAATGGCAAATTTCTTTTGGGGTCAGACAGAGTTAGGTCCTAAGCATCATTCGTGTTCCTGGAGGAACCTGTGTTATCCAGTGGTAGAGGATGGCCTTGGGATACGATCATTTGAGGACATACAGGGGGCGTTCAGCTGTAAATTGTGGGGGCGGTATTGCAACTCGACTTCCTTGTGGGCCAATTTTATGAGGTCTAGATATAGTGTAGACAATGGTGCACTGCGTGGGATTTCCAGAGTCTGGAGACGAATGCTGGCTGTTCGTGATACGGTGGACCATTTCACCCAGGTTATAGACTTAGGCGGCAGGGTTCAGCG
The DNA here is from genome assembly GCA_023065735.1 of Coffea humblotiana. Taxonomy (NCBI): domain Eukaryota; kingdom Viridiplantae; phylum Streptophyta; class Magnoliopsida; order Gentianales; family Rubiaceae; genus Coffea; species Coffea humblotiana. The sequence continues at coordinate 14,877,436 of CM041217.1, forward strand.
GGCCTGGGTCCTTACACCCTCTGGCGATTTTACCGTCTTCTCAGCATGGGATGCACTGTGGCCTAAACGAGCGTGTGTAGGGTCGAGGAAGTGTGTATGGAGCGGTCGAGTTCCTTGCAAAATTGCCATCTTCATGTGGAAGCTGCTTAATAACTACCTGCCTTTCCCTGAGGCCTTACGGAGGTTTGGTTTCCAGCTCCCCTCTAAGTGTCAGTTCTGTCTTGATAGGGAATCTCAAGATCACGTTTTATCGGACTACTTTCTGGCTACCGAGGTATGGAATTTTTTCTCTAGGGCCCTTTTGGTACCTACTACGGCCCCAAATGGCATCATCTATCGCTTGCAGCAGTAGTGGCTTTATCAATCTCCAAGTACTGCATAGGGAGAGTTATGTAGGGTGTTACCATCACTTATATGGAGCGGTCGAGTTCCTTGCAAAATTGCCATCTTCATGTGGAAGCTGCTTAATAACTACCTGCCTTTCCCTGAGGCCTTACGGAGGTTTGGTTTCTAGCTCCCCTCTAAGTGTCAGTTCTGTCTTGATAGGGAATCTCAAGATCACGTTTTATCGTACTACTTTCTGGCTACCGAGGTATGGAATTTTTTCTCTAGGGCCCTTTTGGTACCTACTACGGCCCCAAATGGCATCATCTATCGCTTGCAGCAGTAGTGGCTTTATCAATCTCCAAGTACTGCATGGGGAGAGTTATGTAGGGTGTTACCATCACTTATATGTTGGGGGCTGTGGAAGGCTAGGAACATGGCAATGTACGAGGGTGTTGCTGTGACATCGTCACAGGTTTGCTGAAACATACAAGCTTTGTTGCTCAGCATATCTCAGGTCCACCCATTTGTCCAAGTGACGCAGGATGACGGGGAGTTGGTACACTCAGGATTATTGTTTAACATGGCACGGAGGGAGCGGAAACTTTCACGCTGGGTTGCATGGACAAGGGCACCTATCAGGTATGTCAAGTTAAATATTGACGGTTCATCTTTAGGAAATCCCGGACACTCTGGAGCTAGAAGGGTGCTTCGCGACTCAGATGGAAACAGCCTGAGTGGCTTCTCATCGGTTTTAGGATCAATGACAAATATGGAAGCAGAGGCCATGGCGTTACTAGAGGGTATGCTAATCTTAGCTAATTTCCAATTTTTACATGTTGAAATGGACTCTCATGTATTGCTGAATATGGTGAGCGGCAACAGAAGAGTGCCTTGGAGGTTCTGGAGGACTATCTCGCGCATCAAAACTTTAGCGCCGAGTCGCCAAGTTACCTTTACTCATACTTATAGAGAAGCGAACGCAGTTGCGGATGCCCTGGCAAATCTGGCAAGCTCTACGCGTGTCTGTCAAAACTTTTCTCCTTCTCTATTTCCAGAGCATATAAAGGGGTTAGCTCGCCTAGATAGGATACCGATGCCTTATGTACGCTTGGCTTAGGTTTATGGGCGGAATGTCAACCTCATCTGTCTTTTTGAATAAAAATTGGAATGGTGCCCACCCTCGCATGAGGGGTTAGCCATATAAAACAAATGCCACATGTATTCAACACCAATAATTGAATAAAAAAATATTAATCCATTTTATCTTGAAATCTAATGCGTACAAATTCGAAAGATATATTCTTACAGTTAATCCAGCCTGTGGGCAATGAATTACACGCTAATTCAACATTAATTGGGTTGATAATGTCATACTATTTAGTTTCTTTATAACAAGTGTGTGCTAACTCTACTATTGATGCTATTGGGATGTACATGCTTCAAAGTTCAGGAAATTCAAGTGATTGTAGTTTGCCCGTATTGACACCAATCAAGTGGTCGGTGTGGTCTGAAATGTGGTGAAATAGAGTGGATTCTTCTGAAACTCCCATGAATAACTTTCTTGTCACATTAATACTGAGAACATAATGTCCTTTGTGGCATCCATTACCATACAACAAGTAACGACCACAAATGAGCCTAATTCCCTTCTTTATTTTCGCTTCTTGTAGAGGTGGTGATTGATCTTGACGTTCAGCGATGAACAGGGGTTTTGAATGAAGTAGAATATCGCATTATGTTTAATCTAGTTCAAGAGATCGAAATGATCTGCTACATTCAATATTGATGATAGGAGGAGTTGGAACCAAATTGCATGGCATGTTTGTACAATGAAAATGTAGATATAAGTGTGAAGATTTTGGATTGGAATGCAACTGTTGTTATGAGAGAAAATGGTCAGTCATAGCGCGAAGAGGTATTCTACTCCTGGAATGCCATTGAGGCCTCCAACTCCAAGACGGAGGCTCCTTGTCAACTTGAGTTCTAGTGGCAGTGCAGGACCAATGTTGGGAAGACAATCAAGACTGTTCATTTGTGGTAGGAAGCGCACATTTGCATAGACCAGCTGTAGACACCAAAATTTTACTATTCATTTTATTCATATTTTTGTTTATTTTACTCATTTTTAATTTATTTTTAATTTATTTTTATTTCATTTTATACTGAAGAAAATCATTTCTTTTATCAAACACAAAATTTTAGAATTTTTATTTTATTTAATTGATTTTGTTTTGATTTTTATTTTATTTTCATTTTTGTTAAGAAAATCATTTTTATTATTATTGATTAGTTCATTGGAAAGAAAAAGAAGAAAAATCATCAATCAAAATCAAAATTTTCTAGCATTTCATTTAATTTGGTTAATTTTGTTTTATTTTTATTTTTGGTTGATAAAAAAAAAGGAAAAGTCACGCGCGCGTGCAATGCACGCATGCTGCTTCTCCTCCTCAGCGCACGAGCCGAAGCAAGGCAGCAGAAATATCAGCAGCAATTTTCCAGCCTTTTTTTTCATTTTGTTTTTCCCATTTTTGGCTCCATCGGATCACGACAGTACCCAAAGCCACTTGGCTTAATCCAAGCATCAAGAAGGATCCAGAAATAATCTGTCTAACGGCTCTAATAATCACACAAAAAATGGTTTTTTGATGGCCATTGAGATGAGGGTTTAAGGACCCTCATCTCATTTAAATAGCAGAGGAACGACTGGAAAGAGAGGATCTGGTGGCGGCTGGAAAAAGGTAGGAGTGAAAGGGAGAGAGCCGAGAGAGGGGTAGAGACGGGGTTGAGAAAGAAAGCTTTAGGTTACGGGCTGAGCTGGTGAGGAAAC